>CAIGQZ010015273.1:1369334-1382238 GCA_903798205.1 Danio tinwini
ACAATATATCACTTTAAACTATTCAAAATGTTAATAAAAGTCACTTTATTTACTTTTTAAGATTAAAAAAAAAGTTGCTGGAAAAAAGATCAAGGTCCCATAATGCATAATTAATTGGGGAAAAAATAAAAATAAATAAATACATGAAAACATGAAAATAAGAAAACTGCAAATTTAGGGATATTTTACAGTGTAGTAAATTCTATTACACTGTATATATTATAGTATTTTCACACTCAGTTATTGAATGCTATATAGGCCTAAATGTATACATTTACTGTATCTACTGATAATAACTAATTATCTGTAATAAATTTTATAGTATACAGATTTTACTACAGTAAATGCTGGTGTATTGTAGTACAATATACACTATAGCCTAAATAGCAGTTGTAGAAAACTACAGTATTAAATTATTTGTTTTTATTAATCTATTAAGTCAAGTCTACAATTTAACAAATTTTTTACTTTATTAACATTTTAGTTGTTTGAAATGCTATAATGTATAATAAATAATATACGAAGAAATAAATCTGTAAAATAACAGAAAATGTGCTGGCAGTTTATTACAAGGTTTTTGTACCATAATATACAACAGCAACACAGACAATATATCACTTTTTAATTTAAGCTATTAAAAATGTTAATAAAAGCCACTTTAAAAAAAATTTAAAGTTAAAAGTTGTTAAAAAAAAATCAAGGTCCCATTATGCAGTTCAAAAGCATAATTAATTTGGAGAAAAAAAAAATAAAAACATGAATAACAAATTATGAAAACTTTTTACAGTGTAGTAAAGTCTATTATACTGTATATAGTATTTTCACACTTAGTTATTGAATGCTATATGGGCCTATATGTATACATTTACTGTATATATGGTGAACTGATAATCTGTAATAAATTCTATAGTCAACTTTAGATTTTACTACAGTAAACTGTGATGTATTATAGTACAATACACACTATAGCCTATGTAGTAGTTGTAGAGAACTACAGTTTTGCGTTATTTGTTTTTATTAACCTACTATAGTTGTAATACCACATCGACTACAGAATTACCACAACAGATTAATTAAAGTACTTTACAATAGTATGGTTCAAAAACATTGTAGTAGGCTATTTGCTCTAAATGACCAGTGGTGTGAAGTAAGAAATTACAAATACTCAAACTACTGAAATTGACTAGTTTAGGTAGTTAAGTAGTTTTAAAAAATGTGTACTTTTACTTTTCCTTGAGTACATTTTTCGCTACTTTATTTTTATTTTGTATATGGGGGTTCGAAAAATCAGCCCTGTGATTCCTGTCCAATCAAATCGCACATAGAAGTTAGATTGCATCAAAATGAACTACCTCAAGACAAGGACGATTTATAAATAAAGCAAACTGTTTGGAAGCATTAAAAGTGTCCAAAAAGAGGTCAAAAAACTGTATACGCGTTGGCCCAGAGACTGTTTAGATGCATGTCACTGATGAGAAGATGACGGATGTTTACTGTATGATGACCGAGATGGCCTTAAATACCCAGCAGGCACAAGATGCCAACATGATGTCAGATTGACGTTGTACCCCAACATCAGAGAGACGTTGCATTTTGTTTGAAAGAAGAAATTGGGTTGACTTCAGAACCCAACGTCAGGCCAACATTAATGTCAAACCTAAAATCAACCAAATATCAACGTTTAATGATGTTACAGCTTGACGTTGTGTGGATGTTATGACGTCTATCATATGTTGGATTTTGGTTGCCATACCTGACGAATAAATGTCAGTATTTGATGTCAATATGACGTTGGTTTAAGATGTTGGCTAGACGTTGGATTTTAGTCACTTTCTAACACAACCTAAAATAAACCAAATATTAATATCATTTCACATTGTTATTGGACATCAAAATAACATTGTCCTTAGACGCTGGCTAGACATTTAATTTTGGTCACCTGACATCGCAACCTAAATCTAACCTAATATTAATGTCTTATGACATTGTGTGCCTCCTGGGTAATAACTAAATGCACTACAAAATGTTATGTTTACACACATCCACAAATTACATATGCATCAGCTTTGTATAGGGTAATACTCACTACTCTTGAGTACTTTTGAAATAGATACTTTTTACCCATACTTTGAGTATTATATACAAGATACTTTTACTCTACTTGCACTACATTTTTAGGCAAGTAACGGTACTTTAACTTAAGTATGATTTTCAGTACTCTTTTGACCACTGTAAATTTTTCATGTATGTTTAAGCATACATCCACAGCATCAACTTACTGCAACACTATTATTACAAAAACTAGCTACGCTGTAAATTCAGTTTGCTTATGATGGAATTTGTTTGCTGTAATTTAAAGCGTAAGCCACATTTCCAGTAAATGTTTTTGTTCCTCACAAAGCAGTTCTCACGTTCTCCCTCCTTGTGGCAGCCTGAGTCTGTATGCTAACAGAGTTTTACCTGCGAATACATCCTGTTGTGCCACTGCCGTTGGCGAGACAGTGCAGCGCCAATCTGAAACATTCCATGTGTAGCCGGCAACATTCCAACATCCAGCTGCAGGAATTTCTCTGGATGATTGTTGTTCGGCAGGACGGCTATGTCCATTTTGTGACTTGCATAAGGCTGAAATGAGCCTTACTGACTCTGATCTCATTGTGAGAGTTTAATTATTCATAATGTAACTCTACCTGATACCTACTAGTGCAGGGCTAGTGCCACACCTACAGACTACACTACCTGACAAAAGTCTTGTCGCCTATCCAAGTTTTAGGAACAACAAATAATAACTTGACTTTTAGTTGACCATGTGGTATCAGAAGTGGCTTATATAAAAGGCAAAGACCTCTAGATTATGCTTATTTTACCAAAATAAAATATGATCATGCCTCAATATTTAATTTACTGTAGGACAATGAGGTCTGACTTTGCTTTGATAAAAGTCTTAACAGAAATAATGTACACTATAGAATATAAAGTCATGATGCAGTGGAAACAGATCTAATGATGTGTATAACTCCCATGAGCTTGGAGGACTGCATCCAAACATCTCTGTAATGACTCTATAAAGTTACTAATAAAGTCATCTGGAATGGCAAAGAAAACAGTCTTGCAGGACTCCAGGAGTTCATCAAGATATTTTGGATTCATATTCAATGCCTCCTTCTTTATCTCATCCAGGTCATGCTCAATAATGTTCATGTCTGTTGTCTGGGCTGGCCAATCCTGGAGCACCTTGGCCTTCTTTCCTTACAGGAACTTTGATGTGGAGGCTGAAGTATGAGAATAAGCGCTATCCTGCTGAAGAATTTGGCTTCTCCTGTGGTTTGTAATGTACTGGGCTAGATAAAAAACAGCTACTGAAGGATTTATATTTAAATTTTTTATTCAGTATGAAGTGGGATGAGAAACACAACCGTGATTTATCACAAAACATCACATCCATAAGAAAATATTATTAGTGGTGAAAATGCTAGTTATAAAATATTTCAGACATTGTTTAGAATAGTACAAGCTAAAACAAAGAGAATTTGGATATATTACAGTTTTTCCCAATTATTTACACACATTTTCTGAAAGCATGTCTCATATTGTCCGAACTCTACACACAAATCAGAAAACACACACACTTTGGGCAAAACCCTTCAATTCTCCTGCAAAATCAAACTTTACTTTCAAAACAATGTAATTTCTTCACAAAATGGTGTTTTGTTTTCAAATGACACACAAACCATCACACAAATGGACATTTATAAGAACCAGTTGATCACTGATATGCTTAATGTAAAACACTATGACCACTTCTTCTCCATTTATCATAATGACTTAGGCCCAATCCCAATTCTATTTTTGTACCCCTACCCCTTCCCCTTGGCCCTTACAACCGAGGTTTAAGGGGAAGGGCTTCAAAACTTACCCCTAAGAATTGGGACAGCACTTCAACACCTGCACACGTCATCACAATCTCTTGCTTCATATGAGATTAGACAATGGCAACTGCTGTAATTATTCCAGTTGTGTTATTTTTTGGTATTTATCTTCAGGAAATCACTAAAGGCATATATTATGTTATCATAATGATCTAATGTGGCAATAAGATCGTAACTGTACTGTGTATTTACACAGTGGCCGAATTCATCTATGTAAACAATCGAAAACAACATTAACATTATAGCAGACACTGTAAAAAGCTCATTTTCAGCCCCTAGACTTTTCTGACAGGGTATTCGAGTGTCATCGAGTGTCAGAATGTTGTGGAACTGCTGTACAGGAGTTATAATTATGAATTATATTTTGCAAAATTTAGCGGGTTTTTTTTTTTTTTTTTTTAAAGCATGACGGTAAAACATGAACGCGGTTATGAATATATTAAAACATGTATTTGTTTGTCGTAAAATAATTTGTAATAATGACAAAAAATACTAATTTGTGGATCTCCTTACTTCCGGGTTCAGTGGTAGGTGTATTCTTGTGGTTGGTGTATTCTGGGAAATTTCTTACGCCTTCGTTTAAAGTGTGCTCCTGAAAAATCTTCGTTCGAAGGGGTGTATACCCCTTGCCCTTAGCCCTACGCCTTCAAGCTAAAGAGAATTAGGACACCACTACCCCATTGACGTAAACTCGTAAAACGAGGTGTAGGGGTAAAGGGAAAAGCTAAGGGGTAGAATTGGGATTGGGCCTTACTGTAAGCCTTTTTTGTTCAGTGTTACACTTACTACAGACAGTACATAGGCCTACATACAGTTTTTCCCAATTGTTTACACACAATTACTTGTACTTCAGACACAATGACTACAACATGTAACTGATGCACCAACCCCCTGAACCAATTCTGCTAAACTACAAGCACACTTTCTGCTTTACACTCAAATTGCAGATTTAAAACACTTTTTTTCAAAACACTACACACAATTCTCTTCATTTGGCACAATTTTCATGCAGGAAATCTCTTGAATTGGTTCAGGAGGTTGGTGCATCAGTTATATGTTGTAGTCATTGTGTCTGAAGTACAAGTAATTATGTGTAAACAATTGGGAAAAAAAATGTAAATCTTCACTCAAAAAAATTATATTTTATTCACAGTACTTATTTAACATAAGCCGAATCAACGCAATTCTTGAGATTTTATTGGTATAACTTATTTTTTATGTTAAATCCATAAAATTTGTTAAAAGTGTTAAGTTAACTTAATCAATTTGTGTTGGGCCAACATGAATGAATTGTGTGGAACCCTGCATTTTTACAGTGTTCTGGAAAGTGTCTTTGTAGTTTATGTCTCTGTGGTGGTTACCACATAATTAACAGACCTGGTATCTGGAGGGAATAAAAACGCATACGCGTGGCAGTTCTATATGAGAGAATGAATGTCTTGATTGATTAAATGTAAATAACTTTTAGTGCACTTTTAGTGTTGGAGGAAATAAAAAAGGGTGAAAGAAATTAAGTTATTCAACTTAAGTTATACCTTGAGTCACTTGTCAACATATATTGTGTATTGTATTCACCCTCATGTTGTCCCACTTCACCATCCATTCTTCAAATAAATACAAACAAAGATTGTTAAAAATCCAGCTTTCTGTATCATACATTTAAATGTGCACCCAAATGTTAACATATCAAAAAGCACATTCATCCATCATAATGACAATACACACCAGTGGGTGAATCAGTAGCAATATATGAAGTGAAACAATCAACATAAAAAAAGTTTTAAAAGTACAAACCAACTTCTGCAGCCATGTGTTGTACAACTATTAATTTTTTTATACAAAAAATTACAAGCATTAAAAAATAAATGTATATTTTATTACCTGTACAAGATTCTCTATTGATTTAAATTTAACACATACCGATCAAAACATATGATCAGCATCTGAACATTTAAAGGGTACCTATTTTACCCCTTTAAGATGTAAGATTTGGTGCTTGCAGAATGTGCCTGTAAAGTTTCAGCTCAAAATACCTATCAGATTATTTATTATAGCCTCCAGAATCTGCCCATTTTGGAGTCTAAATACATAGTAGCTGTTGTAGCCTGTGGCTTTAAATGTAAATTTGGCTTTAGTTTGGAGTGATAATTTAAGCTCCGCCCATATCCACTATGGGAAAATGTATGGAAAACGCCATAATGATTGAACCTTACCTTCGCCCCCGATGAGAGGTTTGCCAGGCAAAAGAGATCGTGAGCGCACCTGTGTCACCAGAGGCGCGGCCTTCCAACGTGTTCCCTGGCCCTTACTTATCCCACTTCAACAGAAGATTTCCGGATTTAGATATATTTTTCGGGAGCCGCAAATGCGTCTAGAAAATTTTCTAGGAATTTAATATGACAGTACGTTGGGAATGCGTGCAGTCCCAATAGGGAGAATGCTGGGGAGGCCACCTGCTACCCAAGTGGGAAGACTGGTGGCGAGAGAGCATATGGACTAGCCCTGAGAAGGGGAAGTACGCATATGAATATAAGATGGTTAGCGGTGAGGGAAGACACGGGTCCGCCTGTGAGTTGGTGTAACCCAGATAACCTAGGTTATTAATGAAAAGTGGAAGTGATGTGAAAAAGAGAAAGAAAGCAAGGAAAATGAGCCATTTATTCATTCTATGTATTAAAGTCATGGGCCCTTTAAGAATCAACGGGAGAGTGAGCGGAACTCCACTGACGCACCATATATGGTCAAGAGAGGAAGTTATGATTGGAAAAGTTACAGTTGAGAAAGTTACAGTTGAAAAGTTACAGTTGAGAATATTAAATGATGCAGAGAGATGTTTGAGAGAGAGACGAGACAGCAGCTGAGAGAGATCCAGAGCCTCTTCGCATTCAATAAGCGATTTGAAACCGATTTAACAGCATCAAAATACTGTCGTCGGACTGAGAAATCATCACCGAAAAGAGAATTCATCGAAGTGAGAGTTGAAACGAGTAACTGTTGTCGGCAGCATCTGAGTGAGAAGCGGATGTGGCGGAGCTGTAAGCAGTTACTGACGCGGATCTGTACAGAATTTTATACACCTTTTCACTTTGGTAAGTTGAGATTCATTTCTTTACTTTGTTTACATGATATTTAATATTTAAACATCACAAATTAGACACAGAATTAATATGAGATGCATTTATATAGGCCGCGAGCGCAGCGCTCGAGCTACAGCTGATTATATATGGGCTAAAGCTATCTGACATGTAGTAATGCTGTTGAGTTAATGAAATATCATAAAATGTGGTATTTAGAGATCGTTATGATCAATGTGTGTAAATACATTAAGTAAATGTGCATATGAAGCATGTATATATGAGATTTAATGTTAAAGATGTTCTATTAATTGATGTTTGCCTTGTGTTTTGCAAGGCTGGGTTTTTTGTGTGTGAGTTGAAGCATCTGTGACGAGTCCCTGGTTCACGCTGGACTTGATGAGAAACTTATGTACGGCGAGCCACCCACGGAACCGACTCACCTGTTAGACTGTATGTTTGGGGCCATCGGACTGGTAGGAGAGTTCTTTTGATTTGTTTGAAGAAACGAGACTTGGACTCATCGCGACCCTCCTGTTTTTCTTTCTTTTTTCTTATTCCTCAATGGGAACACACTGTGGAACTGAACCAAGAGAATCAACAGTTCTCTTGAACGGAATCTTTTATTATTGAACTGTAAACGGCAAACGGGGAAACAAATCCTTTGAGCAGTGAAACGATTCATTTAAACAGTGCAACGATCCATTGAGCAGCGAAACGATTCATTTGAACGGTGCAACAATTCTTTGAACAGTGTGGTGATTCATTTGAACAGTGTAATGATTTATTTATTTTAATGTGTGAATATTGAATTATAACCAACATTTTGAGTTGAGTTGGTTAATTTATGTTTTATTAATTTCTTTATTTTCTTTTATGGATTACATTTGAGAGTATAAAGTATATTGATTTCTTTAACTTGTTTTATACAAAGAGTCACACAGTGTTGTATTTTCCAAGACATTTATTTACTTTTATTTTGTGCAAGTGTTTGATATGTCCAGATCTTCTTGATTATAACTTTGTTTAAACTGTATATTGACTTCACGTTCATCTGTGTAGAGAAAAAGAAACAAAATCATTTACTTTTCATCATTATATTTTGAATTGAACCTATATATACATATATACTTATACATATTGAACAGAAATCTATAAACATAACATTTTCCTAATTATATAAACTATATTGAAGAAAAAAAACTGACTGTGTTTGATTATTCACTCACCTGCTGTGCTGCTTTTCTCTCTCCAGTAGCCGTTCTTTCTCTTCTGATCAATTGGCCCACATTGAAAAAATACACTAGTGCGACAAATCAAATCGTACTTGCTACATTGGGATTGCACATAGCCGGCACCTATACCCAGAACGCGGGCTGACCAGCGGGCAGACCAATAACGTAACGGGCCAGCGCCTGACTCCTCTGCTGAGTCACATTCTGGGGGCCTTGGAGGAAAATCTGCAGGGTTCGCCAGCGGGGAACTTTACTGACAGAGCGAAAAAGCACACGTATCTCGGTGTTAGAGAGAACGTCGCAGCAAGCCTTTTACAACACCTAACCGAATTTCTCATTCACCGCGTGAGGAAATCGGCTTCCCTCAAGATTAATAAATCTCGCAATAGGTGTCACCCAGCCCGCAGCTCTACAGTGTCTGTTAGAGAGGCGCCGCGTGCTAACGCCCAAAATGATGCGCACTTCGAGGAACGCGCTCTCACTCCTGGGGGACACGGCTTGCCCTGGCTCAGATGAGTGAGGGAGATGGCATTCACTGTTCATTGGGTATGTTCCAGCCTCTGTTTGGATATGGCACTTCCCTTCTGCCGATCACTGTAACAGATAAAAGAGCTGAGTACGGTCTGTATAATACGCAAAGTGCGAAAAACACAGCTAACAAAGGGGCTGGGCCTGCCTCCTCCATGGGCATCGCTTGCAGGTTCACTACATAGCTGAAAGAATGCTGTAGGAATCTAGGTGGGTAAACGTAAACGTAAAAAGTGGGCCGGCCCAACACGCTGCCACATTTCGCTGACCGAAAATGCCTCCAGATACCCACCCATTTGGCCGATGCAAACGCGACCAGCAGAGCTGTCTACCTGGACAGAAATCTTAAGATACTGAGTCGAGTGATCGAGCAGACCTCTCCTAAGAGAGATCTCCAAGTGGGTATGAGAGGGAAACAGGAATAATTAATATCCAGTCTCGCGCCTCTGGGAACTGGATGATGAGACGATACTTCCCAGCACGCCTCCAACGCTGCATCCTTAGAGCTGGGATGATCGTAACGCCAACCCCTCAGAGCGGAGGGGACAGCCTTAGCTTCAGTCAACTGAGAGAGGATAGCATCATTGTGATCTGGCATGTTCGGGGTTTCCTTCTCGGGGGAAAAGGTAACCCCACAGCGAATAGACTCCACTTCAGGGCGTGGGCATGCCTCGTAGAGGGTGCTCAGCCTGAGTGACAGTGTTAACCACCTAATCGGTAGGTCACCTAAGTCCTCCGCGCTCCATCTGTACGTGAGGCATAGATCTGGGTGCGGGTGCCAAACGATGCCTGTCCCCTGTATCCAGGGAATGTGCCAGGGAGGGGCCATTAAGAGGAGAGTAGAAAGCAGGCCCGATTGGGGTAGAGAGGCACAATACGAGAGCTGTTCCTCGACCTCCCTGACTTGCCAAAGTCCCTCAATTGGCACTTTCCCATCATGGCCTCCTAATCATCCCCATCCACCGAATTGGCTCTATCACTGTCTCTTCACGCCACCTATAGCTGGTGTGTGGTGAGCGCACTGGCGCCGTTGTCCTGTGGCTGCCGTCGCATCATCTAAGTGGATGCTACACACTGGTGGTGGTGTGAAGAGACTCCCCTCATGATTGTGAAGTGCTTTGGGTGTATGGCCATACACAATAAATGTGCTATATAAATACACATTACATTACATTATTTTACACAGTATCTGTGCGAGTAGGCTCACTGGAGAAATGCATATTACGCACGCCCCGGGGCCAGCTGTGGAGCCAGTGGACTTTGCAGAGTTCGCCAAGTGGGGAACTTAAGCGAGAGCGCGCAAATCTCTGAGTTAGAAAGAGAAAGGCACAGCCCATAACAGCTGCCCAGTCGGGGGTGGAGTCTCCATTTTCCCAGGCAAAACTGCCATGAGAGCGAATAGGCTGCATGGTTGAGCTCGGTGGGGAAAAATGGAATGCAGTGATTGCGCCGTGTATGACTCTGGGAGAGCAGATGGCCAGTGAGCTAAGACATGCGGCTGTCTGTCCTGACCAGCACGTGTTGTGGCTCCAGCACTGGTAAAACGACGGAGAGCGAGGAACACTGCCAACAGCTCTAGGCGATTGATATGCCAATGCAACTGGGTTCTTTTCCAGAGGCCTGCAACACACTGCCCCCCAGCCCGTGCTAGAAGCATCTGTCAAAACGACATTATTTCTGGACACCTGTCCTAGAGACACTCAGGCCTGTAGGAACAAGGGATTGTTCCAGGGGCTGAGGGCGCGGAGACACAGCGTAGTGACAGTCAGCCGGTGTGTGCCCACGTGCCATGCGCGTCTGGGGACTCGATCGTGAAGCCAGTGCTGAATTGGTCTCATATGGAGTGATCCGAGCGGCATGACAGCAGCTGCGGATGCCATATGCCCCAGGAGCCTCTGAAAGATTTCAATGGAACCACTATTTTGCTGTCAAACTCTCTCAGACAGTTCAGCAACAGAGGCGCACTTTCATGGTGACCGAGTCCAGCTCTAACCCGAGAAAAGAGATCCTCTGCACGGGGCGAGTTTGCTCTTTTCTCGGTTGACCTGAAACCCCAATAGGTGGAGGTGCTGGAACACCTTGTCTCTGTGCATAGTCAGTTGCTCCCGAGAGAGGGCTAAAATCAGCCAGTCACCGAGATAATTGAGTATGCGGATGCCCACGAGCCGAAGGGGCACTAGGGCACCCTCTGCGAGCTTGGTGAAGACCCGCGGAGACAGAGAGAACCCGAAGGGGAGGACTTGTACTGCCAGGCCTGTACTCTCAGGCCTAAACGCAGACCGCAGAAACTGATGGTGGCGTGGAGTATGGAGACATGAAGTAAGCGTCCTTCAGGTCTATTGCTGCAGACCAATCCCGAGGACGAACGCACCGGAGGATGCGCTTCTGCACAAGAATTTTGAACTGCAGCTTGTGCAGACAGCGGTTCAAAATGCGCAGTTCTAGGATTGGCCATAGCCCACCGGTCTTTTAGGTACGATGAAGTACAGGCTATAAACCCACTCTCCATCTCGGCTGGAGGGATTGGTTAGATTGCATCCTTCGCCAGGAGGACAGCAATCTTCTTAACGAGGCAGGCAGAGCTCTCGCTAATAACTGCAACGCTACGATCGCTGACATACCAGCAGTAGGGCAGCGCAGAGTGGGAGTGCTGATCCAGGGAGCGCTGGGGTCCCGTGGAAGAGCTGGAGGTGAGAGATTCACTCACCTAACACCCAGACTCCGGAGGGGAGGGCTGGAAGTATGAGAGAAAGGAGACCGTCCAAAAGCGGTCTTACATCCCCGCCGATGGATGGTCCATCGTATCCAACTGCAACAGGCCAGACTGGTATATGGGGGAGTCAAGAAAGTGAACTTTGTCGACTCCGCGCATATTTTTGCCGGGTTTAGCCCGAGGTGGCGCTCCTTGACCACTAACGTGGCCATTGTCCTTCCCGGGGCACACGCAGCGGACTTGAGTTCCGTGGAGCCTATATTTATTATGTGTGTATAGAGTGCATATGTGTGGAGTGTATATCTATAGAGTATATCATGTGTGCATGTGTATATGTCTAGAGTGTATCTTGTGTGTGTATATGTATGGAACGTATCATGTGTGCATATGTATGGTGTGTATACTTGTATGGAGGGTATTGTGTGTATATGTCCAAAGTGTATTATGTATAGTATATGGGATGTATATATGTATAGAGTGTGTATGTGTATGGAGTGTGTCATGTGTGTATATCTATAAAGTGCATCATGTATGTGTGTGTATGGAGTGTATATCTATAGAGTGTATCATGTGTGTGCATATGTGTGGAGTGTATCATGTGTATATGTCTGGAGTATATCATGTGTGTATATGTATGGAGTGTATATCTATGGAGTGTATAGAGTGTATCATGTGTGTGTATATGTATGGAGTGTATATCTATAGAGTTTATCATGTGTGCATATGTATAGAGTGTATTATGTCTGCATGTGTGTGTATATGTATGGGGTGTATCGTGTGTGTATATGCATAGAGTGTATCATGTGTGCATATGTATGGAGTGTATATCTATAGAGTGTATCATGTGTGTGTATGTATAGAGTGTATCAAGTATGGAATGTATGTGTGTGTGTATATATTTGTATGGAGGGTATCGTGTGCAGGGGTTCATCAACTCCTATTAGCTCAGTGGTTAAGTAACTCATCTTTCACGCCATCAGCCTGGGTTCTATCCCAGACCCTGATATATATGGAGTGTATCGTGTGTCCATATGTATAGAGTGTATATCTATAGAGGGTATCATGTGTGCATATGTAAAGAGTGTATATCTATAGAGTGTATCATGAGTGCATATGTATGGAGTGTATTGTGTGTATATTTATGGAGAGTATCATGTGTATGTGTGTGCATATGTATAGAGTGTGTATATGTATGGAGTGTATCATGTGTGTATATGTCTGGAGTGAATCTTGTGTGTGTATATGTCCATCAAAATGTCCATCCAACCTGTGTTCTATCCCAAACCCTGACATGTGCGTATATGTATAGAGTGTATCATGTGTGCATATGTTTAGAGTGTATCATTTATGGAGAGTATATCTATAGAGTGTATATGTATAAAGTGTATCATTTGTGCATATGTATGTAGTGTATCGTGTGTGTGT
>CAIGQZ010015273.1:1384297-1405703 GCA_903798205.1 Danio tinwini
GAGTGTATCATGTGTGCATATGTATGGATTGAATTGTGTGTATATGTTTGGAGTGCCATACATATACACACGCCAGAGACCCGGGTTCTATCCCAGACCCTGACATGTGTGTATATGTATGGAGTGTATCATGTGTGTATATGTATGAAGTGTATCATGTGTGTATATGTATAGAGTGTATCATGTGTGCATATGTATGGAGAGTGTATCATGTGTGTATAAGTATGGAGAGTGTATCATGTTTGCATATGTATAGAGTGTATATCTATAGAGTGCATCATGTGTATATGTATAAGAGTGTATCATGTGTGTATATGTATGGAGTGTATCGTGTGTATATGTATAGAGTGTATATCTATAGAGTGAATCATGTGTGCATATGTATGGAGTATATCATGTGTATCTTTCACACCAAAGACCGGGGTTCTATCCCAGACCCTGACATGTGTGTATATCTATAGTGTGTATTAAATAGAGTGTATCGTGTGTGTGTGTATAATTATTGACTGTATCATGTGTGTTTAAGTATGGTGAGTGTATCATGTGTGTAAATGTATAGAGTGTTTATGTATAGAGTGTATCATGTGTGCATATGTATAGAGTGTAACGTGTGTGTATATGTATAGAGTGTGTGTGTGTGTGTATATGTATGGAGTGAATCGTGTGTATGTGTATATCTATAGATTGTATCATATGTATGGATTGAATCGTCTGTATATGTATGGAGTGCATCATGTCCTTTCATTTGTATAGACTTATCAATTCCCTGTAGCTCAGTGGTTAGTTGACTCATATGTATGGAGTGTATCGTGTGTATATGTATGGAGTGTATCATGTGTGTGTATATGTATGGAGTGTATCATGTGTGTATATGTATAGAGTGTATATCTAAAGAGTGTATCGTGTGTGTATATGTATTATGTGTGTATATGTATGGAGTGTATCATGTGTGTGTGTGCATATGTATAGAGTGTATCGTGTGTATATGTATAGAGTGTGTCATGTGTGTGTATATGTATCATGTGTGTGTATGTATGGAGTATATCATGTGTGTGTATATGTATCGAGTGTATCATGTGTGCATATGTATAGAGTGTATTGTGTGTGTATATGTATCATGTGTGTACAGTGTTGGGAGTAATGAGTTACAAAAGTAATGTATTACAGTAACATTACATTTTCCTGTAACGCAGTAGTGTAAGGCATTACTAATACATTTTCAGTAATATTTTACTCGGTACATGTTTAGTAACGCGTGCGTTACAACAAACTTTTCTCCTGCAAGACATTAACAAATAAAATATACCGCAGTTCTATTTTGTGGTGAGTAAACATACGTGTGTGTTCATTAATCTCCCTCTGGCTATTGGAACTCTTTACTTTGAACGCAAAATGATTTCAGCCTCTGAGCTTGAGATCCGGGGCTATAGGCTCAGCCCGGTTCGCAGTAACGTTAAGCCCTAATGCGCAGCGGAAAAGCGGCAAATAGATGAAAATGGCAGAAGACAGTACATTCACGAGATGGACGTACGTGCACATGCCGTTATTTCATCGTAAGCGCAGTATTACAAGTCGAGAGCGCATTCATGTAATACGAGCAAGCAAACGCTCCAGTTTCCTATGTTTGTGGACAAAACTCCTCGCGTGCACTGAAAACACTGCTGGGCTGTTCACATGCGAATGATCTGCTCTCGCTCCGTCAGATGATGCAGACTAACAATGTGTGCCTTGTGTTTCCTCTTTTCGTGCTTTTGCTCTCCAGTGATCCTCCTGTTAAATTGTTATCCCAAGAATGTTGATATGGTTTATATACTGCTACACCTACAGGTTAAGGTAAAATCTATAATAAATACTAGTGTTTTTGAGTGTTAGGTATACTGCCTATGTTTTAGGCTATTATTATTAACAACTTGTTAATGAATGCTTCAGCATACTGTAGTATTAAGAATAGTGAACTCATAAAATAAAATACAAAGTTTTACTACAGTAAAGTGTGGTGATTGTAGTATAATATACCCTATATTGTAAAAAAAAAAAAAACTACAGCATTGGGTCATTTGTTTATATTAAACTTGTTGTGTTACCATAGCAACTATAGTATTACCACAACAGATTAATTGAAGTACTTTACTATAGTACTGTTCAAAAGATACAATATGTGTGTTCAGGGGCCCTGTGGAACAGCTTTTCTTCAAAATGAAGAGGATGACAGGGAAAATGTCCACAATCTCATCAACAATGTGGAAGACAGCAGAGACTAGTTTACTTTATTTTAGTTGCCATGATAAAATGAGATTGATAGTGAGATTTATTTGAAGAGTGAACAGTACAGTAAACTATAATACCATATCAAGTGTTTCCCTATTTTCTATCACAGTAACATTTCTGCTTGCATTCGTTATATTTTTGTTTAAATGTTTTTTTTTTATTTAATTAGTATGGTGCACCTTTTAGATGTTTAATAAATGTTTTTTAAAATAAAATGTATTCTTTACATCCAACGTCTATTCTCTGTCTATAAGTGTTTAAAACTGGAAATATCTCATCATATAACATACAGCCAAAAAATGTTATGGTTTATTAGATAAAAAATTATAAGTCTATTTTAGTTATTGTTAATACATAGTGCACCCATATAAATCATATCAAAAAGCACAAAAAGAAGAGGGAACACAGGACACAAATCGTGAGTCTGCATATAATCTCACTAAGCAAGTGTACTGAGAGCGCGCAAGAAAATTTGTGTGTGAGCAGTGCAAATTTGAGAAAACGTGAGAAAATTTGTGTGCGAGCAGCGTATATTTGAGAGCTCGCAAGCAGTTTTTTCCACAAACAGAGGAAATCAGTGCACAAGCATTATATTGAGAAAGCCATGTTCATCATGCTCACTTTGTGCATGACAGTTTTGTGTTGTGAGCCACTTGAATTTAAAGTGAATACAATAATGGCAACAATAAGAAGAGCTAGCACTGTTGCCTCACAGCAAGAAGATCGCTGGTTTGAGTCCCAGTTGGCATTTCTGTGTGGAGTTTGCATGTTCTCCCTGTGTTGGTGTGGGTTTCCTCGGGGTGCTCTGGTTTCCCCTACAGTCCAAAGACATGCGCTATAGGGGAATTGATTAACTAAATTGGCCGTAGTGTATGAGTGTGTGTGTGTGTGTGTAAATGAGTGTGTATGGGTGTTTTAAAGGGCGTACTCACACTATGCACAGTTGCCTTGAACCGGGCTTAAGCACGCTTGTCCACCCTCCCGTCTCCCCTGACGACCCGCAGTCAAATTGCATTCGAGCCTGAGCACCCTTACGTCATCGATGATGCTCTGTTTAGTTTAAGAAGCACTCTCGCTCAGCACAGTGGAGTTTTCTTTATATCTTTTTATCGTTATATCGTTTTAGTCGTTTGGGATCCGGTGACACACAGTCAAATATTTAGCCGAACAGATCAGCCACTTTTGACACTCATAAACAATCATAAAGTTCTCATACTGCAGGAATGAGGAGGTTTGCTAAAGCTGCAGTCGTGCAATGAGGGGTTTGTATCTTTAAGGGGGTTTTGTATCTTTAATTTGCGTTCATTGCACAGTAAGAATGATTAATAAATTCATAAAAAAAAGGTCCTCTAAAGTCATGCCTTGTCTTTAGTTTCAGGCTCAGGCCCGCTTTGCACTCACACTACAAGCGCACTACACTCTGGCACACCTCTTTTAACCGGGCCAGGGCCGGCCAACTGAACCGCGCCTGAGCCCGATTCAGAGCACTCACACCTCAAATGATCCACAATTATTATCATCAAGTCTATCATTAAATGGATTGCCTGAGGGAAAAAACAGTTTCTGTGTCAGGCTGCTCTGGTGCACATTGCTCTGTAGCGTCGACCAGAAGGTAACAGTTCAAAGAGGCAGTGTGCTGGGTGTGAGCGGTCCAGAGTGATTTTAGCAGCTTTTCTGCTCGCTTTGGATAAGTACAGTTCTTGGAGAGTAGGGAGGGTTGTACCAATGATTCGCTCAGCAGTCTGAACTATTCAATGTAGTCTTCAGAGGTCGGATTTGGAAGCTGAGCTAAACCACACAGTTATTGAAGTGCAGATGACTGATTCAACGATGGAGGTGTAGAACTGTTTCAGCAGCTCCTTTGGAAGGTTGAACTTCCTCAGCTGACGGAGACAGTACAGCCTCTGTTGAGCTTTTTTGACAATGGAGTCAATGTGAGTGTCCCACTTCAGGTCCTGAGAGATGGTGGTGCCCAGGAACCTAGATGACTCCACTGCTACCACGATGCTGTCCATGATGCTCAGTGGGGGGAGAGCAGAGGGTTTCTCCTGAGGTTCACTATTATCTCCAATGTTTTGAGCGTGTTGCGCTCCAGGTTGTTGTGACTGCACCAGACAGCCAGCTCCTTAACTTTCTGTCTGTAAGCAGACTTGAATGAGGCCTATAAGTGTGGTGTCGTCTGCAAATTTCAGAAGCTTGACAGAGGAGTCTTTTGAAGTGCAGTCATTCGTGTACAGGGAGAAGAGCAGTGGGGAGAGGACACACCACTGGGGGGCACCAGTGCTGATTGTGCGAGTACTGGATGAGAATTTTCCCAGCTCCACTAGCCTGTCTGTTAGGAAGCTGTTGATCTACTGACAGACAGAGGTGGGCACAGAGAGCTGAGTTAATTTGGGCAGAAGAAGTTTTGAGATGATAGTGATAAAAGCCAAGCTGAAGTCAACAAACAAGATCCTCACATAGGTCCCTGGTCTGTCTAGGTGTTGCAAAACATAATGCAGTCCCATATTGACTGCATCATCCACAGACCTGTTTGCTCTGTAGGCAAACTGAAGCGAGTCCAGAGAGGGTTCAGTGATGTCCTTCAGGTGGGTCAGCACCAGTTTTTCAAAAGACTTCATGACCACAGATATCAGTGCCACCGGTCTGTAGTCATTTAGTCCTGTAAGTTTGGGTTTCTTTGGTATGGAAATGAGGATAGAACATTTGAGGCAGGAGGGTACTTCACACAGCTCCAGTGATCTGTTGAAAATCAGGGTGAAGATGTAGGCGAGTTGGTCAGCACAGGTTTTTAAACAGGCTGGTGTTATAAAATCTGGGCCTGGTGCTTTTTTCCTCTTCTGTTTCCCAATTTACCGAAGACCTTAGATGGACTCATTGAGTTAGCCATCAGAGTGGACACTCGACTGCAGCAGAGGGGAGTTCACAAAGAGCGACACATACCACACCTAACCACACAGACTCTTTTTGCTTCAACAGCTCCTGATATCAACTCACTTGACCGCGAGGCCGATCCCATGCAGATAGGCAGAGCTCGTCTTTCTGGAGAGGAGAGACGTCAACATCGAGCAGCAGAGCTGTGCATGTACTGTGGAGGCGCTGGGCATTTTTTGGCTCGTTGTCCAGTCGAACTCAAGAGTCCAGTCAGGGGTAAGAGTTTGGGGGTTGGTGAGGCCATTTTAAATGAACCCTCTTCAGACAGCACTACGTTACCCATAAGACTTTGCACTGAATCTGATGTTCATGACTGTGTTGCGCTCGTTGATTCCGGAGCTGAAGGAAATTTCATCGATTCTAGATTGGCTTATAAGCTGAAAATTCCTGTAATTCCTCTTTCCTCACCCATTGCTGTTCACTCACTTAGCTGTATTTCTCTTCCTACTATTACACATTCCACAGGTGCTATCAAACTCATCAATTCTGGTAATCACTCGAAACTATTAAGTTTTTTTTAACAGAAACGCTCGCTACTTCTGTAATCCTTGGCCATCCTTGGTTGGTTTTGCATAAACCCCACATTAATTGGGGTTTTAATTCAGTTTTTTCTTGGAGCGAGAGTTGTCATGAGTCCTGTCTATTGTCTGCGTGTTCTGCTGTGTCTCGTTCTGTGTTGCAGGATGAACAAATGGATCTATCAAACGTGCCTAGTGAGTACCTTGACCTGAAGGGAGTGTTCAGTAAGTCCCAGGCTGCATTTCTTCCTCTGCATTGTCCCTATGACTGTGCCATAGATCTATTGCCAGGTACGTCTCCGCCTAAAGGCAAATTATACTCGCTTTCTGCTCCAGAGAGGGAGGCCATGGAGAAATATATTTATGGAATATAAATTTAGTGGAAAACAGCGTTTAACACCCCTAGAGGGCATTTTGAGTACTGCGTTCTGCCCTTCAGTTTTTCCAAAGCTCCGGCTTTTTGCCAGGCACTCGTCAATGACGTGTTGAGAGATATGATAGATAAGTTTATTTATGTCTACCTGGACGATATACTGATATTTTCTCATTCTCTCCAGGAACATGTTCAGCACGTCAGACAAGTGCTTCAAAGGCTGTTAGAGAATGGTCTTTATGTCAAGGCGGAGAAATGCATTTTTCATGCACAGTCTGTTCCTTTTCTAGGGCATATCGTGTCAGTCGAGGGAATGCGCATGGATCCAGAGAAGATTCAGGCTGTGGTAGATTGGCCAACTCCAGAATACTGTAAGGCCCTAAAGAAGATTCTGGGTTTTGCCAATTTTTACCGGCGATTTATTCGCAATTTCGGCCAGCTCGCCACACCTCTGACTGCCTTGACCTCTTCCAAGACGAAATTCAGGTGGTCGAGCGCGGCCGAGGCCGCGTTCTCAAAACTAAAAAGCTGCTTCATTTCAGCTCCCATCCTTATAGCCACTGATCCCTCCCGGCAGTTTGTGGTGGAGGTCGACACCTCAGAGGTGGGGGTCGGAGCCATCCTGTCCCAGCGCTCCTCCTCGGATGGCAAGGGCCAACTGTGCACGTTTTACTCCCATCGATTATCACCAGCAGAGAGAAATTATGATATTGGTAATCGTGAGTTGTTGGCAGTCAAGCTCGATTTGGAAGAGTGGCGTCACTGGCTAGAAGGATCGGGGGTCCCTTTTATTGTTTGGACCAATCACAAGAATCTGAAATACATCCGAACCGCTTAAAGATTAAACTCTAGGCAGGCTCGGTGGGCATTATTTTTCGGTCGTTTTAATTTTACCATCTCTTATCGACCAGGTTCTAAGAACATCAAACCTGACGCATTATCCCGTCTTTTTAATGCGTCTTTTTCGAAGCGCGCATCGTCACCCGACCCCATTGTCCCACACAAGATTTTTGTGTCCATCATGACATGGGAGATCAAGTCGAAGGTTCACGCAGCCTCGGAAGGGATAACGCCCCCGATCGGATGCCCACCGGGTCGGTTATTCGTGCCAGATGAACTTCGGTCTGACGTTATCCGGTGGGGACATTCCTCCAAGGTAGCTTGTCATTCAGGGGTGAGTCGCACACTTTTTCGGTTAAACAACGATTCTGGTGGCTAGTTATGGCTCGTGATGTGCGTAATTTTGTCTTGGCTTGTTCTGTTTGTGCAGTTTCTAAGACTTCCAATCGCCCCCCTGATGGACTTCTTCAGTAGTCTCTCAGGACCTTCTTCCTTCGAGACCCTGGTCCCACATCTCGCTAGATTTCGTTACGGGCCTTCCATCCTCGAACGGCAACACGGTGGTTTTAACCGTGGTGGACCGGCTCTCGAAGGCAGCTCATTTCATCCCTCTGCCCAAATTACCTTCAGCCAGAGAGACAGCAGTTGCAGTTGTTAATCACATCTTTCGCATTCATGGCCTTTCAACGGATGTGGTTTCTGATCGAGGTCCTCAGTTTGTGTCCAAATTTTGGAGAGAATTTTGTAGGTTATTGGGGGCCACTGTTAGTCTTTCATCTGGGTTTCATCCCCAGAGTAACGGTCAGACCGAAAGAGCCAACCAGGATCTTGATCGCACATTGCGATGTTTGGTGTCTCAGAATCCCGCTTCCTGGAGCCAGCAGCTCACATGGGTTGAGTACGCACTTAACTTATTACCAGTGTCTGCCACGGGCCTCACTCCGTTTCAGTGTAGTTTAGGTTACCAGCCACCAATTTTTCCCAGTCTGGAATCTGAAGCTGCGGTCCCCTCCACTCACGCCTTTGTTCAGAGGTGCCGTCGCACCTGGAACAGGGCCAGACAGACCCTCCTCCAGGTGGGCAAGCGCACCAAGGCTAAAGCCGATCGCCACCGGTCTAAGCCTCCCGTTTACATTGTCGGTCAAGAAGTGTGGCTTTCTTCTAAAAAACATTCCTCTTCGCACCGTTTGTAATAAACTTGCTCCCAAATTTATTGACCCATTCATTGTCACAAAAATCATTAGTCCTGTGGCAATCCGCCTTAAATTACCTCCAGCGTACAGGAGGGTTCATCCCGTATTCCATGTATCCAAAATTAAGCCCGTTTTTCATACGGCCATTAATCCGCATTCTGGACTCGAGACGGAGTGGACGAGGATTCCAGTACTTTGTGGACTGGGAAGGTTACGGTTCTGGGAGAGAAGTTGGGTTCCTGCTGGGGACATATTGGATCACTATTGGATCACTCTCTTATCGATGATTACAATCGCCAGGTAGGCTCTTCTGGGAGCGCCATGAGGCACTCCTAGGAGAGGGGGTACTGTCATGGTTGTGGATCTTTCTGTTTTTCTTGCATGTGTGTGTTTGGGAAGTGGGTGTGTCTAGTTTGGGTTATCTTCACGTGGTGTGTGTGTATGTTTGTTACATTTATCAGCTGGGTGGTCACGTGTTTTGTTACCACTCACAGCACACAGGTGTCTGCTATCAGTCACAGCTGTTGCACCTTCCGCCCGTTATATATGTTCAGTGTTTTGTGGATAGCGTTATCAGTCCGTTGTTTGTTTACTCCTGTGTCTGCTTCCTGTGAGACTTTCTCGCTTGTTCTGGTGGAGGGTCTTTGCCATAAGATTTAAAGCCATTGTCATTTGGACCTTGTGCACGTCTCTGTCTCATGTCTCTGAAGACAACATTATCTGTGAGACACTTCACCCCAAATCCGCTACTCTAATGAACTTTACCATGGGTAAACTTGACGATTTCCTTGAGAGCTGCTCCATAGCCCTAACCTTTCCCTTCCCTCGATATCTGGTGAGATATTCGTGAGAGACTACTATACAACGTTGGTTCATGCATGAACCTTTACCGCTGTTTGGCGTGTCGTATTCTGCTGTGAGCATCCTTGCCCCACACTATATCTGGTGAGATCAATACCAGTTGTGACTCTTTAAATAAATCATCTTGTTTTCACTTGCATTTGGGTCTCCTGTGTATATACTTGTGACAAGCACTCGTTACAACCGAGGTATGCAGAAGAGCATCTCTGAATGCACAATACGTCAAAACTTGATGGGCTACAGCAGCAGAAGAACACACCGGGTGCCGCTCCTGTCAGCCAAGAACAGGACATTAAGGCTACAATACGCACAGGCTCACCAAAATTGTACAAGATTAGAAAAATGTTGCCTGGTCTGATGAGTCTCGATTTCTGCTTCAACATTTGGATGGTAGAGTCAGAATTTGTTGTCAACAACATAAAAGCATGGATCCATCCTGCCTTGTAGATACCACAGTGTACCCACAGATTTATAGCAACTGACAAATTTATAGCAACTGCATGATGCTATCATGTCAATATGGACTAAAATCTCTGAGGAATGTTTCCAGTACCTTGTTGTATCTATGTCATGAAGGATTAAGGCAGTTCTAAAGTCAAAAGGGGTTCCAATCCCAACTAGTAAGGAGTACTTAATAAAGTGGCCGTAGTGGGTGTAGTTTTTTATTGGAGATGTAATTTCAGTAACAGATTTTGAACCCATTGCACATCCTAATGGATAGACATGTTTGAAAAAATCCTGATCTAAAGCTTTGCAATGTTACAAAAGATGTTAAACTTTAATTAGTAAGTGCAATCCCTCTTTTTTTAAATACAATCTATGAAATATTGGCAAACATATCAATAAATCTGAATAAAAGCATTGTAAATGTGGCTTACATGGCTGTGTGTGGAGTGAAGTGATGCCGTGCTGCTTTTCAGGTAAGTAGATTTTTTTCAAAACCCTACCACTATTTGATTGGATGACAGTTGTCCACTCTCATAGACTGCAGGCGTTAAATTAGATGTAATGCTCAGCAAACACAAAAACATGGGCTGACATGTGATATCCATTCTAATGGACACAGGGTCTTCAGCATCTCACACCTTCTATACAAAAACAAGTACAAGCCATATCTGGTTTAATATTAAATGTATTACAGGGCCATGAACCCCCCCCCCCCCCCTGTCTCAGTGTCTCAGCAGAGTGTTTTCACACCTCTAGTTTGGAAAAAATCAGGAAAGTGGGAGTGTCCAGCTCTCTTTTGGTTGGAGTGTTGAGGGTGGGAAAGAGGGAAGGATTTGCAAATATGGGAGTTTCCATTTGGGCACGCTCTGATTTTTACAGAGGTGAGGTAAACGGTGTTGCCAGATTGGGCGGTTATGAATCCGATTGTGTGGCTAAAAAATCAGCTACAACTGGCAACACTAGAGGCAAAACAAACACATAGGTGCAGGGGAGAAAGACAGTGACTGTGTTTACATGGACATCAGTAATCAAATTTATGCCAAATTATTAATTTGTTGACTTGAACTGCAGTTTGGCACTTTCACTTTTTATTCAGGAACATTTTCTGCATGTCCCAAGTGACAAACGAGAGAAACTGCTGGAGAGTGGAGTTTTAATGGGATGTTTGATACCACAGGCCGTATGGGAGAAAAAAATCCTCTGCATTTTTCAGAAACTTAGATGCATTCGGTAGATAGTATCAGAATGCCATGTGTGTATGGACTATCTAGTCACAAAATGCGGCGAACATTCTACACGACAGTAATAGTTTGATTGTGGCGTTTACATGTTTACATTCGGAGAGCAGCATTTACAGCGGATCTTTCAGTCTATAATCTTGTACTATAATATTGCAGTGATATTAACATACGATAAACTTAGTAACAATCATTTTGACTATGGTATGTCTTCAAAAACTGAAAGAGCACTGCTAAAGATACAAACTAACTTTGCCATCTGAATAAACACTGGGCACTGCTCTCACAAACAGTTATTAAATCTGTAGACACAGGACAATCTATACAAACTGAAGCCGTGTCTTTTTAAAAAGGAGACAAGCTGCAAATCCAAATTTCATCATTTCCAGATGCGAAAAGCTCTCAGGTAAAAATGTTCCTTACAAACGCATTTCTGTCACGTGCACTGTAATCCACACGTGAGTCCAGCTGCACTCTCATAGAGGAAAAATGAAAACAGAACCTTCAATGCAGCACTTTAATAAACGCAGCACATTAATAAACACAACACTGACGACCCATGTCTCCAAATTCTCGTTCTTTCACTTGTTTTGGCAACACAACAAGGCGTCTCTCTGTCGTCTGAACACTGTAACAGGTAAATAGTCTTTGAAGCTATCATGCATATTAATAAAGTTGCACCACAAACAGAGTGCGCTGATTGGTTTGAACCAAGTCTTTCTTATGAATTAATGCCGCACACTCAGAGACGTCATGATGTACTTGCAGGTACAGACATCCACTCTCCACGCTGGACTACACGCAAGTATTTAATCGCCGTGACACAGCGTCAAAGAACAAATTTGCTCAAAATAACGCAAAAAACAACCAGTTTTTTTGCTGTTGAAGTCTCTGAAGTGAAAATGATGCTTTGCTTTGCGCGTGCTGTGCTCTTATAGCAAATTGATTGCAACGAGCATCAGGTGTGCAAGCTGAAGCTGCCAACTCATTGGCATTTCATTGGCCCGTTTACATACTCTTTCAGATAATTGGCTTTCTGAATGAAATCCCCATAGTGGAAGTTTCCACATAGCATTGAAGTTCCCCTCCCGAAGGGGAACACACAAAACCAAAACAACGCAGTCCTAACAGTCAGGGATTCAGCATTTTGGATAGCACCACAAGTTTTTGACCTTAGGTTTGTAGACTACAAGATGTAGACTCGTAAGAGCACATGGAATTAGAAGTGTGTAGAGCATCCTAATGTTTTGTATGCAAACAATAATACTCAATCAAAATGTTGGCCTAAGCTTTTTTTTTCATGAAATATATTTCTTTAAAGAGCCCTATTATGTTTTATATAAAGTCATATTTTGGGTTTGTTGGTCTCCACCAACAGGCTGATATGCATGCAAGGTCAAAAACCCTATATAATATCCCAATGCTTCCATATGATTTGTTCAGCGATTAATTTGTTCCCAAACCCCTTCTTTTCATGAGGCTAGTCTGCGCTGATTGGTTCGATGACCCAATCTGTGATTGGTCGACTGGGTTCAATGCAAGACAGAGAGAAACCTCCCAACATGCTTATGAAGTACTCAGAGTGCAGAGTATATGTGTGAGCCCAATGCAGGAATGCATGAAAGCAATGCAGTTTAACACCAGCATATTTCTCTATTCTTAACGCTAACCCCAAATAATAACAACAACCCACATTCAGTATTAATCTACACAGTGGCAATTATTGAACAGCATATTGGCCATAGCAAAGGCAAACAGCAAAGGATTGCGAGTTCAGAAATGCATTTATCGGTAAAGAAAGAAGCACATGTCGCGTTTTCAACATGGTTTTGGACGCAATGTGTGAATAGGCCCATAAAGATTTAAACTGAAAGTTACAATACAAGCACCATAGACTGTAAAATGTATGGACGAAGTGTCCGTGACATCACCCATAGGTTTCTGAACACTGCAAAAGAAGCTACAAGTAGGCGCGGCCAGCCATCGCCATTTTGTCCGCGCGTCCTCGCACCAATAGCGGGATACCAAACAAGGGCAAAGAGGCGGAGAGTGAGCGGAACTACAGACGCATGCTGGACACATTGCTTAGACCTGGCTTTTACTTAGGGACAACGCTTAATACTTCATTACCCAAGACTTGTTTGTGTTCTGACCACAAGTGCTTGGTTGTACACTATATCAATAAAGTGTTTAGTCTTTTAAAAACACTGCTGTAATACATTGAGCCACTTGGCATTGTTCTTATGACGTTTTTCTACAGGAGTAAAACGCGACTTACTTCCAAACACTTCAGATATAGTCTGTGTTAGTACATGCTATTTATGAAATCCAGGCATATGTATGACAATGCTTTAGATGACTGTTTAATAGCCTACAGCTAATCCATCTGTCAGATCCTGGAGTGCATTACAGGTCTAAAGAGAATTATAAATGACAAATTATCTTAAGTAAAACAAATACATTTATAGATATGGTATATACGCATATAATTTCACTCACCTGGGAAATGGAGGCAACTTGAACAGTTTGTGAGCACAATTAAGTGCACACAGCGTGCTGTAGTATCTGATAATTGCAGGAAATAATTCCAAAAGGCAAATGACTGTGTAAAGCAGGGGTGCTCAACCCTATTCCTGGCGATCGACCTTCTTGCAGTTTTCAGTTGCAGCCCTTATCAAACACACCTGCCTGTAATTATCAAGTGCTCCTCACGTTCTAAATAATTGGTTCAGGTGTGTTTGATCAGGGTTGGAGCTAAAATCAGCTGGAAGGTCGATCGCCAGGAACAGGGTTGAGCACCCCTGGTGTAAAGAAACATTAACCAAAACAAAAATACTACGTATATGCCAAGATCAGCGGCTAAATAGCCGGAATCAGGTGAGGTGACGAGACAGCGAGCAGCGTCTAGCTGTCAGTCAAGTGGCCATGCCCTTAATTATGCAGACTTAGTATAGCTTAATAAAAACGAAACGGATGAGTTAAAAAAAAATAAACCCCCTCACAGTTGTCATGAAGGGTAATCATAGCTATATGCACCAAAGCCAATTTACCAATGCAGTCAGAAAGCGCTTGGAGTTCCTGGAGCCAGCCCCCCAAGGCGAATTTATGAATTCCAGTTTTAGTTACTTCCGTATTGCCTTCCCGAGGGAGAGCGGGAGGTTGCCGCTTGACAAGCACTGATCCGATAATAGATAAGTGATTACAAGCCACGCGGACCGATTACAAGTTACAGCACACAAATTCAATACATATTTTGCAAACTACAGAGAACAAGGCAACAATTTTAATCACACTTACATGTTATGATTCGGAGGAAGAATAAACTGGTCCATATGAACTGTAACAGATACAGATAAGTCCCTTTCAAAGTCTGACAAAGTCCCATACGTAATAGTCTCTGCTGCTCCATCCTTTATTAGCAAATGGCAGACGAATCCTGCACTGCACTGAAAGGAAAGGCACATTCACGTTTTACCGGATCCGGTACTGCATATTTGTTGATGTACTGTGTCGACGAACCCAACACGATTCATTTATTCAACACTGAGTCGACTATTTCATTAAAGAATTAGACAGGGCAAGGAAAACTGTATTTATAGAGCACAATTTTACACAACCATAGTTGATCCAAAGTGCTTTACAATAAAATAAAATAAAAAAAATAATAAGATAAAAACTGGTATTAAAAATATAAGAAAAGAAAATATATATATGTATATAAGTAATACTAAAATACAGATAAGAAATAACATGCATGGTCACTCAAAGGCAAGAGAGTAAAAATAAGTATTTAAATTAGATTTAAAAGCATCCGATGAAAGAAAATCCTAACGTTCAGAGGGAGATTGTTCCAGAGCCTTGGGGCTGCAACACAGAAAGCTCAATCACCTTGTGATTTGCAGCGAGACAGAGGGACAGACAAAAGAAACTGGTCATGGAATCTTAACAGTCTACAAGCTGTATAATGCCTAATAAGTTTACTGACATAGGCCGGGGCAGAATTGTGCTTTATAAGTGAACAGAAGGATTTTAAAATCAACTCTAAATTTTTTAGGAAGCCAGTGCAATGAGGCAAGGACAGGGGAGATATGATCTCTTTTTTAGTTCCTGTTATTAATCTGGCGACTGCATTCTGGACCAACTGTAACCGAGAAAGTGTTGACTGAGGTAGACCAATGTACAAAGAGTTGCAGTAGTCTAACCGAGAGGAAATTAAAGCATGTGTTACAGTTTCTAAGTCTAAGTTAGAAAGAAACGGTTTAACTTTTGCCACCAATCTAAGCTGGAAAAAGCTGCTCTTCAGAACTGCATTTACATGTTTATCAAACTGCAAGAGTGGATCTAAGATAACTCTGAGATTTTTGCCGTGATTGTGTCATTAAGGAATCCAAGTTGAGTTTTAATTGAATCGTTTGTAGCAGCAGGACCTAATAATAACACTTCTGTTTTATTTTCATTTAGAAGAGAGTTATTGGTCATCCAGGTCTTAATGTCAGTTAGGCATAAGAAAAGGTGTTCTAACGACAAATCTTTTCCTAGTTTGATAGGAAAATATAGTTGGAGATCATCAGCAGAACAGTGGTAGTTTATGTTATGTTTGTGGAGAATTAGTAGTTTTAAACACGGTGCACTTTCAGATTTAAACCTCACCTGTTTTCATTCACTTAGAGCTGTTACATACTGCATGGAAGGTCATTTTCAAAAACTCATAATAGGGGCTCTTTAATACAGAACTGATGACATAACAGGTAGAGGTTACATTTCTCTGAATGACTGTATTCCAAAAGAGTTAAATCTGTCTCAGAAAGGCACCCCAAAGAGAGAAAACCATGATTGTAATACTGGGTAATTGCAAACTAAAGTGCTCAAATATGGCCACTTTAAAAGACCTTTTGCTATCAAGGAATTAAAAGGGTGCAATTGAAAAGCACTTTTCATCCCTTTATTGATTTGAAGCTCTTACTTTGGAAGGTAAAGCATTTATAGGGATTAAGACAGCAGGTCCTTAGAATGTAATAAGTCTATATATGCTTCCTTCAGATTAGAATCTAACATAAGTTGCCAGAAAATTTTATACAGTTCACTTTGAAGGGCACAGTTGAATGGAATACATATAATGTGTGCAGATAATAAATTCAATTTAATGAAACTAGTTACCTGGTTTCCCTGATAGACTTTACATGAATTCACTTGTCAAAGAAAATGATTCATAAAATTAAAGAAAAAAAAGGTTATCACCTTAAAATCTATACTAGAATATTAAACATATGTGTGGCTTTGACTCAATTCAATTCGATTCAATTCACCTTTATTTCTATAGCGCTTTTACAATGTAGATTGTGTCAAAGCAGCTTCACATAAAAGATTATAGTGAATTGAAAGTGTCAGTTCAGTTTTAAGAGTTTAAGTTCAGGTCAGTTCAGTGTGGTTTAATTATCACTACAAAGAGACCAAACACTGAAGAGCAAATCCATCTATGCGCAGCTCTACAGATCCCGAACCATGCAAGCCAGTGGTGACAGCGGTGAGGAAAAAACTTCACCAATTGGCGTAAGTGAAGAATAAAAACCTCAAGAGAAACCAGGCTCAGTTGGGTACGACCATTTCTCCTATGGCCAAACGTCTTGTGCAGAGCTGCAGTCTAGGTGCCGGAGACTGGAGAATGCTGGACCTCAGCGAAGACTCATCTGTCCCTGGAGAGTCACAGCAATCAGTTTCATGCTCTCCACTCCTCCATGACCACCACAGCAACTGCTCAGAATACGGCCTGGTTTAGGATTATGAGAACCTTGGGATCATCTCGTTGCTGGTCTTGGACCGAATCAATGGTGCTTCATAGTCTGAGGGCCTCGGAATGAGTATCCCCAGGTGGAAATAGAGAATAAAGAGAATAATTAGTGAAGCTGCTGTTCATAGTGTATATAAATTAGATGGGGCACACTCATGTATCATACCGCTAAGTGATGCACTGAGTGTATGCTTTGCTAAAAAGATAGGTTTTAATCTAGTTTTGAATTGCGAGAGTCTGTCTGAGCCTCGGACATTATCAGGAAGGCTATTCCAGAGTTTAGGAGCCATAAATGAGAAGGCTCGACCTCCTTTAATCGACTTTGCTATTCTAGGTACTACCAGAAGCCTTGAGTTTTGAGATCCTAAACAGCGGGTTGGATTGTAGTGAGACAGAAGGTTGGTTAGATAAACAGGAGCTAGATTATTTAAAGCTTTATAGGTAAGAAGTAATACTTTAAAATCAATACGAAACTTAACAGGCAGCCAGTGTAAGGAGAATAAAATTGGCGTGATATGATCATATTTTCTAGACCTGGTAAGAACTCTGGCAGCTGCATTTTGTACTAGCTGAAGTTTGCTAATAGATAATTCTGGGCAGCCAGCAAACAGAGCATTACAGTTATCCAGCCTAGAAGTCATGAAAGCATAAACTTGTTTTTCTGCATCTGATATGGATAGCATACTTTATAACTTAGCAATATTTTTCAGATGAAAGAAGGCAGTTTTTGTGACATGGGAAATATGATTGTCAAAAGTTAAATTGCAGTCTAACATAACACCCAGATCTTTAATAATAGAGCTAGTGCTAACTTTGTATCCCTCTAATTGCAGGTTGAGTTGTGAGAACTGCTGTGTACAGGATTTAGACCCAATAAGTAATAATTCTGTTTTGTCTGAGTTTAACTCAATTCAATTCAATTCATCTTTATTTGTATAGCGCTTATACAATGTAGATTGTGTCAAAGCAGCTTCACATGGAAGTTTATAGTGAATTGAAACAGTGTCAGTTCAGTTTTCAGTGTTTAAGTTCAGTTCAGTTTAGCTCAGGTCAGTGTGGTTTAATAATCACTACTGAGAGTCCAAACACTGAAGAGCAATTCCATCGATGCGCAGCTCTACAGATCCCGAACCATGTAAGCCAGTGGCGACAGCGGCGAGGAAAAAACTTCACCAATTGGCGAAAGTGAAGAATTTAAAAAAACCTTGAGAGAAACCAGGCTCAGTTGGGCACGACCATTTCTCCTATGGCCAAACGTCTTGTGCAGAGCTGCAGTCTAGGCGCAGTAGCTGGACCTCAGCGAAGACACGTCTGTCCTTGGAGCATCACAGGAATCAGTCTCATGCTCTCCACCATGACCACCAAAGCAGCAGCAGTTTAGGATACGGCCTGGCCCAGAAACCTTGGGATCGTCTCGGCGCTGGTCTTGGATCGCGTAAGCGTAGCTGCTGTTCATAGTGTATATAAACAAGAAGCAAAATCGTGTGTGGGGCACATCAAGCGTCATACCGCTATGTAATGCACTAAGTGTATGCTCTGCTAAAAAGATAGGTCTTTAATCTAGTTTTGAACAGTGAGAGTGTGTCTGAGCCTCGGACATTGTCAGAAAAGCTATTCCAGAGTTTAGGGGCCATAAATGAGAAGGCTCGACCTCCTTTACTCGATTTTGCTATTCTAGGTACTACAAGAAACCCTGAGTTTTGAGATCTTAAAGAGCGGGTTGGATTGTAGCGAGACAAGAGGTTGGTTAGATAAACAGGTGCTAGATTATTTAAGGCTTTATAGGTAAGAAGCAATATTTTAAATTCAATACGAAACTTAACAGGCAGCCAGTGTAAAGAGGATAAAATTGGGGTGATATGATCATATTTTCTAGACCTGGAAAGAACTCTGGCAGCTGCATTTTGTACTAGCTGAAGTTTGTTAATAGAGGATGCTGGGCAACCAGCAAACAGAGCATTACAGTAATCCAGCCTAGAAGTCATAAAAGCATGAACTAGCTTTTCTGCATCTGAGATGGATAGCATACTTCGCAATTTAGAAATATTTCTTAGATGAAAGAAGGCAGTTTTTGTGACATGGGATATATGATTTTCAAAGGTTAAATTGCTGTCTAATATGACACCCAGATCTTTTATAGTAGAGCTAACTCTAACTTTGCATCCCTCTAATTGCAGGTCGAGTTGTGAGAACTGCTGTCTGCAGGATTTAGGCCCAATAAGTAATAATTCTGTTTTGTCTGAGTTTAAGAGAAGAAAAATGTTGGTCATCCAGTCTTTAACATCTTTAATACACTCAGCTGGCTTAGACGGTTCAGACTTCTCATCAGGTTAAGTTGAAATATATAATTGAGTATCATCTGCATAGCAGTGAAAGCTGATCCCATGTCTTCTAATAATATCTCCCAGGGGTAGCCTGTATATTGTAAACAGCAAAGTGCCAAAAACTAATCCTTGAGGCACCCCATACTTTACTGGTCTGACTTGTGAAAGCTGTCCATTAATATTTACAAACTTCAGCTTCAGGATCAGGACAGATGATACTCAATTATATATTTCAACTAAACCTGATGAGAAGTCTGAACTGTCCCAGCTGAGTGTAATAAAGATGTTAAAGACTGGATGACCAACTATTTTCTTTTCTTAAACTCAGACAAAACAGAATTATTACTTATTGGATTAAAAGATCTGAGTGTCATATTAGACAGCAGTTTAACTTTTGACAATCATATCTCCCATGTCACAAAAACTGCCTTCTTTAATCTGAGAAATATTGCTAAGTTACGAAGTATGCTATCCATATCAGATGCAGAAAAGCTAATTCATGCTTTCATGACTTCTAGCCTGGATTACTGTAATGCTCTGTTTGCTAGTTGCCCAGCATCCTCTATTAACAAACTTCAGCTAGTACAAAATGGAACTTCCAGAGTTCTTATCAGGTCTAGAAAATATAATCATATTACCCTAATTTTATCCTTCTTACAGTGGCTGCCTGTTTTATATTTTATATCAAAAACTTTCGTATTGATTTGAAAGTATTACTTCTTAACTATAAAGCTTTAAATAATCTAGCTCCTGTTTATCTAACCAACCTTCTGTCTTGCTACAATCCAACCCACTCTTTAAGGATTGTAGAGCTGCGCATCGATGGATTTACTCTTTAGTGTTTGGTCTCTCAGTAGTGATTATTAAACCACACTGAACTGAGCTAAACTAAACTGAACTTTAACACTGAAAACTGGACTGACACTGTTTCAATTTACTATAATCTTCTATGTGAAGCTGCTTTGACACAATCTACAATGTAAAAGCGCTATAGAAATAAAGGTGAATTAAATTGAATTGCTTAAAGTTTTTAAAACAACAAACTTTCTGCAATAAATGCTGAAAACAGCTCAATAAGATTGAAACAATCTACAAACATGGAGAAGGCAAGAAATCAAGAAAGTCGCTGGTTCGAGCCCCAGCTGGGTCAGTTGGCATTTCTGTGTGGAGTTTGCATGTTCTCCCCGTGTTGGTGTGGGTTTCCTCCAGGTGCTCCGGTTTCCCCCACTGTCCAAAGACATGCGCTATAGGTGAATTGAATAAGCTATATTGGCTGTAGTGTATGTGTGTGAATGCAAACGTGTATGGGTGTTTCCCAGTCTTGAGTTGCGGCTGGAAGGGCATCCAAGGGCATTGCGTAAAACACATGCTGGACAAGTTGGCGGTCATTCCTCTGTGGCGACCCCAGATTACAGTTTTTCTGGACTGCTTTGATGCAGCCGTCAAATGAAACTCAGCATTTTCAAAACAGTTAACACACAGGCCTAAACAGCCACGCTCATGGTCAAAATGACACATTTTGCTTGCAAAAATTCTCTAACCATGTCATTTTACCTTTAAACAACACAACTTGCAAACAAGTATATGAGCTCTTTTAATCAATCACTACACAATGGAAAATAAAATACAGAACTCAGTGTGAATAAGTGTGCCATTGCTTGTCATTGTAGCCTATTGCCCATGCCGTTTGTTGTCTTTCTATTTGGGCTGTCAAATTTGCCTTTTTGCAAAGAATTGGACCCAGAATAAGAAATGCTTTGATTAAATTTATATTGAATTCATTACATTTTTTTCAAACTGTGGCTGAAAACTAAAATACTGTTACAAAACAAAACAGACAAAAATAATAAAATACTGTAAATATTAGAGAAAAGACATGTCAACCAAAATACAATCAAGTTTATCAGAGTAGAAGACATATTGACCTCTTTCATCCATGCTGACAAAGAACAACACAGACCGACCTTTTTTTTAAGGTTTGCAGACTAATTGAAGATTTGTGTGAAGAAGTGTCAAACCAGTGCTTCAGTGATTTCATACTAATCTCAATAGTTTCTAATAGTTAGGAAAATATAGTTTCTGTTTGGTGACCATAGCTAAAACAATAAAGTTGGGACTGCTTGAATAACATTTGTGTTAACTGGTTTGCAAAATGGTGGGGAAAATGTGTCAACCCAATGAGAAAGGGTTTCTCTGCAAGACATGTCTTCTGCTCTGCTGGCATAGTGATAGTGAAAATGGAGTGGATCCTAGTTTCTTTAACCATGTCAAAACAAAAAAACAAGAAAAACTGTAATCATGGGACTAAGCCGAAAAGAAAATGAATAATAGAAGAAAGTGAAATCTTGGAATCCATATAAAACCTACTGTAAAGAATGGCAAAATAGCAGACCCTGATGGGCTACCAACTGACATATTTAAACTTTTTAAAAATAAATTGGTTGGTCCTCTTAAAGAAATATATGTAGAATCATTTAAAAATGGCTGTTGACCACCCACATTAAGAAATGCCTTAATTACTTTAATTTTAAAACCTGATAAATCTTCTACCAAATGCAAGTCATATAGACCAATTTCCCTACTCAGTACAGCTACAAAGATCATTGCTAAATTTTAGCATCA
>CAIGQZ010015422.1:0-10534 GCA_903798205.1 Danio tinwini
ATTAATGACACCTTATTTTGTGTGAATCACATTTACACACTACATCCAAAATATTGGTCTGTCAAAAAAAAAAAGTGAACAGGTTTTGTTAGATTTTTTATTTTTCACATCATTTTCAGGTTAAATGTTTGGAGAGGTGTTTTGACAGTTCGGAGTCAGAACATTTCATTTGAAATGTTTAATTTGAAGTGTAAATTTAGATTTCATGATGACTTTAATCTATGTAATGAAAGAATAGTCATGCAATATTGCTGAATTTATAACGGATTAACAATATATCTCCTCCTCCAGAAAATCTGAGGATTGTTCTTCTGAGTAAAACCGGATCAGGAAAGAGCTCTACAGGAAACACTATACTGGGAAGAGATGCGTTCAGAGTCAGTTTTCTATCATCCACTCAAACGTGTGAGAGAAGAAATGCAGTGATTTCAGGAAGAAACATCTCAGTAATCGACACTCCTGGACTGCTAGACGTCAGGTGGTACAAGCATTTACAGGACAAACTCAAGCAGGATATTGAGAAATACCTGGAGAAGTGTGCTCCGGGTCCGAATGTGTTTCTGCTGGTCATCAGACCCAATGGCAGACACACAGATGAAGACGCAAACACTGTCAACTGGATTCAGGAGAACTTTGGAGAAGACGCTGTTCGATATACGCTGGTTCTGTTCACTCATGTTGATTTGCTGACAGATGAATCTATGGATGATTATATTAGACAAAGTCTGGATCTAAAGTTACTGATTGACAGCTGTGGTGGAAAATTTCACACGCTGAACAATCAGGATAGAAACAATCCAAATCAGCTCACTGAGCTGCTGGAGAAGATTGAACAACTGGAAAGAGAATTTATTATGGTGCTACTGTCAAGATGAGTGATGAATTCCTGTCTAATCCACGCCCCCTTTTAGGGTGGGACTTCCTATATAAGCCACGCCTTTTTATATGCATTTTATTTTTATGATAATTTGATTCTCAATTTATTCATTCGCTCATTTTCTTTTCAGCTTAGTCCCTTTGTTCATCAGGGATCGCCACAGTGGAATGAACCGCCGACTATTCCAGCATGCTTTATACAGCAGATGCCTTTCCAGCCGCAACCCAGTACTTGGAAACACCCATACACACATATACATACACACAGTTCCCCTGTAGTGCAAGTGTTTGGACTGTGGGGGGAAACCGGAGCACCCGGAGGAAACCCACGCCAATACGGGGAGAACATGCAAACTCCACACAGAAACGGCAACTGACCCAGCCGGGACTCGAACCAGTGACTTTGCAGCGAGGAGACAATACTAACCACTGAGCCATCGTGTCTCCTAGGGGTGTCAAAATTAATATTTTCTTCGGTGCACCGCGATGCAGACGCGGACAATTCAGTATCGGTTCAGTAATAATAAATATATTTATTTATTTTTTTTTTTTATTATTATAAGTTATTTTAAGTACATATTCAGAAACCATATCCAGTAACATTACAGAATAGTAAAAAACACAACCAGAAATAATAAAGCAAAAACATAACAAGTGAAAAAAAAAGATAAAATAGAGTATTATAAAGTACAATGAGAACCAAAAAAAAGAAAATAATAATAATAATAGTAATACTAATAATGATTTAGGACACAATCATTAACTACAGCGGGGACTAGTACCAGAAAAAAATTCCTCCATGAAATTTAACATTAAATCATTCTTTTGGTTTTTAATTTTCGGTTCAGTAATTTTTTATTATTATTTTTTTATTATTATTTTTTTAACTCAAACTATATTTCTGAGCGTGAATTTTTTTTAAATTTTTAAATTTTATTTAATTTTTTTATTGCATAACAAGAACAATAGCATACAAAAATGAGGAATGCAATGCTTACATGTTTTTCATATTACAGGAACAAATCAGTACAAAGTAAAAAAAAATAAAATTAAATAAAATTTTTGGTTCAGTAATAATCATAACCGGTTATTATGTACTGACGTCATTTATCTCACATGCGCTGTCGCCGTAGCTTACTATGGCGAGGGAGGCGAGCCGCGAGCGCGAGTATTTACAACGCTCTAACTACATAAAAACTCAGAAACTGTGCACAATTTCACTGCGTGTGTATTTGCTGAACACTGTTTCACTGACACAGCAAAGCCCCTATTTCACGGCGATTAAGAGAATGAAAGTAATCTCCATTTCTTTCTCTCTCTCTCTCACTGTGGCCTATAAGTGCATCTGTGAAGAGCGCCAGCGTGTAAGAGCCAATCACAGCCCTTTCTGTTGAGTGCATGACCAATCAAAGGGGTGTAAGAGGGAACTTAGTAGACAAGGCTCAGAAAGCGAGCGGGATATTTATATTTGTTTATTTGCTATAAATGCTCATGTTGTTTATATATCTGGCTGTTTGTATTAAAGGACAAAATTGTTTTACAAATAGTATATAAATACATTTATACATTTTTAAACAAAAAATTGCTGTGCTGTGAAGAAAATATAAAACGCCAATAATAAAATCGTCAATGCAGCGAGATATCGAATTGAACCGAATCGATGGCATGATTATCGTAACCGAACCGAACCGTGAGACCGTGTAGGAACCGTGTAGGTTCACAGCTCTAGTGTCCCCTTAAATTAAATTGTATTATGTTAATAAAGGTTTTTAATTATTTTCACTTACTTCGAGTGCCTTGGACTTACGATTTCATTGCTTATCTTTCTGAATTCCTCATCCAAAGAGCACTGACAGACTACAGTTTTTGTACAGACACTAGGACACATTTCTGAATGCTTAGGTCACTTTTGCAAAACTCTTGACACAATTCTCCTAACCAACTTTCAGCCTGGCAAAGCAGTTCATTTCACATTCAAAATGCATTACAACTAAACCGTTTTGCATTATGTTATTGTTTTGAACAGAAGTTTAACAGTTTTGAAAACAGTATGTAAGCACGTGCAAAATGTCCTGTACGTACAAAGACTTTTGGCAGTTGTTGTGTCTGAGTGAGAAAAGAATTGATGAAGTTTGAGAGATGCAGTCATTGCATGCATTTTGTGCCAAAACAATGTTACAGTTTTTCTCATTTGCTAAGACACGTTCAGCGAAACTAGGATTCACTTGATCGTCATCATCACTATCCCATCAGAGCAGAAGACATGTCTTGCAAATGTGTAAACTCATTCTCATTGGATTGACACATTTTCCCCAACATTTTTCAAAACAGTTAACACGGATGTCATTCAAGCAGTCCAAAATCCATAATGTTTTAGTTATGGTAACCAAACAGAAACCATCTATTGCTAACCATTAGAAACTACCAACATCAGTATGAAATCACTGAAGCACTGGTTTGACACTCCTTCACACAAATCTTCAATCAGCAATCAGTCCGCAAACTTTATTAAAACAGTGGAAGGTCTGTGTTGTTCTGTGCCAGCATGGATGGAGGAGGTCAATAGTGGCTTTGTCTTATACTCACAGTAGATTTGACTGTATTTTGGTTTACATGTGTTTTCTCTAATATTTACAGTTGTTTATTACTTTTGTCTGTTTTGTTTTTTTTACAGTATTTCAGTTTTCAGCCACAGTTTGAAAATGTCATGAATTCAATAAAAATTTTCTGTAATCAAAACATTTCTTATTCTGGATCCAACTCTTTGCAAAAAGGCCAATTTGACAGCCCAAATAGAAAGACAACTAATCATCATCTTGGAATTATAAGATTCATCTGTGTTATGAATGATTTAGAGATATTGAGCTTCAAAGTTTTTGCATTCCATAGCAAACAGTACGTGTGTGACGTTTGTTTTTTTACTGTAAACAAAGTCTTAAATTGCAAACAACTTATAAAAAACATCCCATAATGTAAATAAGTTGTCATTTAATAAAAATGTCAATAAATCAATTGACAAAAATGTCAGATTGAACCTTATAATTCTAAGGTGACGAAATGGCATTGGCAATAGGCTACAATGGCAAGCAATGGTGCACTGATTCACACTGAGCTCTGTATTTTGTTGTCCATTGTGTAGTAATTGATTAAAAGAGCTCATATACTTGTTTGCAAGTTGTGTTGTTTAAAAGGTAAAATGAGCTTTTGTTGCATATTTTAAATGTTTTGACACGGTATGTGCATTTTGCAAGCAAAATATGTGATTTTGACCATGAGTGCCTGTCACAAGGATATACACAGGAGACCCAAATGCAAGTGAAAACAAGATGATTTATTAAAAGAGTCACAACTGGTATGATCTCACCAGATATAGTGTTGGGCAAGGGTGCTCACACTGGGAATACAACACGCTCCACAGCGCTAAAAGTTCATCCGAGAAATAGCGCCAGATAGAAGTCTATCACTGATATCTCACCAGATATCGAGGGAAGGGGAAGGTTAGCGTTAGGTAGCAACTCTCAAGGAAATCAACACGCTTACCAGCGGTAAAGTTCATCAGAGTAACGGATTGGGATGAAGTCTCTCACAGATAATGTTGTCATCAGAACAGGCAGTAGTAACAACATCAATGAAACGGAGACGTGCATAAGGTCCAAATGAAACAGGATTATGGCGGAGACCCTCCACCAGAAACGAGCGAGAGCGTCTAACAGGGAGCAGACACAGGAGTGAACAATACAACGGACTGATAACGCTATCTACAAAACACTGAACATATATAGCAAGCGGAAGGCGCAACAGTTGACTGATAGCAAACACCTGGGTGCTGTGAGCGGAACCAGACACGTGACCACCCAGCTGATGAATGTAAACACACACATACACACACACCACGCAGTGAAGAACCCAAACAAGACACACCCACTTCCCACACACACACACACACTCACACACATACGTGCAAGAAGAACAGAAAGATCCACAACTGAAACAGCGCCGCTGTTTAGGCCTGTGTGTTCACTGTTGAAAACGTGGAGTTTCAGTGACGGCTGCATCAAAGCAATCAAGAAATACTGTAATTGATCCTCAGTTTAGCCCAAATAGACTTCTGTTGTGCTCACTGTGCGGAGAGTTTTGCAAAAGTGACTTAGGTATTAAGAAATGTGTCCTATGCGTCTGTAAAAGCTGTAATTACCCCTAAAGTGCTTGCTTGTTTTTGGATTTCTTTTAATCTAAATCAAAAATATTTTTTGTGGTCAATAAAAAAAAATATAGGTGGGCATATATTTTTTTATTACATTAATCTCACTGTAATATTGGAATTAATCTAGATTAAAATGGCTCATTTGAATTCTGCTGAAGGCATTCAGAATATGTGTGCTACCCAAATAATGACTAAAAGGAAGTCTTTGAAAACGGGTTTCTGGCGCATTAGACCAGGGTCTCATCTCCTGTTTCCAAAATGCATCACAAACTGCTTGAGAAACTGTCCTACTATGGTAATTTGGTGATGAAAATAAATGATGTTCAATAAGATGTACTTGTGTTTACTAACTGTTTATTCAGTTAAGCATAAATGTTGAGCTGTAGGCCTACATAAGCTCCAAACAGTGATGACCTTAATCTGACTAAAGTCATAACTGAACTAAACAGAAATGCAATTAAGACGTGGAGAATGCAGCTATTGGTGGCATTATTAAAGTAAACACGGCAATCAAACTATTACCGTCATGTAGGGCTTTTTGTCACATTTTCCGACATGATCCACACATGGCTGTCAGTAAAAAACACACACACACACACACACACACACACACACACACACACACACACACACACACACACACACACACACTTTGTGCGTCATTAAATTCCATAACACTCTCACTAGTCCTTACTCCTTATTTGCGTCTAGTACCCCAGTTTGTCACGGGGGCATGAATGAAATGTTCATGAGTGAATGTGAAACTGCCGAACTGCAGTTAAAGTCACCCAAATTACAGGAAACTCTTACATGAAAGCACTTCACATAAACACCTATATCAAGGGTGTCAGTGGTGTCCCAATTATCTTTAGCTTGAAGGCGTAGGGCTAAGGGCAAGGGGTATACACCCCTTCAAACGAAGATTTTTCAGGAGCACACTTAAAATCAAGGGGTAAGAAATTTCCCAGAATACACCTGCCACAACGGCAGTATTGCTGAACCCGGAAGTAAGGAGATCCACAAATTAGTATTTTTTGTCATTATTATGAATTTTTACGACAAACAAACACATGTTTGAATTATTCATAACCGCGTTCATGTTTTACGTCATGCTTTAAAAAAAATGGGAAAAAAAAGCTAAATTTGGCAATCTATAATCCCTAATAATAACTCCTGTACAGCAGTCCCACAACATTCTGACACTCGATGACACTCGAACAACCTGTAAGAAAAGTCTAGTGTCTGAGAATGAGTGTTTTACAGTGTCTGCTATAATGTTAATGCTGTTTTCGTGTGTTTACATAAGAATATGGCCACTGTGTAAATGCACAGTACAGTTACGATCTTATTGCCACATGAGATCATTATAATAACATAATATATGCCTTCAGTGATTTCCTGAAGATACATAACAAAAAATAACACATTTGGAATAACTACAGCAGTCGCAATCATCTGATCTCACATGAAGCAAGAGATCGCGATGACATATGATGATGTGTGCAGGTGTTGAAGTGCTGTCCCAATTCTTAGGGGTAAGTTTTGAAGCCCTTTCCCTTCACACTCGGTTGTAAGGGCCAAGGGGAAGGGGTACAAAAATAGAATTGGGATTGGGCCCAAGTAACACCTTAATTATATTATTGTCTCATTCAGATTAAGGCAAATAACTATTACTGATGTCCATGTAAAGGTAGTCTGCATGTCTTCATGTCGTATGTCTTCAAAGAAAATGAAAGATCCAGAGCGGCATCCTGCTGATTTGATTCAGAAGGGCACTTTTTTGTCAGACTGGTTTGACTTTCATTCACCGTCGTTCATTTTAAAAAGCACCCGCTTCATTTTCAGACCAGCGACGAGACGATCCCAAGGTTTCTGGACCAGGCCGTATCCTGAGCTGCTGCTGTGGTGGTCATGATGGAGAGCATGAGACTGATTCCAGTGATGCTCCAAGGACAGACGTGTCTTCGCTGAGGTCCAGCTACTGTGCCTAGACTGCAGCTCTGCACAAGACGTTTGGCCATAGGAGAAATGGTCGTGCCCAACTGAGCCTGGTTTCTCTCCAGGTTTTTTAAATTCTTCACTTTCGCTAATTGGTGAAGTTTTTTCCTCGCCGCTGTCGCCACTGGCTTGCATGGTTCAGGATCTGTAGAGCTGTGCATCGATGGAATTGCTCCTCAGTGTTTGGACTCTCAGTAGTGATTATTAAACCACACTGACCTGAGCTAAACTGAACTGAACTTAAACACTGAAAACTGAACTGACACTGTTTCAATTCACTATAAACTTCCATGTGAAGCTGCTTTGACACAATCTACATTGTATAAGCGCTATACAAATAAAGATGAATTGAATTGAATTTTATTTGCATATATTTTACTTGAAAGCATAAACTCTACAGGTGCCTGATAGTTAGCTGTTGAACTGACGTTATTCAGATTCACTCTAGTGAACACATAAAAACCGTCATCATGATTTACTCGAGTGCACGCCTCAAATTCTCGCACTCCTTTTAATAGAGGTTGGCGCCCCCTTGGTGGGGTGCATCCCACAGTTTGAAAACCCCTGGGTTAATCAATAGGTAAACCACAAAAATAGTGAAAATAACACATATGACCAACAAAAAACATGAAGTCAATCATTTAGATGCATGCAAGAATGGTGCAATTTTTAAGAAATGTTCAATTTTCATCAATATTGTAATAGTAGTTTTTAATATACAGTCAGAAAATAGTCAGACCTTGCATTAATTTAATGGTTTAAATGGTCTGTTTGGTCAATAGGTAAACCACATGAATAATGAAAAAAAATATATATATATATAAACAACAAAGTCAATATTTAGATGCATGCAAGAACTCAAGATAGAAGGATGACATTTTTAACAATTGTGAAATGTTAGTCCGGTGGTGTGTAAATTGTGTGCATGTGATGAGGCTGTTAAATCTGACACAGAGACATTTCAGAATCATTGTAAAACCCAAATCCAGCATAGAGGGGTTCGGTGAATGTAGTGTTGAATGTGTATATGTGTGTGAGTGTGTGTGCTTCAGAGACGCTGTAGAAGGACAGACGACCTGACGACACATCTAGATAGACCCCTACTCTATTGGACAAAGAGGAAGAGGGAGGAATAGGTGTGCTGTTAGCCTTACCATCATGCCATGCGGAGAAAATCGTATCGCAAAAGTAAAGATTCCAGGACTTATTATTAAGTCCGAAGCGACAGTCAATTCCTCCTTTCCTCTGGATCCCTTTATATGTCACCGCTGCGTGGCCCCAGCCTGTCAATTTCGCCTCCCAGTAACAGCGTCCAGTTAGAGTCTCAGGACACAGAATCTGCTCATAGTTCTCAAATCTGTCTGGATGATCAGGATATGGCTGATGATCTCTCACATGTGTTCCCTTTCTGTTGTCCTCAGACACAATCACGTGAGTGTGTGCTGTGTTTGGATCCAGTGAGAGACTACAGGCATCTGCACACACGGAAAGAGAATACAGCTATAATTGTACAGGACTATTAGCTGGGCTTTAGATGAGGGAGATATAAATTGTGCTGTGGTGGAAGTGCTCCAGGACAGGTTTAAAAACTGCCAATTAATTCATTAAAGTACTTACAGTACTGTTGATTTGGTGCATTTCTCACAACACTATTTACATTTGCACAGCAGTTCATGCATTTCTCAAAACAATTAGTCATTTGTGCACATCACAGTAGCAGTTTCTCATTCCTTCCAACAAATTGCAAATGCTTTTGGACATGCATCAATTGCTTTCATACATCTCTCTGCTGTTTTATAACATTATTATTTGCTAATGTCATGTCAGTCAAAATGAACTAAGCTTGTGAATGCTTAATAGTCATTCTATATAAAACTAAAAGTCCTCATTTTATTACTGGAGTCATTACATACACAAATGCTGAACTATCAAGCTAGTTTTATTTAAAAAAAAATATTTTTTTTTTCTGAAAATGTCTTCTAAATTGAACAATTTGATGAGTGATTTACAGACCTATGTATGTTGTAGGTTCAGCTCCAATATGTTCTGCAATATTGTTCACAGTTGTGCACAGCTCTACCCAAAGGAAGTTTATGTTTGTTGTAAATAAGGGCATATTTATGCATTTGCACAATGCTGTGAATAAATTAGAATTGTAAAAAGCAAATGCAGTAGTGAAACACACATATTCAGTGTCTTGTACTCAGATAACTCCCTAAATGCAGTGATGTCTAACTTAACTGTAGTTTTCAAATGGCTGTGTAAATAGTAGATAGTGCTGTCTTAAGCATTTTCAGGACGTGTCACCAAAATCGGACTTTTTTGCATTGGTCCTAATGTACAGAGTAAAGTGTGATAATGAAAACATGACAAAGCCATTTGACTATCTTGTTCATAAACAATGGTGTCAGGACTTTTCATTTTGATGACACTGACACTTTCATTGACATGAATACTTGCTTTTGAGGAATGAGCTCTCCATTTTGAGCAAGTGACACACTTTTGCAGGTTACCAACTAGATTTTGCAGTTTGCACTAATTGTTTTGAGAAATGCATGAACTGTTGTGCAAATGTAAATAGTGTTGGGAGAAATGCAGCAAAGCCACTGAGAAAAACTGTAAATATGCAGAGATGTGTATATTTGAGTGTGTCTTTGTGCAAATACATTTTCGCATTCCATGTGTGATCCTGAAATGTCCTCCATGATCTACACTGGGTAGACAAAAACAACAAATCAGTAGAGGAAATGATTGACTTTAATCATTCATAAATATTCATTGATATAAAGTATTGCAGTTAATGTTTGTCACAGCTTTACTTTTGGGGTTACTAGCGCTGTCAAAAGATTAATCGTGATTAATCACATTCAGCATAAAATACATATATATATATTAGGGCTGTCAAAATAATAATAAAAAAACGCAACTGCGATAAATGCGTTAATTTTTTAACGCATTAAATATTTCAAATTAATCACGTGTTTTAACGCGCTTAAAAAAATTAATGCATTTATCGCAGTTGCGTTTTTTTTATTATTTCCTGTTGTGGTCGACGTGTGTTCAGGGCCGGCGTGCCCATAGAGGCGACCTCCTCACTTTCATCCGCGACACTCACCCCCTCCCTCCCGGTCCTCATTTTTATCCGCAAACTGGTAAGTTTCCATTTCACTTTTGGGTTGAGGGCGGCGTGATCACTGTTTGCCTACAGCGCCAGTTCAGCTTACTCCGGCCCTGCGTGTGTTTAATGTGCAAAGAAATATGGATAAAGGAGAATATGGATCCATGTAAATGTACTCAGTGAAAGCGGCAGATGATGTCGCAAGCTGTCAAAGACAGCCCATTCCTCTCTAAGTTGACTCCAAGCTCCCTCAAATGTATCATTAAGTTTGACATGTTTTCACACTACACACAACTTTTGTAAAGCGTCTGCTTCACGTTGATGTGTCAGAATCCTTG
>CAIGQZ010015634.1:0-10913 GCA_903798205.1 Danio tinwini
TATATATATATATATGTATACTTAGTTATTAGTAAATATAATTTTTTGGATGAATTATGATCACAAGAAAAAAAGTATTTTGTAAACTCTGCACAAAATCCTGATCAGATAATTTCTAGAAAACATTATTTTACTATTCACGAGTCTCCATAAGCTGCAATTTGCGTACAATGACTGTATTAAAAACCTAGATGGAGAAGTGCAAGTGACTTATTCTGTAATGTAAGAGTTCCATCATTTCCTGCTTTGATGAGAAATTTGATGTATACATTTATTTGTCGACTGGAGAATTCTCAGAATAGCATTTTAATGCTGCTGACAAATCCTAGGCTTACGGATGTGTACTGTCTTTTTTAATGTATATTGTGTGGTTTGTATTGTTCTGTTTGTCTTCTGTTGCTAATGGATCTAGTGTCTGGAAAATATAGTCGAATAAAAGAGCAGCTTGACACTAATATACACATCTTCTTTTGTTTTCCATGGAAGAACTACATTTACAAGACACAAAACTGAGTAAACTATGACAAAATGGTCACTTCTGGGTAAACTATCCCTTGAAGAATAAAAATAAAACCCTTGACCTTCTAGAATTTTTTCCTACTATAACGTCTTAGCCGTCCAAATTTCCTGTGTTTGGTCTTTCCCATCAAAGCCTTCAATATAACGCCCTACTGTCTGATACAAATTGGTTCCTTCGTCACTCATAGATCTAAGAAAAACACAAGATCCCTCGACTGTCCACTTAGAAGCCAGTGGCGATTCTTGTTCCTCCTCCTGGATCTGCTCACATGCAGCATTGAATGAAAAGCCAGATAAGGAAGGTCAGTGCTAAATCTCAAAAACATTGCTCGGTGAAATGAACCAGTCGATAGCGTTTCTAGAGCAGCAATCACATCTCTGCTTTGGTGAAATAGAGGAAGATGATGAGGTACTGTAGCTGCTAAGGGAGAAGGGCACAGCCGATATGACTTAATAACAAGAAATTGGTCAGGAATGAAAGGCGGGTGGTATGAAATTACGATTGTGATATGACGTGTGCCACGCTATCACTCATCTGCACCCTGCTGCTGAGGAATTGAGTGTTTCCTTAATCCAAAACGAGGGGTTCATATTAAATTTCATCAGCTTTTTTTTCCATTAGTCATAAAATTTGAATTCTCAGCACTGCATATCCCTCACCATTCAAATCTGATAACTTAAAAAGTTTTAAATAACTCTAAACGTGTCATGCTAAGCATATATTAGAATATCTGGAAAGCCAATTACCGTTTCGCCTCAAGATATACTGCAAGTCAGACACAAACAAACCTGGCGAGCACGGAAGCTAGCTAAATTTCTACTCAGCTATATATTTAATAAAGTTTCCATCCTTAATATTACTTTTTTTTGTAGTATAATACAGGTTGGGGGCAATCTTATCTCAACCCACTCAATATTAGAGGTACAAGAGCTGTGCTAGTGACCTATCAAACACGGATCATATTAAAGATTCCTTATCGCTCGGCTTGGACCTGAAAAAAAGGCTTGTGTAATATATAATGAGACAAAAACTAGCACTTCAGGTCAATTAATGTTACCAAACCAGCAATATTAAGGTAGCTGTAAAGTCTTCATAAAGGGATCAAATCCTATTTTTTTGTCTTAAAGTGTTTGTTTGGTTTTATACATCAAATAATTAACCCTCTGAGGACCTAAAAACTGACTTTACAAAAAATTAAATATTGTGATGTTTCCTTTGAATGAGAGAACAGAATATTTTTTAACATAATTGTGAAGTAAGTTTTCTAGCCTACAATGTTTAATCCAAAGTCTTATTGAGGCCCATTCTGTTTGGTTTCTGGCTCTTATTTCAGCTAGGTTTTTTTACTTATTTTTCTGCAATGCAATCATGTACATCCATCTTTCTTACATATTATTGTATCACGATTGCCTCACAGTAAGAAGGTGGCTGGTTCAAGCCTTGGCTGGGTCAGCTGGCATTTCTGTGTAGAGTTTGCACGTCCTCCCCACTTTCGTGTGGGTTTCCTCCGGATGCTTCGGTTTCCCCCACAGTCCAAAAACATGTGCGATAGGAGAATTGGGTAAGCTAAATTGTCCGTAGTGTATGTGTGTGAATGAGTGTGTATGGATGTTTCGCAGTAATGAGGCATAAGAATAGGACGTGTGCTTGGATAAAACAAATTTTTTTGACCACAATTCGTTATTATTGTTCATTTATTTGTTTGCTGGAAATTAGAACTGAATTTAGAAATAGTTTTGAAACAAATCTTTGCGCTTAACAAACAAAATTAAATATGTAGGCTAATGGAAGTCTTCAGTGAAGTGAGTTTACACCGTTTCCTTGCTCCACGAAAGTAAAGGAGTACAGTAAAGAGAAAGTAAAGAGGCCAAATGGAGGAGGCTCATTCTTTATCCTCACGCTGCTGATGGTCTTTAACGGTTTTCTCGCTAGTGAAGCATTCAGTTTTTCCGCCATGTAAATAGCACATGTGCCATGGCACGACAAGACACTCTTAAAGGGAATGGGAGATGAGACTTTAATGCACTTTATGCTCAAAACAAACCCATAACTCATTAGGAGAACAAACACAACTTTGTTGGACCATGTGCTGGAACACAGACTGTATTATTCCATCCTTAAAATAGCAAAAGTGAATTAAGACACACCCTTAATGCTTTTGTGCCATGCAAAATGGCACAAAAAATCTGTGCCAACAAAAATGTTGTGCCAACATTTAGACGTTATGCCTAGATTGTTAAAATAGAGTCAATAATTGTCAATATTACTCTTTTTTTTTCTAATTGCAATTACTAGAATTGATTAACAGAACATACATTTACATAACTTCTACAAACATCCTTGTGTGAATACTGAGTGGTTTCTATTTTAAAATACAATATTCACTACAGCTAACTAAAATGAATCAAAGACTTTTCATGACTCAATTTACTTAATCATAATCATGGTTAATCTACTGTGAAGGGGTGAGAAGAAAAAAAAAAGCAAATTTATATCACAGATGAGTCACAATGACTCATGATATGAGCCAGGCTCATGATATGAGCTGTTTTAATAGGATCAAATTAAAACAAACATAAAGCTATTTTCAAATAAAAAGGCATTAATTAAGGCATTAATAAAAGATCATTATCCGCTAACGAGGCTATATTAAAAAGTAATTAAAGGAGATACCAGACACCAGAAATATCATGAAAGATCAAAAAGCGGAAAGCATTAAAATCTTTATACCCTTAAAAAAAATAAAAAAAGTCTAACAATAAGGTAACCTGAAATCAACATTAAATTTACCACCATCTAAATCACTTAGCGCTCTTTATGAATATGTATTTCAATTGTAATCAGGCAGGCAGCGATGCTCTAAACTGTCTAAATGTTCTGGCAAACTCCAACATCATTATTCAAAATGCAGCTGCTTGAAAACACTCGGTGAAACTAAAGACCCAATCTGCATATCCCTCCTCCATTTTTGGCTTGGCTGTGCGTACGGAGATCATTACATCATTATTATCATCATCTGTTTATTCCACGCTCTCCAAATGACTGAAGCAGAGACGAATCTGTACCGTTTCATTGCTGCCATCGCAGTGGTTATACTTCGTTAAGGGGTGAAATTATATGTGACGTATCGCGCCTCAGAGAACAAACATTCGGCGCCTTGGGAATTGCTGCGAGTCCACAGGTGTTTATTCAGAGAGAGTCAGAACACAGCAAATAGAATAGTAATGGCGGGATCAGAAAATGCCATTCAGAGCACCCTGAATGCTTGTGAAAATTAATATGCTGGGCCTCGTTTCATGCAAGCCTCTCGGCGTGGCTAAATATCCTTTCAGAGACAGCTTTCATAATTTTCTCTGTACCGTTCGAGTCACACAAGTCCAAGATGATGAAGAAGAGAGAAAAAAAAGCATCTGAATAAGGATGATTGCTGACTGGCGGAGTACAATTCCTCTCGAAAATAAATTTGTATATTGCAATATTTTAATATACAGTAGTACTCTTTAAAATTGTAATTTATAGAACACCAGAATCAAAACTATATAGTAGTATATATAAATAGATAGTATATAGATGTATATTGTACTATAGATGGATGGAAGGATGGTTAGACAGACGGCTAGACGGACGCACAAAAAAAAGATAGAGAGATCAAGTACACACACACACACACACACAGAAAATTCTAAATTGTTATAAATGTATCATAAAATATTGATTGTTAAATAGATTTTTAATTGTAAGTTATTGTTGTTTCATCCTAAAATGTTGATTCATAAAAATACTATTTATTATCATGTATATTATTTTAATCTTTTAATTTCCATATATCATTTTTCAATCAATATACTTATTCTCAGCATTTAATTTAATTAATTAACATGTAGATCAAAAACATTTCTTATGTATATTTGTTTAAAACAATTAGTAAATGTATCAGTAAATGTAATGTTCAAAAAGATCACTATAATCTTCCGTGCTTTGACTTTGATTTCAGAATTATTTTCACTTTAAACATCACAATTTAATGCATCCTTGTTGAAAATAATTTTCTTTATTTATTTATTACATTTCAAATTGAATAGTTGACAACTGTTGTACATAATTATTATACTTATTTTTAACAGGCTACCAGTGCCATAGCAATTGTACAGAAGTAACCAAGCAGGAATGTACAAAGCACACATTTATTATTATTATTTTTTAAATGCAAACAATTCTAAAGCATAACATTCATAGGCAATAACTAGGGGTGTGTTGAGATCTCGCAAGACTAAATCACAATGAGATTTCTCGTTAAGGTAAATCACATGAGTTGGGATGTTATGATGGAGCGTGAGGGTGAGTTTAGCAGTGAATATTAAAGGCAGAATTGGATTTGCCCTTCAAGTGCTTTGCACATACCTGGCAACCCTCTGTGTTGCACATCGCTCGTTCGCTCAGGAGGGTGTGACGTAACCCCTTTTTTTGTTCAAATGTTGTCACGTCCAAAAGCAAAGGCTGCTACAACTGCCACCACACAAATTAACCACAGCTCATAAGCATGCTATGGAATAGCACTTTAGACATGCTTCCAACAGGGCGGAACATTAAATGATAAACAGTGGGTGTGGCTTATTTTTTTCTATATTGAGCTGAATGGATTGAGTAAAGCAGGCATTTCATTCAGAAAGATGGAGAAAGGGTTTGGGAGAGTTACTACAACCTAACAGACACCACCTTCTCACCATTTCTGTTAGTTGTCAATATTGACAGTTGGAGCGGCATGGTTAAATATGTTAGCCAGGCTCAATCCCTAAGTTATACGTAACCTGACAATTTAGCTAATTGTTCACCACAAAACTAGTTGGTTAGTTTAGATTTTTTGGGAACTTTAAAGTCTAACTACACGTCGTGTATGACTTTGAGCTGCATTTTGCAACAGGGTAAGCCATACACACACTTGACACTGTTCTCTGCACCTACGGAGTCAGTAATAACACTTTAATATTGCTCTCGACTTACTTGCGTAAATGAAAGTATGAGAATTCTTTTTAAATAGTACTGAATTGATGTCTTAATAAATAAATAAATAAATAACATAAACAAATAAAAATTAGGGCTGTCAAAAATTAGCGCGTTAACGCACGTGATTAATTTGAAATATTTAACGCGTCAATAGACTGGACTGTCTTAGCAACTGGCTAAATGTTAAGGAGGACTAAGCAAAATTGTTTCTACTTTATTATTAATGTTCTCAACTTGCAATACAACTTTACAATGAATACAATTGTTTGTATTCAATACTTTATTATTATTATTATTATTATTATAATTTTCCAATTTCCATATTTGCAATGCCTGCATTTTGGATTTTTTTTATTCGTGATTAATCATGATTAATCACAAAAAAAGGTGTGATTAATTAGTTAATTTTTTTAATCAATTGACAGCCATAATAAAAATACAAGTAATTCACTCAGTAACTAAAAATAGAGTAATTAGCATTCGTTGTTTTCATAATTAATTTGAAACAGCCATAAAGAAAAAAAATGAATAGTTTTTAAACAACTGTTGAGCTCTACCTTGAAAAATGAAACAGAAAATATTATTTCTGGCTTGGATTTGAGCAGAAGGCAAGATGTAGCAATAATGGAGAAAACAACATTGCACTCTTGCGCTTCAGAGACTGAGGCTCAGCGATATTGCTCATGTATCCGGGGTGTCTCTACAAGCGTGATAATGCATGACTATCCTGTTCCCCCTCCAGACTCGGTCTTAAGCCGCACGGGGAGCCTCTCCTGTATATCACAGCAAATCCCTGAAATCTGCAGAAAGAAAACAAGGCCATAATGGAGCTGTCATTGTTGCCAGTTAATCACTGCTTTGGGTGGGAGGGAGACTGACAACGATGGGCTCTGGTATTGATGCCATTATTGATCTCATGGAACAATGACCTGTAAGATCAATCTCAATGAAATAAGGTGACAAAAGACCTGCTCGGGCACCGCAATCTATCACACAGTCCCTAGTGCAATTCCATGATGCGAGATTTCAAGACTGGCGCATACACAGATGGATACATGCCTATGGAATACGATAGATCAGATAATTCCAGAGAATAAGATCTTTCATGGACCACCGGATGCCCTCCAGGAAACGCAGAGCAAACATGAGCTTGCATGTAGAAACATGCTCAAGTGTTTTCCAGCAGGCAGATTGAATATTTATACTGTAATGAGAAATGTGAAGTAGTGGCAGTCACGAGAGTCATCATGCTACCGAGTCTGCATGTGGTACAAAAACAATATGGCAATCTGGCGTTTAAAGGAGTAGCTCACTTCCAAAATGATTGGTCACAAGCGACTTCCATAGTATTTTTTGGCTACTATGAAAGTGACAAACCTTAATTGTTCTGATACCAACATTTTTCAAAATATCTTTCTTTTTTTCTTTTTTTTTACATATCTCTTTGTGTTCAGAAGAAAAAAACTGATGCAGGTTTGTAAAAGAGTTGAGGACGAGTGATATAAATTATAGTATTTTTATTCAGAAAATGTACTTTAAAATGTTTATTGGTTTGTTTGTTTCAATTGTTCGTTCTTTGATCATTCGTTTCACAATCTACCAAAGAAAACGATTAACTATCAATTTGTGTTAACAATAATAATAAAAAATAGAGATAAAAGACTCTATTTAAAGGGATAGTTCACCCAAAAATCCATCATCATGTCATCCAAACCAGTTTGAGTATCTTTATTCTATTGAACACAAAGGAATATATTTTAAAGAAAGCTGAAAATCTGTAACCATTAACTCTTATAGTATTAGTTTTTTTTTCCTACTATGGAAGTCAATGATTACAGGATTTCAGTTTTCTTCAAAATATATTATTTTTTGTTTAATGTAAGAAAGAAACTTATAAAGGTTTAGAACGACTCGAAGATGAGCAAATGTTAATTTTGGGGTAAACAACCCCTTTAAAAAAAAAATCACACTGCAGAACCAAATACTGATTGATAGTTTCAAATCTTTCTAAACGTTGACTTCTTATTCTGTTGGCTGATTAATTGGGCCATTTTTAAATAAATTGAAACAGGCCAATTTCAAGAGTCAAAGTGTTTATTGTCATACGTACAATAAGGAACAGGTTCCCTATACAGAGAAATTTCTATGTAGCTGTCCAAATTAAATGCCAATAAGGTTTAATAAATATTAGAATGTATAAAATACTTATTTAACAAAATAGGTATGCGAAAATCTAAACTTAAGTATAAATAAATAATAATAATAAGGTCTTCACGATGGCACAGTGGGTAGCACGATTGCCTCACAGCAGGAAGGTCACTGGTTCGAGCCTCGGCTGGGTCAGTTGGCATTTCTGTGTGGAGTTTGCATGTTCTCCCGTGTTCGTGTGGGTTTGCTCCGGTTTCCCCCTACAAGTCTAAAGACATGTGGTATAGATGAATTGGGTAATCTAAAATTGTCCGTAGTGTATGTGTGTGAATGAGTGTGAATGGATGCTTCCCAGTGACGGTTTGCAGCTGAAAGGGCATTGGTTGCGTAAAACATGTGCTGGATAAGTTGGCAGTTCATTCCGCTGTGGCAACCCCAGAATGATAAAGGGACTAAGCCGAAAAGAAAATGCATGAATGAATGAAAAATAATAATAAAATAAAAGAAGGTTTCTAAAAATTTATTTACTCTTGCAGCAAATTAGATAAATTAGGCACAGGCACATTTGCGAGCATTTAAAGTAAATGTGCAATGTGAAGCTGACTCATGCAGCTAACATGTTGCCATTCCACCAGCATAACACTGTGATGTTCCCTCACTACCTGGCCACTATTTAATAATATTGGTTTCTTATCATTTCTTTCTAAAGGGTCATGGAAACCCCCTTCTTTCAGTTCAAGTCTACCTTAGAATTTTTTCAAAAACTGCTACATGATGAGTGTGGAGCGCTGTGTGCAGAGGGAGGAGTGGGCAAAGCAGGGGAAAAAGAGGGAGGCGAACAACTGTCAGTTGGCTCACAAAATCAGGCACAAAACGTGAGACACATGATTTTATAGTTGACAGTAAAAATGCAAAGAAATAAACAGTAAATAATTGAATGCCCTGTTACATATATGATAGATTTGTTTGTATTTTCATATAATATATATGCATAACCACAATTTGTTATATAATTATAAAGATAATCATTTTTAAATGAGGAGAACTTCTGTCCTCCTGAATCACGAGTCTGAATGCAGACACTGGATAGAAGTGCAGCAGGTCTCCCCATTTCAACCATTAGCCCAGTTATCTGGAGATTTTAAACATAGGCAAACACGGCAGCACAGATATAGACAATGTGTCTAAATGGTAACAAACTCAACTAATAAAAGACAAAGTCCAACCTTCTCCAATTCTCGTACAGCTACACACAAACAGCTTTGCTGTATCAAAAATAATGCAACAAACCCGGGGATCATAGAAAAAAACACATATGACCGTTTATGAAAGGGTAAATACTGCTTGCCATGCAGTCTCACAGCTTGGCAGGTCTGTCATCGGAAAGCATGTGCTGTCATGAATAATTAAGAAGCAGGCTCTTCTCATAGGATGTGAAAACTCAGTCTATGAATAATAATGAGAAACCGACACATCATCAATGGACAGGCAGATAAGCGCTACATAACTGATTTTGATCTCAGCCCAAAAATTATTTTAAACCTTGAAGATGAAATTAGCAGACAAAAAGCTTAAAATTTACCAGTTTTATCCACAATTAAAGCTAATAGGTGCTAATGTTGTCTTAATTGATGCACAACACATAATTCTGTTAAAATCTCAAAAAGTACTCAAGGGTTTCTTGAACCTTTAATCTAGACTTATATATTCCATTGGATAAATATGATGCAGACTAAAGTAATTATAAACATTTGGAAAGAGAGAGAGCGAGTAACTTTTTGGAACTGAATTAGTGAGCATTCAGGCAGCAAGAGTTTAGGGTACAGGCACACACGGGTACCAAAACCTGGTAATAAATCCAGTGGTTAAATTATTATAGTAACCTGCATTGAATACTGCAAATTAGCTCTGATGTTACTGTATCGATGACTGTACTGGAGAGTTCCTGTTCCTCCAATGAGTGTAATCTATATTTTCTATCACGTCTAACTACTGTTAAATATTATTAGATGAAAGAGAGAAAAAAAACTGGCCAAACATATGAGGCAAAATAATCTGCATTATCAACAATCAGATGCTCTGAATTCTGGATATTAGCTTTAAAACATATCGGTCAACCCCTATTTACATTCATTATCCTTAAAACCACTAGATTTTACCTATTTGTCAGTAAGATGCTTTCTTTCATTTTAAAATATAACTATAGCATGATCCTTTGTTATTTCATACAGTAACTTATTAAGTACAGGTCAAAATAAGTATGTTTGTTTTTCTATAAATAATGCCAGACATAATTTCACCCATGTTCCTGAGTGGAAGTATTTATAGCGTAACGAGGAATGTAAAGTAGTGTCAGTCATGACTTTTTTTCCTGAGTGTCTGCATGTGGTACAAAAACAATACGCTGATCTGGTATTTAAAGTGGCCAGGGGTCAGTAACCTTCTTAACATGAATTTTAAACAGGTCTTATTACTCACTGTGCCACATCGCAACAACAACAAAAAAATTATGTGATGTCTGCAGTGCAGGACGCTTGAGATCTTCTTCTAGGAAAGATATAATGCAAATAACCTGTTGATTTTGCACTGTTAATGCTGTTTACTGCATCATTTGTGCTGGTGTATGAGTTTGTGTGTTGTGGAGGACAGAAATCACAAACGATGTATCCCTTTCCTTAATGATGTGACTTTGAGCATCCAGGATCTTATGTGCAGAGGAAAAGATGAAAAATTAAGAGACTCAAGCATAATCAAATAAAACATGGGTGTAACAATCCATTTGATACAATCTGTTATATATTGTCAGTAGTGTCATTTGCAAACCATGTTAGTTTTTATTGACCAACACAGCGCAAAATCTGGTAGGCCACTTTTTTTGCATCACCTGTCAACATTCAGTGAAGAATGGTCAATGTGGTACAAACATTAAGGGGCTATATAGATACTAATTAGGACCTTTATTTGACTTTCTACAGCAAATATGTGAAATGTAAAGGTTCTATATGCAAAACATTTAATGAATTGTTGGCTTTTTATATTGGCAATGTGTAAACAGTGTATAACTAAACTTTTATACCTTCCCTAACTTTCAAGGTTGTCTATGAAAGCCTGCTGGCAGATTTTTTATTTGAAGGACTACAAGAGTTTCTGAATTCTACAAAGAGCACCCTTAGTACATAAATAGTTCAGTTATCAGAAAAAAAACACAACACAGATGGACTGATAGTGTTTTTAAAGCAAA
>CAIGQZ010015916.1:0-11836 GCA_903798205.1 Danio tinwini
AAATATAAATAAAAAACGACAGTGCTTTCACGAGTCTTGCATCAGGCCTATTTTGTTTATTAAATTACAATCTGAGCAAATACCGTACAAAGAGCCGTTAAATGTTTAGTCATTATGAGATCATGAGATTCATTGCGGTGCAGTGCCTTTTTAAGGTATAATTTTGATACTTGTGGAGCTTTTGGTGTTGCCACCTTTACACACACACACACATACATACACACACACACACACATACATACATATATAGTTTAGTATCAGGTTTTTGGTGCATTGACTACCATTTGTATAACCAAGTTTTTCTTCGTGTACTATGGTTAAGGTATGGTTAATATGTTGTTACTATTGCCTTGTTTCTACTGAGTGATACGGTTCAATACAGTACGGGTCATCCGTATCAAGCTTGTGTCTCCACTGCCAAATGTACGGGACCTGAGATAGCTTACAGTGCTGCAATTAAAGAAAACGTATACAATTACAACAAATACCAGGAAATTAAGAAAAGATCTTTATCGGTTTGACAGCATACGTGTTGCAAATCCTCACAATGCAAACACATTACATAAACATGCTGCATTTTCTCACAACACAAACAAATTAAAATTAAGAAAATGCTTCAATTTTCTCACAACACACGGAACACAACAGAATTGTTTCAAGGGTACCCAAAACGTGACGGACCCAGCTGGGATTTGTTTATTGTGCCATGACTATTGCGGAGTATAATTGTAGGTAAGTCTGGGCAATACAGCAAAAGAATATATATGATCATTCAGTATTGATAATTATTGAATATTGTTTTTACAATCTATTTAGGAATATTAGTATTTTTTATTTAACCACATTATTTTAATTTACCAACATTACTATGGAAAATAGTTTTAATAGTAAAAAACAAAAAAAAGTTAAACAAAAATATCTGGTCTTATTATTTCTTATAATAAAATTAACATAAGTGTTGAAGAGACTCTTAAATTTAATAAATAAAATATTAGATCTTTAAGGTAGATCAATATCTGTAAGGTGTCAATATTAATGAGATAGTAAATCTCAAACTCTGTCAACAAAACTAATTTTGATAGTCAAATCTGAGCTTTCAAGTAAAGGAACAAACCATCATTATAAACATTTGTGTGGTAGTGGCTGACATGCACAAGAAAAGAAACCAAAAAGCCACTCTGACAACATGTTTACATCCTTTTTACTTACAATCTTCTTACTGGTACTAGTCATGGCATTCATTTTCTCATGCGTTGTTCTGACCTGAGGTGGCAATTACGCAACTCTCCCCGACTCTGTTCAAATATTGTGTAAATCATGTGAAAGATGAGCACGTGGTTTCCTTCACCATTTTAAATTTTTTTGTTAATTGTAATATCCCAATTACATGATTATTTTGTATATTATAAAGCTAAATAACCATAACCTAAATAGCCGGCTTCTGTTACGTTTTAGGGTTCCCTTAAAACATTTCCATTGCATTCTCTACTATTTGCATGTGTTGAGAAAATGCAGGTGTTTTTGTTAATTTGTTTACGTTGTTAGAAATTGCAAAGCCAAAATCTCTTCGGCCACTGTGCGGTACTTGTATCTATCATTCCTAATCTTAGGAATTGAATTGAATTGATGCTGTGTTGGCCACAAAAGCAGCCCCTACACCATACTAATGAACTATTGTGGTCTAAAACCAGTCGTTTCAGTTTCGTTGTCCAACCCCTGTATGCATAGATATTTACATTAGATATCGCCTATACGGTATTGTTGTCTATTGGAAGGAATGCGTCAATAGAGCCACCGTTTTAGTACAGGGTAGTGCTCCTTTTGAAATGAATGTGGGACCAAGGTGCAGTAAAAGACTGTCCATCCAGAGCCGTTGATATATACACACATATACTTACATCTATGATTAGGAGTTTTCCTGGTGGTCAGTATGCAAATACTTTTTAAATTACGAAAATTATAATTTTATATCACTTTTCTACATCGATGGATAAGTGATAACACGGACATTCTTGACAAAGAGCATATGTGTGCATGGAAATGTATTGTCCTTCCTCCCTAACGGTGGTAGCAATTAGTTTGTCAATAAATCTTTGTTATGAATGACTCGTTCACTTATCCAACAATAATACAAATTTCTAGCACCACAGCATCTTGTTGTTATATTTCATTTTGCTTATTTTATTCAACAAAACAAGCATAAGCCTGGTGTTCAATGGAGTCTGGCTGCAGATTTGCACTTGCACTTTCAGGCTTGCACTCTTGGACTTGCACTCTCAGGCAGCCACGCTTCCTCTGCAAATGACGTCATTTACAATCAACACCTGTGCCCGCTTGCATGAAAGTCCTTCAGTAATTTAACTTAAGAGTGTCCCTAGGGCTGTGCGATTAATCTAATTGCAATTAGCTAATCGCAAGAGGCTGCAATATGAAATATATATTACTTAATTTCCTCCGCCCAGCGCAAATGTGTGACTGCCGTCTGTATGTGACAGTCTTACTGGCCAATGGAGTGAGCACACTGTCATTCTGACCAATCAGAATTGTGCAACAGAACTATGCGGAACGCCCACAATAAAACAAACAAATAAAAAGGAAAGCGCAAATAAGAAAACAGAAACCGGTTATTTGTAACAGCTGTCGCAGAATTGTTGCCACATCACGAGGAAATACAACAAGCAGCACCTGAAAAAAACCCACATGTTGCTTTATAAGGAGTGTCATGCTAAAAAGTCAACTAAACGTATTGCCAGTAACACAGTCTAGTAGCAAACAACAGCACAGTAATTTCAGAGTTGTTTGCGGCTGTTACACCATATGAACTAGTAGTGTGTTACGTATTTTGTTGATCATTATCTTGAGTTTAATTAGAGTAATGTGTTTATTATACAAGTAATAATTAAAATTAATAATTAAAGTGAAGGACAACAATAAAAGTATAAAGGTTCTAGTACATTACGTGTCATCTTTAAAGACATAATGACGGATCACTGTTGATCGGTGATTCATACGGATCACAACTCGCGGTTCAAAACACGTGTGCTGCTATTGCAATGGAATGTTCTATTGAGTGTCGCCTTTTGGTGATTCTAAGCTCTTTGCCCTCACCTAAAGTTCTTTTAAGGCAAGTCATTTCACTTGGCAGCCATCTTTGAAATGCCTTTTGTGCAGTATGCTCGGGCATTCTGTTTGAATGGGGAAACATCAGATTTTCCAAAACAAATAACCAATAGAATTAAACAACAACTGTCTATTTGGTTTCATTTCTAAATGTTTGTATCACACAAAATCTGCAAAAAAAAATTCAGCTGGTCCGAGCCCCTCCCCCGGAGAATTGTCATTCTATAGCAATCACTGATTGGCTCCTGTACTAGAAAGCGGGCTTTATTCGCCATATAGCGATCACTGATTGGCTCCTGTACTAGAAGGCGGAGCTTTATTCAATATATTGACAGTTACACTTTTCCCCATTTAAAAATTTACGAGTGACGTCTTGTGTATTTTATAGTCTGTGCCTTACCTAAGTGCCTTTTTTAAGTGTTTCACTGTACGTAGTTTCGGGCAACATATGGTGACAGGCACCGCAGTTGCTATAGTTACGTAAACAGATCGTAACAAACCACGAATGCTTGCCTTAAAACGGCTCTGCAGTACACATCGTCTGTGCTGTTTTCTTTCCGTTAAGTCGAGACATTCCCTTATCGAGTCAATCTCAACATTATGTTTGGAGGACTTCTAAAACTGAGCTGGGATCATGTAGAGACTTTTGAAGCTGCACTGAAACTGAGATTTCATATAGATGCACTACTGCACAGACGTGCTTACTTATCAACACGTATATATTAGTTTATTTAATAGATGGTTTCATTTATTTATTTACCGTCCTGTGAGTCTTTTATCTAAAACATTTTTATTTGGGTGAGAATTTGCATTTTGAGTGTCATTTGCTCATTTAAGGGAGCTTAGCAAATGGTTACTAAGGACTAAGGGGAAATACTTAATGGCAGCCTTAAGTTGATCTTCTTTTTTTTTTACTTGCAACCCAACATTTACTAAGGGTACCCTTAACCTTCAAACTGATATTATAGGTAAGGACTTTCATGCAAACGAGCCCTGCACTCTCCTGCCACATCACTTGCATCAAGATCTGCATTCTTGTTTGCAATCGTCATGGGACCTGCTTAATAAGGAATAATTAGTGTCCCCAAGTTGTTAAAGAATCATTTCTTTAAGTCCATAATGCTGCAGTCACACTAGAGTTTGTGTGTGTGAAATTCTGTCATACTGCGCTGCGAAAAGGGGTGGGATTAAAAAAGATGATTAGACATTAAAAAAGCAAGCTATTGGCCCATGTTTAAAATTTCTGTTCAGAGAGGTCATGTTTTGATCCTCGATTGGTCTCACGCAGTCAAGTGATACGATTTTGCAGGTCAGAGTTCACCAAGCTTGAACTTTGCAATGCATGACCTGCGAAACTTGATGCATGACCCTGGGTTTCCGGTATGACGCATTCGCACGTGTCTATTAGGGCTGTGCAAAAATATCAATACATCTAACTTATCGCGCTAATTAATTTTATGATAGTGTATCGATAGTCCAACCTCAAGTATCGATTCAAGTTGTGCCAAACGACCTCCTCCTCCGCTCCTGTAGATGTCGCTAACTCTCGATTAACAAAACGCCAAGTAGTACGGTATCAGAAGTAAGCAAGAGTGAGCATGGCGGAAAAAATAAAGGTGCCCAGCTTTTAGAGCTGACATGTAACTGCACTATGGTTTTAACGCTGTTAGGGTTGGGTCGATAGACTATGCCATCATCCTTCGCCGATGGACTTTAGATATCACGTTGCTAATGCGACATGCCGGTCCTCCAACCCATCCCCGTGGCAAAACCGCTCATGAAAAATACACACTCAGGCCCCGTTTACACTAATATAGCTTAGTTTCTAAAATGGCATTTAGAGCGAAAATAATCCAATAACCACACAGATCCCTATGCCTATTCATACCAGAGTCCAGCAGAAAAAAAGTGATTGACAGGTGGCAATTTGTGTGTAACTTATCTTTCTTTATTTATTTATGATTTGATTGAGTAAAACAAAGGCCATGCGGAAAAAATTTAATTCAAAAAATTAATTCATTATAAATTTATGAATTATTCATAAATAATTAATTCACCTCCGCCTATGACGACGATGCCATCGTCCATCGCGATGTTTCACATTAGACATCGTATGATGCCAAATTGGTCAACATCACCCAACCCTAAACGCTATACCAGGGAGTACTGAATTAGACAAAAAAATGCCATTTCTGAGCTTTACAATATATATATATATATATAGTTCTCTGTTCAATCACACTGTGCAGTTTTAATGAATTGGAATGGAAGGAAAATAAATTGGAATTTTAATTTGTCTGCCGACTTTATTAAGTTGTCAATATAATGTGACACATACACTAATACAAATTATTGCAATATATCACAATATTTATTGTATCGCGTAGGGATGCACCGATACAATTTTTTTGATCCGATCTCGATACCAAAATTCTGAATATCGATCGATACTGATTCGATTCCGATACTGTGCGTTTTTTTTTTCTCCTGTTTTTTTTCCCCAACGCTTTTTACGTTGAGACTGAGAGGTGCATCCTTTGAATGGTTTACTAACGTTTGGCCTTTGCGCGCTATGTGCGCTCGAGCCGAAAAAGCATGTTACCTCAGTCGCGGCCTTTTCATTCTTCAATCAAATGAAAGCAGAGGCGGAGTTTCCTTTGTAATACTTAGCAGTATTTGTGTTGTCAAGACTACTATGGCGAGCTTTTAATGATGGAGGAGAGACTTGTGGTCGCTGTTTTAAGTCATTCAAAGCTGTATGACTTTACAAATCTTGAATATCATAATGCAATTAAAAATTACAATTACTGACAGGAACACTCGCGCACAATACGGCTCAGCTGATTCAGTCGTTTCCTAGTGACATAAAAAAGGGCACCGCGCTCCTTTTTTTCTTGTCATCAATAAAGGCTAGTGGTGAAACGGATCACTTTTAATCCGTGATCCGTACGGATCACAACTCACGGTTCGGAACGCACGTGACCTGCGGATTAATATATATAATTTTTGAACTTGACAGTTAATCCAACATTTATAACCACTGCAGAGAGATTGCCTCCCGCGTCATTCAAATTGCGTGTATAAAAGCATTTAGGCTTCCCTGTAAGATATAATAATGACGGGAAAAGTTGTGGTGGGACCAAGGCTTTATTTGTGCTGGAACATTCCGGATCCAGCACCTCTGAAATCTCATCCGGCACCTCATTTTACCGATCCCCCTCCTCAACCGATCTCCTACCCGTCCACTGTTCAATTTCACTTTCTTCCGCGACTCCCCAACCCTCTTCACTTTCGTCCTCTACACCTCCGCCCCGCTCACTTCCATTTGCGACACTCCTCCGCCATCCACCGCCCCAACAACCCCAAAGCCCCCCCAAAATCACCGCTTAATGAAACATGACGCTGGTGAATTTTTGACGCTGGTAAAAGCAATTGCATTGTGTAACCAACAGATGACGACAAACAACCATCAAAATTATGTGACTGAATAGGTTTTCAAAAATAATACACCTACAGTATAATAAAACATGAAGTTTTATGTTTGAATTGTTGAATAATTAATTCAAGACAAATATGATCTGTTGTACAAGATGTTAGATTTCTATATTTAGCATTATCAGACACAGTAGATCATATTTCATATTGAATACTTTTTTCAGCAGGTTTTTTCTTGATTGTTATTTTTATTAACATTACAGGTTCTAAGTTCTGTTTGTGAAAAGCAATGTTTTTTGCTGTAATATTTTTATATAAATGGAAAGCAAATTGTCATCTCACTCAATTAGGCTATTGATGATGATTTAATGTTCAACAAACAAATCAACCTTTTTTTCCATTTGGAAAATTACAGTTTTTAATAGTTCTTATACAATATACATTTTTAAATGGCCTATATAGCCTAATCTACCAATCAAACAAATACAAAGTTTTTCTTGATTTTTGCATAATGAACCTCACACAAAACTAAGGCTCTCATTTTACAGCTTAAAAAAAACATGTATGCAAATAATGCAATATCGTATGCAGGGCTCGACAGTGCGACCATTTCGCTAGCATTTGCGACTAAAAATAGATGTGTGCGAACTAGAAAATTTATTTAGTCGCACGTGTGAGACTTTCTTTTTTTAATAAGCTCGACTGATGACTTCATTCACTCGGCCACGATAAAACAACATGCTCTTCACACTAACTTATGATGTATTACGTTGGAAATCTATTGTGACTGTAGCACATGCTGACGCTATCAACAATAGCATATCTATGCTGGTTTATTTACTTCACGTCAAGCGGTCTTTACATTGTTTGGTATATGTTGCTAAGCAACATGGCACCGAATGGTGGCATGTGGCACAACGTGCGAGCCTCATAGAAAACGTCTACAATTCGGCCATGCATATATCGTGGCGCATCCAATGTGAGACCCAATTCAACACCAGCGCTTCTAACACATAGGATTTTACCTGGGCGGCCCGGTTCAGTGTTCGTGAGAAACTGAGAACACTCCACCACAGACTCACATGCTCTGCATGCAGACCCACAGAGACGCTCTGGATAGAGAACTGCTGTTCTGACTTTGATAGTCGCTTTGAGAACAGCGCAATGACCCAGCTGATTATTTGGGGTGACAATACATCCTCTTTTCCCTGGACATGTCAGAGATTCTGCATTCGCTTTCTATGTTAATTGTATTTGTTTTTGCATTACTTTATGCGCAAACTTTGGCCGGTGGGTCTCAATTCCAGGGGGGGGGGGGGGGAATTTGACCTGTCAATGGTGCACACTGAAAAGAAACACACAAACTTTTTTTTTTATTGTTTGTTAAATAAGAAGTCAATAAGAAATTATTCTGTTGCTGAAGGCCATTAAAGTTTAACAGAAAAGATGGTATTACTTTTGGGCAGAAGGAAGCTTTAATTCATAAAGGGATTTCCATATTCAGCTCTTCTTTAAAAAGCTTAGAAAGATAAAGTACGCTGATAAAGTGTCAGCTTTGCACATGAGGTTGTAGTTGTGTCTTTCCATTGTCATACTTTTCCCATGTAGGAAGTAGGGTGGAATCGGTAGAATATATTAATCAAATAAATACATTTTAATAAATAAAATTATTCTACAATTCACATTGTTTTATGTGCTGTGAAGAAAATGCATTTCAATCTAGCTACTGCAAGTATATTTATATTAAAGATAATATGTACAATATATATTATTATAAAATTAATAATGTCTTGGGGCCGATGCAGTGGTGCAGTAGGTAGTTCTGTCACCTCACAGCAAGAGGGTCGCTGGTTCAAGCCTCGGCTGGGTCAGTTGGCATTTCTGTGTGGAGTTTGCATGTTCTCCCTGCATTTATTAACTTAACAATAACTCCCTATTTCTGCTGCCTAGTGTGAAAGATACTTTTTTTAGTTCAAAACTGGATCAAAAATTGAACAAGAAGCTTTTAAGGCATGTCCACAACTGAAGACTTTATTCAGATCAGTTTAGAGAGGCCTTCATTACAGAAATTTTATCCCAGTCCTGCTGTGGACCGCTAGCTAAACTCCATACAGCTTATATTCATTGGTTCATTAATTTTCTTTTCGGCTTAGTCCCTTTATTAGGGGTCGCCCAGCGGAATGAACCGCCAGCTTATCCAGCACATGTTTTACTCAGCGAATGCCCTTCCTGCCACAACCCATCACTGGGAAACATTCATACACTACGGACAATTTAGCTTACCCAATTTACCTGTACCGCATGTGTTTGGACTGTGGAGGAAACCTGAGCATCCGGAGGAAACTCATGCCAACACGGAGAGAACATGCAAACTCCACACAGAAACGGCAACTGACCCAACCGCGGCTTGAACCAGTGACCTTCTTACTGTGAGGCGAACGTGCTACCCACTGTGCCACCGTGTCGCCACAGCTGAAATTATAATAATTATCAAATACTATTTAAGTGGTTATACAGTAGAATAAAACCTATTGTACTTATTGTATTTAAATGAATGTAACTGCTTCGCTTTTAAAGATCTCCTCGTGTGCATTTATTAGGCAAAAACACTATTTACTTTATATATTTTCACTGCGCTCCTAAAATTCTTTAACATGCTCCTAAATTTTTTCAACTTAGGAGCGCATGTACTACTCCTGAAAAAAAATAAGCGTCAAGCCCTGATCATATGTAAACAACAAAATCGTTATATGCTGTGTAGTAGCAAAGAGCTTAGAATGACTAAGAGACGACACTCAATAGAACGTTCCTTTGCAACAGCAGCGCCCAGCTACAGCCCCACGATTCCGCCATTTTGGAGTGAAAGCTATCGGCCGTCCATTGGATCTTATTGCTCTCGCGATGGCAAGCAGCTGCTTTGTTTTTTTATTTATTTATTTATTTAAAAAGCTGAGATACAGCCTGAAAGACATCAATACAACACTTACTATCACAATCATCAGCACTTTTAATAGTTTATTTTACAGACTTATAATATGCTGTTGTTCTATTGGAATTTTCTTTCCAAAATGGCTGCCGCTCCATCTAGTGGCTGTTTCCCAAATCGCACTGGAGTGTCTTTGGTAGTAGCCAATACTTTGCAAAAAGTCAACATAGAGCCTTTAGGTTCATTGTCATTGTCTTTTATTACACGCAGCATGTGCACACATGAACCGCAAATGAGACAGAGGTCATAATTGTAATTAAATACATAATCTTTAAACTAACGAATTCTATTAAACATGTTGACAGGGAATTTTTAATATAATATCAGCGGAGCATTAATTAAATGCATATTTTCCGTGGAGCGATCTACAAAACATGATTGGACAAACAGCCTGCTGGTTCTTAAAAAGGGTTCAGTCAGTGTTTTTGTATTGTAATTTAAATTTGTCATTTAAGGGAAAGAATTTATTTTATTCTTTTTGTTTAGTTTATTCTGTTTTTCTATGCTGAAAACACTGCATGTGAAGATGCTCTATTATGTTCTGTATGCTGTTTGCATGTTAAAATAAATAATTATTAATTTTATTAATTTATTTTTTAGTATTTTAAAATGTAATATTTAATGTGTCACAAAAAATAGGCACATCAATTATTTTTTTTTATTAAATAATATTTTAATATTAATCTGTTAACGAGCCAAAATTAACCGAAGTGAGCTGTTTCTATAGCTCTGGTGCTAAACTCAAATAATATATCTTAACAGACCTATAGGTATACATGACAGACGACGGCACAATCTAACTAAAACATGCTTGCTGTGAACTAGGCTACATTATTTGAGCATTCGTTGTGATATCCTTTCATTTTTAATATAAAAATTTTCCTTTGAAATCTGCAACATGCTATTGACATCGTTGGTAAAATAATCAGCCTTTTATTAAATTTATTTATTATATTAAATTAAAGTCTGATATTTTCCTGCAGATTTGATGCAGATTAAACTAAACCGTCTGATGCCAGTTTTGCCTAAAAGCCTAATCCCTTTCCAAATCTCGCCGTGAGACGGAGAAAGTTCAAAACAAGGTCCGCTTATATTAGCACCACAACACAAACTGGTCTGTTAAATAAAATATTAATATATAAAATTACAGTGAAATATTAGATACTATATTAGGCTAAATCATTTTCTGTTAATAACAATCCATATTGTGCCCGTCAGTTTCACCTTTAATTTATTTAATAAACTACTTTGACCACAATGGGCCAGGCTTTAAAACTATTCACAGCACTTAAAGTGTAAATAAACTCAATCTGAAGGATGGGAGAACAAACTCATTGTAAGAATAATCTTATGGAGTGGCGCACGTCACCTCTGCGCATGCAGCCGGCACGTAAATGAAAGCGCTTGACGCATCAGAGACAAAGCGGGCAGCGTTCCGGTATCTGCAGGCATTTGCAAAACAGCAGCTCAAATGGAAGAAATGAATGCGTTGAGGATTTGTCCACTGCATTATTGAGGCTTTTTTTAATTAAACATTTCAGGTAGGCCTACTTTGTGTGTGAAGGGCAGGCCTAACCGTCTTCACTACAGTTTTGCGAATGCAATCTGATCTAACAGAAACAGCAGCCGATCCAAGTATCGGGATCGGTGCATCCCTAGTATCGCCATATATCGTGATATATTGTATCATGACCCATGTATCGTGATATGCATCGTATCGTGAGGCCCTTGCCAATACACAGCCCTTAAGTCTATGGGGAGAAAAGTGCAGTGTGACTGCAGCTTGATGTGTGTTCAACTGCTTAAAATGTTTAAAATAAAAACTAAAATTCAAATTTGCATTAGCCTGGTGGTGTTTCTATTTATAACTGTGGAAGAATACTTTGTGTGTCTATTTATACCTGTTCATATAAATAAATAAATAAATAAATAAATAAGCTTTGCTGGTAGGGGTGTGAACCTACACTCGTCTTACGGTTCGGTTACGATTATCATGCCATCGATTCGGTTCAATTCGATATCACGGTGCATCACTGTGCATTGACGATGCTTTCCATACATAATTAGATTTTTTTTCTTTACAACACAAGAACATTTTTTTTTATCAAAATCTATAAATATGTTTATATTTATATATTATTTGTAATACAAATTTGTCCTTTAACACAGTCAGTAATATATATATGAACTGTACCTTTAATTTTACCTGCTCAAAAAAAAAAACACTCTTTGTGAATGTTTTAGACAAAACTCCAATACATGCACAGAAGACAGCATGAGCATTCATAACAAATA
>CAIGQZ010015916.1:22510-33831 GCA_903798205.1 Danio tinwini
TATATATATATATGTATGTATATATATATATATATATATGTATATATATATATGTGTGTGTATATATTGCGTTATTTTTTCAGATCTTTAATTATATACTGCAACTCCACTAACATGAAAACTACTATCATATTTCTAGTTTCTCTGAAACCCCTCAAGAGGCTCTGATTGGTCAGCTAACATAATTTGCTGTGATTCGCATATTAGCTCCACATTACCTAGAAAAGCATCACGCCTCAACTAGCATGTGCTTTGTTTCTACTGTGTAAATACTGTCAGTCAGTGTAATTGTCAGCTAAACCTCATGCATGCTCTCTAAAATAATACCTGAGAAGTGTCTTTCATATATATTTGAAAAAACTAAGTGCAAGTAATATGAAGCTTAAATTGTTATCGATACCAAACAGTATTTCCTGTTTTTTACATCCTTGCTACAACATATTGTTAATTCTAGAAACTATGCATGTAATAGATACATTTTAACAAATAAAAATACTTACAGGTTCTGGCTCACAATCCACAGCTTTTTTTCTTTTATGGTTGGAGCTGCTCCTTCTTTGAAGAGTTTTTAGCCAGCACTGAACTGGGAGAGATTCTGGAAGCGGTCCTTTGTCAAATGCTAGAGCTATATTTTTTATAATTCTCTGGAACATAATTAAAGTTAAATTGTAAGCACTTTTTTTGTGTTATGTCCTTTGGAAGTCCCAATACTAGGGGTGTAACGATACTACAAACCAAACTGAAATATCGCGATACACCAACCACGATACATATCGCAAAACTCTTGTGGCGTACCGCGATACTCTCATGCCCCCTGCTGCCCATTGTTGAGGTTGACGTCACTTGTCTCTAACTAATTGAACCAAATTTAAGCACATCTTTATTTTATCACATTTGATTAAATTGTATTAGCAATAATGAGCTTTTGTTCTAAATATTATATTCTAAAGTTAGTATTTTCCAAGTTCATGTCATGTCACAAGGTTTCCGCTACGTTCTTAAACCACATCAAAATTCATGCCGCCACGACTACATTACAGCTTCTCAATCAAAGCCTTCAGTCTTTTTTTTTTAATAGCAGTATATAATCACACCAAAACGTATTAAAAGGTAAGTGAATTATAACAGCGCAAACTTTTCTGTAATCATAGTCGTGCTGTGCGTTATTTGTTTAACCCTCTAATGTGACATGCTGACTGACTGACAGATGCATGATGCATGAGGCCAGCAAACACAACAAATAGCTTTCAGTTAGGATAAACACAGTTTCCATAATTATACTTTATTTATAGATAAAAGTGTATGGTTCTGCATACAACATACAATGCCTTTATCTTGCAGGAGTTTTTAGCTGTTTCACTTTACTTCAGGACGCATTAATGCCACTCTTTTTGGAGACATTCATGAATATTCCTAGCCAATCTAATAAATGTTGGAGAACTGCTAACTACATAAAGGCACTAAATCACACTTCCACAGTGTTTATTTGAGTGTGCACAAGAAAATCTGCACTTGAGCAGTGTATATTTGAGGACGTGCAAGAAGTTTTGTGCACGAGCAGAGGAAATCGGTGTGCAAGCAAAGAGATTTGCATGCTCGTATTACATAAATGCCATCTCGACTTGTAATACTGCGCTCACGACATATCTCATTGAAATAACGTCATAGGTAGTTGATAGAGCTCTGTAAAAGGCCTGCCACCACAGCTGGAAAAAATCCTAGGGGAAACACTGTGTTATGTGACTTGATTGAGCGATCACACTCGATTACTATTGTATACGCAGGATGGCTGCTTTGCATATATTGAGATTGCAGATCCCTCAGACACATTTAATTCACCTGTGGGAACATTTTGGTTTTCCAATGGAGTACAGGAATAGAATTCGTGTCGTTGACAAAATGCACACTATCTGTCATAACTGTTTTTACAAAACTTAAGGAATAACGTTTAAAAAGTGGTAATTTCACAATGTGAGGGTGTACGCAAAAGACACTGACAACAGAACTGCCAACAAAAGTGATTTAATGTACAAAGTGAAACCAGAATAATGCCCAAATATAAAAAAAAGAAATATTCACAATAATAAAAATAATATAATAAAGTAGCAAATTCAAACAAAGTATCAAACAAAAATTTGTTAAACTCGAGTAAGGGGACGATAGTGAAACCAAACAAAAGAAAGAAATATAACAAAACTATTCTAACTCATGAATAACCCCTTACCTCGCTAGAAACTGATGAAAACAAAAGAAAGGTTTTCAGCGCTGTGCGCCGTATTCTTCCCTATACTGAACTGTAGAATAAAATAAATACAAAGATGACGTTCACCTCTTACCTGATGTCAAACGTTTCGACACGGTGTCGAGATCCCGAAGCGCAAGTGTTTCGAAGCATGCACCGAAGCATGATCCGAAACACCCAGGTCACGTGACTAAAGCGATTCAAAGTATAGATCAGTTTAGAAGCTTTTTAAGACCTGGCGAATCTGCGTTTGAATGGTGGTGTCGGAGTAATATTCTGCCTCATATGGCCTAGTGGGTCCCTGTGTGCGGCGTGCGCCCATTTTTAGTTACTGTGCTTCAAATAACTTTTTAATCTTGATTTTATGTATTTTAATAATGTTACTGTTTTATGGTGTAGTCTAGATAGGATACAGCTACGCCATCAGTTTAGCATCATTTTTATAACACTGTAAAGCAATAATTAAAATTTTTACAGTACTGTGATGGTTGGGTTTAGATTTTGGGTGGACATTTATAAAATACAATAAATGGGAAATTTAATTAATAATATAAATAATTATTGTTAACTTCTGGCCTCAACCATGTCTCATCTAGCAACAACCCTGTTTTATGACCAAAACAAGACATATTTATTCATAAAGTGTTTAATCGGATTTCAGACCAATGTTGAAACAAAACGATACGTCTTTTTTATATTCCCGCGCCATGTCGCCCAATGATGATAGATCAGTCTCCTGACCTATCAGCTGTTGTAAAGGGGGACTTACAGAAATGACAGGCATGAAGAGAGCGAGATAGAGGGAGGCAAAAATACAACTAATAAACGGCTACAACCGTAACATTAGTTTCAGACAAAACTGCAATGTATTTTACTGGTGAATATGTAAGGTAAAAAAACACTTTACAAACACACTATATGTATATTTTTTTCCATTAATTTAAACGGAAACCTATCTATCTAAATGAAAACTTAGTTGATTAAAAATGAGCATTGCCACGATGTTTATTTAGAGCATAAAGTTGTTTTTAAATGGTGATTTTAATCTTTACCATAAACATAAGTATTTATATTTAAGCTATAAATGGTTATTCCAGTACTTCTGTGCTATTTGGTTGTTTGTCAAAACAGAAATTATAATACTCAGAAATTATAATACTGGTTGAAAAAACTATTTTTTAGTCAGTTTTGAAGGATTAATAATTAAAGGATTAATAAAGATATGTAAATCACTATAGTTTATTAAAAATAATAAATTAATAAAATTTAAATAAATACATTTTGGGTGGGTGTTTGAATTGAGATCCCAATCTTTGATGATTGATTAATTTTGCAGCTATACACTGAATGCAATAATGTATCACATATTTATCATGGATTAATTGCGATTTATTATTCCCTTATACTCTCACTATAAACAACAAAGTTATTCAAATAAAACATGTTTCATTGTTGTTTTTAGAGTCCTATTGGGATGGTAGTGCATTTGAAACTGACACGGATCTTCCTGCTGGTTGGATGCGAGTGCAGGACACATCAGGCACATACTATTGGCACATTCCTACCGGTACCACACAGTGGAAACCACCTGAGACACTGGAGGAGAGACCATCAAGTGCATCACCTGCAGTCACACCTGCTGATGAGCCTCAGGTACTGTACACACACAAATATTTTCTTGTTTGCAGTTATTAATTTTCTTTTAAAGGACACCTATTATACCCATTTTTAAAGATTTAAGATAAGTCTCCAGTGTCTTTAGAATATTTGTAATTATACCTAATATTATGCCTTTCTGAATACGGGAATTTTCTGTTTTTGTAGCCTGTGCCTTTAATGCAAATGAGCTGGTTCTCCTCACCCTTCTTTCCCACGTGTGTGTTATAGGAAGCAAGCAGATCTCCTGTTTATGAGAAATACTAAAGTAATAGCTTTTACCTGTGGTCATTTGATGTATTTGTTTTGGTTTTAATTTAAAGGATTTCAATTTGTGTACCTCTTGCATAAAATAATAAAAAAAACTAATTTTGCAGTGTAACACACACACAATTGTATATATGTTTATTTAATTCATGTTTGAAAACACTAATTAATCAAACAATAAAAAATATATTTATAAATCATTTAAAATGCATTCAAATGCACAATTTAAATAACTGATTAAAAGGGCATTTGACAAATGCTTTTCTGTCTCTATTTGCCACTTGCTTTTCTTTTCCTTTTGCTTCATGCTTTTCTTGAGTTGAAAATAAATGGAGTTAAAAAATTCCATTAGACAGTCTACACGTGGAAGCAACCCATCAACTTTCGCCTCAAGTCGAGCTAAACCCTCTTTTACTTGTAAATGAAATGTGCACTGTCATTGGACAGAGACAAAACCATAGCTCATTTTAGCGGGAGTTTAAAGATCAGTAAAGTGACTCAAATGTCAGGGATTTATTAGATTTCGCTGATTTCTGTTAAAGTTCTCATCGAATTATCACTGTCTGTGTAGAAAAGTTGTACACTTGAGGGGTGATGATACTGCGCTCTGGCCAGCTAAGTCAAAAGCACCTGGTGATTCTAACCAACATAAATGTTTTTGGCCACCCATAAACTGCGCATTACGGTACAACGCCAAAGAACTGATCTGAACACAAATACCACTACCCCAAACACAATTTGACATATATCACAGCCCCACACTGTCTGATGGTGAAATATTAATGTCCCCAAGAAATCAAAACTAACCATATGATATTGTTACCTCACATTGCTAGTTTTGTGGTGAGCAAGTCATCTGTGCATGTCATTAGGAAAAAAAATAGTTTGCGCTTCTAATCTTTAACTGAAATCTGAAAATGCATTTCCTGTTTGTTTTCAGTTAGTTTATCAGATTATGTGATTTTGAGGCAACTGTCAGTTTGGGCAGGTTATTTGTAGCCTAATAACTCTTCTAAAACTCTTTTTCTGATCTTTCTGAAAGAAATGCCTACTCTACTAACAGGATGTTCGGATCTGGTTTATTCGTAATTACTTGATACAAAAAAATAGCCCTTCAAATTTGCTTTGTCTCAGTATTCAAATAATGTAGAAAATTAACAACCTTTTACAGGTACGTCTGAAATAAAAAAATAGGAGCTACACAAATCTTAGATATTATTATTCTTATTTTATAATTTCACATTAATTTAAATGATTTTTTTTATTCAGTGACAGCAGTGTTTTTTTAGGAAAGGCAGTTATTTTATTATATTTACACATCATATTTGAAAAGAGGATTTACAGTACGATTGCCACAGTTGACATGGTGGCAAGGTGAACTATCAATTTGAAGTGAGCCTGGCTTGTGAAATCAGTCAGTTTAATTTGTATACATTTGTGAATACAGAGACACAGCAGTGCCATCTATCAATAAGATATGAAGGGCCCATATTTTGTAATTACGAATAAACCAGACCCGAAAATTCTGTTAATTTTGTGCTTTGTTTTGTTACTTGTTTCGTTATTATTTAATATTTCATCATCAGAGAGTGTGGGGCTGTGATATATAATGGCAAAATGCGTTAGGGGTAATGGCATTTGTGTTCAGATCAGTTATTTGGTGTAATACGCAGTTTATGGGTGCCCAAAAAAATTACGTTGGCTAGAATGACTGGGTGCTTTTGACTTCGCTCGCCCGACCACAGTAATGTCATCCCTCAACTGTACAACTTTTCTACAAAGACAGTGATAATCCAGATGAGAATTTCTTAAACAGAAATCGGCTAAAGCTAATAAATCCCTGACATTAGAGTCACTTTGCTGATCTCTAAACTCTCTAAAATTAGTTATGGTTTTGTCTCTGTCCAATGATAGTGCATGTTTTATTTACAAGCGAAAGAGGGTTTAGCTCGACTTGAGGCGAAAGTTGATTGGTTGCTCCCACATGTGGACTGTCCAGTGGCATTTTTTAACTCCATTTATTTTCAACTCGAGAAAAGCATGTAGTAAAAAGGGGGAAAAGCGGCAAAAAAAAAGTGGCAAATAGAGAGAGAAAAGCATTTGTAAAATGCCCTTTTTAAAAGCTATTTAAATTGTGCATTTTAATGCATTTTAATTGATCCTATAAATGTATGTTTTTATTGTTCGATTAATCAGCATTTTCAAACATGTATTAATTAAACAATGGTCCTCCACAGTCTTGGTCTTTTAGGGTTAATATAACATTATAATTCTCTAGTTGACCAGCATATTCTTGTAACCCACAGGTGAGTACAAATAACATGTTTTTTTAACATTGTTGCATTTTGTATTTAGATTGCATGGAATGATGTTTCACATCAGAACGCATTCAGTGGTGATGAACTCTGGCAGGTAGGTTAATAATGAAGTCTCAGATAATAACATTGTTTTTTTTAAAAAGACAATATTATCAGGGCTCCTATGATTCATGGAATTTTAAAAGATCTATTGCAGAAATTGAAAGTCAGAGAATTTTTACTTTTTTTCCATGAAATAATTTTGGACTTTTGTTTGTAGCTTTAAATTTGTTTTCGTTTATCAAAAATATTTTTTGTATACTATATTTTTTTGCATAGTATTGTTTCACACCTGTTGTTATGGATGAGTTATTTTTCAGCTCCGTTTTATTGCTTTCATGCTTATCAACTCACAATCCCTTAAGTGAAATACAGTCATGATATTATACCTGTTAACCAAGGATAAGAGGCCTGGATAATATACATTTAAAAAACATTTGTCTTTAAAATTACTGGGTGTTAAGTACAGTGGGTACAGAAACTATTCAGACACCCTTAAATTTTTCACTCTTTCTTACATTGCAACCATTCTTTTTTTTTCATAAATGTACACGCTAGTGGTGTAACGAATCACAAATTTGCAGTTCAGATCAAACTACGTTTTTTTTTGTCACGGATCTGACCATTTTTCGGATCAACAAAGTAAGGAGACAATTTGCTTTCCATTTATATAAAAATATTACAGCAAATAACATTGCTTTTTTACAAACAGAACTTAGAACCTGTAATGGTAATAAAAATAACAATCAAGAAAGAACCTGCTGAAAAAAGAAAAGTATTCAATATGAAATATAATCTACTGTTGCTGATAATGCTAAATATAGAAATTTAACCTCTTGTACAACAGATCATATTTATCTTCAATTAATGATTCAACAATTCACACATAAAACTTAATGTTTTATTCTGTAGGTGTATTATTTTTGAAAACCTATTCAGTCACATAATTTTGATGGATTGTTTGTCGCCATCTGTTGGTTACACAATGTAATTGCTTTTATCAGCGTCATGTTTCATTAAGCAGTGATTTGGGGGGTGGCTTTGGGGTTGTTAGGGCGGTTGACTGTCGCAGATGGAAGTGAGCGGGGCGGAGGTGTCGCCGACGAAAGTGAAGAGGGTTGGGGAGTCGCGGAACAAAGTGAAAGTGAACAGCAGACGGGTAGGAGAGTGGTTGAGGAGGGGGATCGGTAAAATGAGGTGCCGGATCAGATTTCAGAGGTGCCGGATCCGGAATGTTCCAGCACAAATTAAGCCCTGGTCCCACCACAACTTTTCCCGTCATTATTATATTTTACAGGGAAGCCTAAATGCTTTTATACACGCGATTTAAATGACACGGGAGGCGATCTCTTTGCAGTGGTTATAAATGTTAGATTAACTGTCAAGTTCAAAAAATATATATAATAATCCGCGGGTCATGTGCGTTCCGAACCGTGAGTTGTCATTCATTCGGATCACGGATTAACAGTGATCCGTTTCACCCCTAGTACACGCAGGACTCCATATTAACAGAAAAACACAGAATTGTTGACATTTTTGCAGATTTATTAAAAAAAGAAAAACTGAAATATCCCATGCTACTAAGTATTTAGACCCTATGCTCAGTGTTTAGGAGAAGCACTCTTTTGATCTAATACAGCCATGAGTCTTTTCGGGAAAGATGCAACAAGTTTTTTACACTTGGATTTGAGTATCCTTCACTATTCTTTCTGGCAGATCTTCTCCAGTTCTGTCATGGTAAACATAAACATAAAGGTTTCTCCAGAGATACTTAATTGGGTTTAAGTCAAGGCTCTGGCAGGGCAATTCAAGAACAGTTATGGAGTTGTTGTGAAGCCACTTCTTCGTTATTTTAGTTGTGTGCTTAGGGTCATTGTCTTGTTGAAAGGTAAATCTTCTGCCAGTCTGAGGTCCTGAGCACTCTGAATAAGGTTTTCATCCAGGATATCCCTGTACTTGCCCGCATTCATCTTTTCCTTAATTGAAACCAGGCATCCTTTCCCTGCAGCTGAAAAACACCCTCACAGCATGATGCTGCCACCACCATGCTTCACTATTGTATTGGACAGGTGATGAGCAGTGCCTGGTTTTTTCCACACATACCACTTGGTATTAAGGACAAAAAGTTCTATCTTGATCTCATTAGACCAGAGAATTTTATTTCTCACCATATTTGAGTCCTTCAGGTGTTTTTTTTATTATTTTTTTTTTAGTAAACTCCATGCTGACTCTCATGTGTCAGGCCACTTTGCCAAAAAGCCCCGACTGGTGGAGGGCTGCAGTGATGGTTGACTTTCTACAACCTTTCCCATCTCCCTACTGCATCTCTGAAGCTCAGCCACAGTGATCTTAGGGTTTCTCTTTACCTCTCCCACCAAGGCTCTTCTACCTTGATAGCTCAGTTTGCTCAGACAGCCAGCTTAAGCAAGGGTTTTGGTCATCCCAAACATCATTTAAGTATTATAAAGGCCACTGTACAATGGGTCTGCAGCTTTTTTAATTAAGTCCAGTCAGTATAATCAAACACAGCTGGACTCAGATGAAGGTGTAGAACCATCTCAAGAATGATCAGAAGAAATGGACAGTACCTGAGTTAAATATATGAGTGTCGCAGCAAAGGGTCTAAATACTTAGGACCATGTGATATTTCTTTTTTCTTTTCTTTTTATCTGCAAAAATTTCAACAATTCTTTTTTATATCAATATGGGGTGCTTTGTGTATATTGAGGAAAAATTAACTTAAATGATTTTAGCAATGGGCTGCAATATAACAAAAAATAAAAAATTTACGGGGGTTTGAATACTTTCCATACACACTAAGTGACTGAAAATGTAAAGTTTAAAAACTATTGAGATATAAAAAATGGGAAAAGGATAATTTCACAGCCACATAAAACGGTAAGTAATTATAAGACTGTAAACTGCAAACAGTAACTGAAACATCAAGTAGCTTTTTAGTCAGTGAAGGTCAAGGAATATTGATATTTGGCTTTAAATTGGGAACCCTTTATAATGCAGTTTTTTTTTTTTCTTCTACTTTTCAGACGGATGTTGTATCTTCTGATGAAAGTCTAAAGGAGTTTGAGGGAGCAACTCTACGCTATGCCTCAATCAATCTCAGGTACAAGATAAATCAAAGGTTCCAATATACATAAAATTGAGCATTAATCAGTATTACCACAATAACTTTAACATTGCATTGACGTTATGCATTTGTAGACATTTATGTGCCTAAAGCCACTTCTGTTGCAGTCTTGACATACATATTCATTTCTTTTTTTTAACCAAACCCGTAATTTTGGTTTTTGAGCAACAGGTACACTGACATTTTTCTGTCTCATTTTCTTTTGTGTTCAGTTTTTCTCAGACTGAGGAGGAAGAGGAACAGACTTGTTTCAGCAGTATTGAGGGTTCAAAGGTAAATGCATAGATGGCTGACCACATACACAACCTTGAAATGCTTGTTTTCTTCATGTTTGTGTTTTACAGTGTTTTGCAGTGCGTTCTCTGGGCTGGGTGGAGATAACAGAAGAGGAAATGGCTCCTGGCAGAAGTAGTGTTGCTGTTAATAACTGCATACGACAGTTGTCCTACCAGAAACACAATCTAGATGACACAGCTGGCATCTGGGGTGAGGTATGTGCATCTACTTAAAATCATTAGAATTTAACGGAAGGAAGCATCAAAGAAATGATCATTCAGGATTGGTGGGTCCACCGTGGTCATTAGAAACTTTAAGATGTCAAAGCTATTGCCTCATGTAACGGGTAACTGAAGAACACTTTGATAGGTAATTTCACTACCTTTTTAATACTTTTAAAATATTCTGAAAAGGTCTTTAAAGACCTCATTGCCACTTCAAGTTCTAATCAGTATCAAACCTTTAATTTAATAAACAGTTGTTTATATACAGTTGTTACTAAACCGTTGTAGTTAAATCAATGGAGCACAAGTAGCAACAAGAAGAAACAAAGCTTATGAGAATAAATTATGTTGTTGTTTTCGGCAACAGGCTTCAGCTACTGTTTAAACTTGTCTATCTCCAAGCAGGAGTACGCAAACTTACATTTTCCCATTTTGGTTACATTTTCCCATTTTAGTTTCGCTCTATGGTTTCGCTACATGTGGAGAGCATCACATTACCTCCCCACGTTTGTCACAAATTATGTGACCTCAAATGACGGCAAATCAGTGGCAAAAATAATCGAGCGCAGCGATGTTTACGCGCGAGGAAAAATGAACCACGAGCAGATTACAGGCCTACACTTGAGAAAACTACAGCTTGCTGAACGGATCCACTATGAGGAAACGTTCGTTCGTGAGCTCATCATGAACCCTCGCGCACGCACATCATGTGCGCGCACGGTGTACACTCTCAAGCGAGGCTGTGCCTTACAGCAGACATGCGATTAGTTCACTCTGCTCGCTCACTGGCGCTTCTCTGCTCGTGCGAAACTTTTTTTGATTTTTGTCAGTCTTGGGGCAGGACTTGGTTTACTTGTTATCTCTAACACTATTGGTTACCCTTCCTTTCCTGAAGTTAGCTGGGATTGGACGCAGGTTAAAAGATCACGCTATTAAATATAAAAAAATATATAATTTGCAAGTCATAATCATAAGACACTTTCTAAGATGCTGTCCAAAGATTTAATCTCGAGAAACTGTCAAACAATAATGATTAATCTTCTAAAATAATTCTTGTAAAAATGACTTTCTGAACCCATTTGATTTGTCCCGTACAGCACTTGTCTGGTTTGTCGAATTTTACTTTTATGCTGATTAACCACAATGGCAGTGCT
>CAIGQZ010015916.1:34231-51776 GCA_903798205.1 Danio tinwini
TGTGTGTGTGTGTGTGTGTGTGTGCTTTAAAATACAACATTTGAATGTTTGCAAAAAAAAAAAAAAAAAGCCTATTGTACAATGCACTGATATTATGTAGTTTCAAAATACAATATGTTAACATTTTAATGTAGAAAAATACAACGTCTGTCTTAAGGAGCAAAAATACAACATATGGGCTCTTATGTCCTGTTGTGTCATCACTTATATTGCAAGTCATATCTTTGCAGCACCTCATTTGGGATATTTTTCATGCACTAGCCCCCATGACAAACTAATTGAATAGCCCTGCCATAGAGCAAAACAGACGGCAAAATGGGATAATGCAAGTTTGCATACTCCTGGTTGGAGAAAGACGAGCTGAAACCTGTCGCTGCAAACAACCGTGTAATTTATTGTTTCAAGGTTTGTTTCTTCCGAGCTTATCTGAGTTCTGTTGCACGGTTGTGCTCCATTCATTTAATTATTACAACTGTTCATTAGTAACAGTTTATTAAGTTAAAGGTCGGATTCTTAAATTATTCTGAGAAAGTTTTTAAAAAGTATTAAATAGGTAGTAAAATTTCCTTTAGGATTCCTGCATATACCCTGTCTAGTAAATTGAAACTGTCAGTCCAGTTGTCAGTTGAAGTTCAGTTTAGTTCAGTTCAGTGTGGTTTATTTTCACTGCTGAAAGTTCAAACACTGAAGAGCAAATCCATCGATGTACAGCTCCACAAGTCCCAAACCAAGCAAGCCAGTGGTGACAGAATTATACAAAATGTTGTATCTTTGTATACAAAACATGTGTGTATGTGGCATTATTCATCACACTGTCATGCTCAGAAATGTCAGAGTCAGCACTAGGGATGCACTGCTACTTTTTTTTTGTATCCTATCATGATACCAAAATTCTGAGTATCAACTGATACAGATCCGATTCCGATAGTGCCGTTTTTTTTTTCTTTTGGCACAGTTTCTATAGTTCTGGTGAGAAACTCAAATAATATATCTTCTTTAGTAAAAATAACAGACTTAAAGGCCTACTGTACATGACCGACGACACAATCTAACTAAAAACGCAGTGCTTGCTGTAAACTAGGCTACATTATTTGAGCATTCGTTATGACATTGATCTGCTGTGGTCTGCTTATGTTTCCTTTTTTTAATTAAGATTTTTCTTTGAAATCTGTTATAGGCTACCACTATTGACCCTAATCAAAACACAAACTGGTCTGTTAAATAAAATATTAATATAAACATGAAATTACTGTGAAATACTCAGTTTCAGAGTAGCTTATATTAGGCAAAATAATTTTCTGTTAATGACCATCCATAATGCGCCCATTAGTTTTACTTTTATTAGTTTAATCAACTACTTTGATTACAATGAGCCAGGCTTTACAAACTATTCGCAACACTGAAAGAATTGTAATAACCCTCTCTACTCCAGTGTTGCGAATGCGATCTGCTGATCTAACATACACAGCGCAACATGATTTAGAAACAGCAATGAACTCCTTGTTGCAGGGCAAAATGAACCTATTTAATGTAAAGCTAAATGCATTTCTCCACTGATAACTTATATTAAATGAACAATAAGGCTTAGAGTTTTTTTGTGTTGTCATGAACGCGACACTCAGTTTGAATTGTGAATAAATAGAGAATGATTGACAGACACGGCAGCTGGAATCGCTGAAATGAACATGAATTTAAGCACTTAAATTTGGGCTGGGCAATTTTTTCACCTTTTTTTCCACAAATTAATTCGAATTTACGTTTTAAGATGATTACATTTTTTATTAAATCAAGGTATCAATTATTATTAATTTTTTAATAAAAATATTAAGCCGCTCTTCCACTAACGTGCCAAACCATTCTGAGAACACTTTGGTACAGTTATGGTTGTTTCTTTACTGAGCATGTGCGGCGTGATTACAAACCGTTCTCGGCCCGGAAATCTCAGCACGGTTTGACAACAGTTCTGAACTGTGCTGATAGATTCTGTGTGTTGACGTTGCGGCTCTGTTGCCAAGTTACCACAGCTGGCTCAGCGGAAGCGCACTAGTGATTAGACATCCACAAGTAAACAACACTACATTTAACATAAAAATTATACTGGTCTAACCGATACAGTTTGAAAAATTTTTAAAACCATAGAGCAGTCTCTGGCAGAGTAGGAATCACTGACCCACCACATTCCTACGAAAAAATTGTATTTAAAGTTATTATTTAATTGACTTGAATATAATTAATCTTGTATAATATAGTTACTAATCCGTCATCTAAAATCTTAAAATAATAAAATAGGCTAATTGTTTTATTCATGGCTAGAGCTTGATAGACTAGGCAATGAGACCTTTACTTCGCCTGACTGAGCGTGAGTTTATTGCATGCAGTGCTGTATTCGGCAGCAAAAAAACACGCTCTGTTCCGGGTTAGAACTTTACCAACGACTGCATGCACTGCTGAAAGTTTTTTTTTTTTTGCTGTGCATCGAATAAAGACATGCTTAAGATCATCGAGGCCCACAATCCACAACAACATGTGTCCATGGAACAGTTTCGGCTTTTATTTAAATTTAAATGATCAAGGAGAGCTGTTTACATTGCATTACCAAGGCAATTACTGATGCGGTTTGTATAATGTTCTAAAGAGGTTTGTTGCAGCATGACAGTGGAAAATGAAACCATATCCGTGCTGTCTGGCCTGGTTTGGCACGGAATGGAACAGTTCAGCAAAAAGAATGATTCAGCACAATAGTGGAAAAGCGGCTTAGATGCATTATAATTGCACCAATGGCAGAATAATTAAGAGGCAATATTGTCTGACCACATGATGGCGCGCCTAATTAACGGCTTGTGAGAATATGGTGCTCTATGAAGGAACGTAATAGGCTACAACTTGTTGACCAATTTATATATGGCATGGCCATTAAAAATACAATGTTCCTTAACCAGATGGTTTTTCAAGTTGCTTATAAAGAAAATGTTGCTTTAGTCATGTTGTTGTTATGTTTTAAGTTAACTAGTTACACAATAAAAAAATCTAAATCGTGAATCAGTTAAACTTTATGAAAAAAACCTAGATTTTTTTTTCTTGCCATATTGCCCAGCCCTAACTTGAATATTCATGTGCTTCACATTGAACTATAGAATGGCTTCAAAACATTTAGGATATAGTAGGCCTACATGACAACTTTCTAGGCCCTTAAATGACATGGAATATAGCGCACGCGCAAGATTGGATTTGGATAGGTACCTGCTGGCCGATACCCACTCCAGCAAAAATATGTGGTATCGAACCAATATCCGATCCAAGTATCAGGATCGGTGCATCCCTAGTCAGCCCTCAGTCAGTGCAGTTTACCTGACCACAGTGATCGAAACATTGTGAGCTGTTTTGTATTAAAGAGTATTATGGGTTTTTGAAAATAACCTTTCATGCAGTGTGTAACACAGCTCTAAGTCAGGAACTTTACAGCACACAGTTTATGGATCAGTTCCTTCCTCTATTTCACAAGTGTAAGTAACTTAAGTGCGATTTAAAATGGTGGCCGCCTCATTTTCTCTAGCTTGCAAAATATTTGTGTTTTGTTACTTGTAACTGTTCCACACGGCTTGTACTGTGTCTGGGTAACTCTTTATATTCTTATATCACGTCTAAAACCATGTTAAAAATACGACGAGTGCCTCTTTGTTTGTGAGCTCGCGATCCACTGCCGTTTGTCTTTGCTATAGCCACCATCAGCTTTTCCTAGACATGTGTCACGGCCCGGTTTCAAAATAGTTCCGCTTGTACCACTGTGTGGATTAATACTGAATGTGTGTCATGGTTAAGAATAGAACAATATGCTAGTGTTGAACTGCATTGCATTAATGCACTGCTGCATTGGGTTCACACATATACTCTGCACTCTGACTACTTCAAAATTGTTGATAAGCCGTGATGGCCATTTCTCTCTGTCTCACACTGAACACAATCGACCAATCGCAATAGACTGGGTCATCGGACCAACTAGCGCAGATTAGAATCGTGCTAAGAAGGGGTTTGTGAACAAATTAATTGTTAAACGAATCATATGGCAGTCGTTGGGATAATTAGGTAAAAATAAATGCATATTATTAGCCAATGAAAGTGTTTTTTGACCTTGCATGCATATAAGACTATTGTTGGAAACCCCCAAAACAAACCTTTTTTAATGCATAATAGGGGTTTTATTATTAGGGGCTCTTTATCAATATTAATTACCCAAATATTTTTAAAGCCTCAGAGTAAGGGTTTTATTTATTTATTTAAAAAATGATTTAGAGACGTGGCAATTTAACTACATTTATTTTATTTTTTTATAAATAAATACAAAAAATTTACATAAGTGTAGAAAAAGGTTTGTAGCTTTGTATTGTGCAGTGCAGTTTTGGTGACGAAATTCAATAGCACACAATCAAATTGGGCACCTTTTGTGTTTATCTTGCTCAAAATTTAGCAATATATCTGTAGCATGTAACTGCTTCTTTCGGGACAGTTTGAAAAAGCAAAGTTGATTTAAGAGTGGAAGTATTGACTCTTTTGGAGTCAACTCCCCATCAATAGATTGAAGGGAATAAATTAAATTACGCCTCAGATGTTTGCATGGTTATTGTTATCTTCAAAGTACAGACACTATTTCAGTGAAAACACAAATATGAATATGAAATTAATAAAGTTTCACCCAAAATTTCATTCTACCTCATGTGCCACAAAGGGAGTGATTTTGAGTACCATCTACATGTTCTACAAACCTTGTACAAATAATATAATTGTATGACATTGTTTGAATTGTGTAGGGAAAGGAAATGTTGCTGGTGCTGGAAAATGAGATGCTGAATCTGTTTGAACCTCATGGTCAAACACTGCTTCACTCACAGCCAATCGTTAGCATCCGTGTATGGGGAGTCGGTCGTGATGATGGCAGGTGAGTCTGTGAGCATAATTAATAATTCACCTATAATTTACCTTTTTTTTTGCTTAATTTTTGTAATGGCTTATGATATTCATATGATCATAGACTGACTGATGCACAATGCTACACAAACTAAAGCATGTTTTGCTGTATTTAATTTATTCTTTTCTATAGTAACATCAATAGTCTATTGAAAGCTTGTTTTGTTGTATAATTCAGATAATGCTGCATTGCATTGTTATAATATTTTCGTTCTGTCTGTTCTGCTGCATCCTGGATTCCAGGGAAAGGTAGAGTTGCTGTGTATATTATTGTTTTTGTTTTCTTTTGTGTGTTTTTAGAATACCAATTTGATGAACGCATACTGCATTTGAGATTGTCTTTAAAATTGTATTTCAAAATAAATTGCAATTATATAAATTCCGCCTTATTCTTACATTTCACAGGGGGGGAAATCCTGTCTATTATTATTATTTATTTTTATTTTTTTGTTGGAGATTTTCTTCTCAGCTCAGTCAACATTGACTTTAATGTTGTAACTTTCTGTTGTGTGATAATAATCTTATTAAGTGAAAATATCAATTAATACATTTTTTTTTTATTAAATTTAGTAGACACAAAATTACACTTAACATTAACAAATAGATAGACTAAGGCCCCGTTTACACTAATACGTTTTAGTTTTAAAATGCTTTTTAGAATGAAAACGATCCGCGTCCACACTAGCGTTTTACCCAGCATTTCTCAACAACTCTCCATCCACACTATACCGCTGGAAACCACATCGCGTGACCACACACATTCTGGCATGCGATGCAGCGTATGTGGATGTCTGAGCTCCAGGCAGTCATCTACCCAAATGAGAGCTGTGCACGTTGGACTGTTCATCAAGGGCCTACTGCTAGATCTAATCTTAATACATTTGTTAAACGTGATATTTAATCATGTTGTCTACATCTAAAGACATATTCCTCGACTTTGGTTCTTTGAATCTATTACTTGTGCTCAGGTAACGTGTTTTGGCTGAGCGCAAAGATAAGTTAATATATTAATTAATTTAACTGCGTACACTGATTCTGGGCATTTGACTGATTGCTTGCATTTATTTCCTATATTGTATAAACTTATTGTGCGTTATACTTTTATAATGGTCATTATTGATTATTAAAAGTGATATTCAGCAAAGAAGAGGGTATGTTTCATATTTTCAATAAGAATGAAAGAAGGCATTAATGTTATAGTCTCCGTTTTGTTATGCAGTGAAGATGACACTCATATAAATATGTACCTACACGACGCCTCAATATTTTTTGTGTGTTAAGTTGCTAATATCAACATGAAAATAGGCAGTTCCTTAAATCATGTTTTCATTTTATTGCTAAGAAAGTAAAAACATGGAATGAGGTTATAAAGTACACTGTTTCCTTTGATGATTTACCCGACGTGTCCACTAGAGTTTGTTTTCCATATCAAACTTGCGAAGTCTGAACTTACAAGGAGAGGATGCACGACTGTGTGTGTCTTGCGTGTGTGTAGGCTACTTAATATTGAGGAAAAAGCCCCAATCAGATAGGCGAATGTCTGCAGCCCTGCCTCCGTTTTTTTAGATGTCTCCGTTTTCCCCCCATTCACACTAACACAAAGCAGCAGCGTTATAAAATGGAAACGGTCTCTTCAGTGTTTTTAAAATGCTCTGTTTTCGGCGCTCAAAAACTTTGCCATAGTGTGTGGACGGATGGCGTAACCATAGCAAAACTTATGCATTTTAAAACTAGAACGTATTAGTGTAAACAGGGCCTAGGAGCATTAAGCATTCACCATTTCGACCTATAGTGTCTTTGCTATCAGTGGATTGTATAGGACAAATATTACAGATGAAATTCTGACATAAATATGACCTGAAAGTGTTCATTTGTTTGTCATTGAGCATCAAAGCTCATTATCTCATTATTGTTTGGTGCTGTTTTTGTTGACCTAATATAACAAACGGTAACATTATTAATAAGTTATATTTTGGCTACTATTGTAAAATAGGAATACCTCATTTATTGAGCTGTTGTATACAGTAATTGTAATGTAAAGTCTGTTAAAAAAAACTGCATATATTTTTTTTTCATTTACTGAGTACAATACGACTAAATTATTTACACAAAATCTAATGAACTTACAGTGGGTACAGGAAGTATTCAGACCCCCTTACATGTCACGTTGTTATATTGCAGCCATTTGCTAAAATCATTTGTTTAATGTTTTCCTTCATAATATGCAGACAGTACTACATATTGACAGAAAAACACAGAATTGTTGATATTTTTGCAGATTTATTAACAAAAGAGAAACTGAAACATCACAGCTATGAGGCAGTGTTTTGTTCCTTACTCTGGGAATACATATCACATACTTAAGTCCTTTATTGGAAGTTTGTTGGTGTGCAGATACATTGGGCTGACATCAATCTCTTTGTTTGGCTGTTTTTTTTGTTGTTTTTTTTTATTGCAGGGACTTTGCATATGTGGCCAGGGACAAGTTAACACACGTGCTTAAGTGTCATGTATTTCGGTGTGACACCCCTGCAAAAAACATTGCCACAAGCATGCATGAGATCTGCTCTAAGGTAAGTTATTTTTTTTTATATTTACACTATAATATGTAGGATTGGTTTAAATTCCATTTCAGACGTTTAAGAGCAGAAAATAATACTTAAATTGGAGGGACTAATCAGAAAACATAGTCAATATGTGGTGATTAATAGAGAGTGATGTAGAAGTTGACAACCCAACATTTACATTTATTAATTTAGCAGATTTTTTTTTTTTCAAAATGATTTTCTTATGAAAATAAAATAGCATTTTCAGTCCCCAGAGAACAGCAATGTGTAGATGCCATGGCAAGGATAAGTTAGTTTAGCATTTTTATTTGTTAAAGTTTTTTTATTATTACAAACACACAAGGCCATTGAGGCCACATTATCTAAAATACAGATTGAAAATATGCGTTTTTAGTAGGGTTTTAGAGTCTTAAACATAGACAGAGATGATTTATTTCTAAGTGAAAGGGGTAGTGTATCCCATAACTTGGGGGAGCATTAAAGCATTTTTTTTACCTACTGCAACCAGTTTTTTTAGGCAGACCAATTGCGATGCATTGCGATAATCCAGATGTGACTGGATTTGTGCATGGACTAAGATTTCAGCTACAGCAAGAGTTAGAAAGAATTGAAGATGTGTGATACTATGAAGATGGAAAAAAGAGGTTTTAACAGCAGAAGATATGTGAGGGGCAAAAACTCTTAAGATTACAGACAAATCAAGAAGGCTTAATGTAAAGCCTGTCCATGTCAATGGATGGGTCCATGTTTTGATAAAGATAGCAGAGTCAATTACCAATATTTCAGTTTTGTTATTTAGTTTTAAGAAAATTCAAGGACATCCAGTTCTTGATGTCTCTAAGACATGCAGTAAATTAATCAGGCAGAGATGACTTGTCAGAGCTGGTGGTTAGGTACATTTGAATGTAATCAGAATGGAATTCAGAAGAGGGAGTGAGTGAGTAAAGAACATTCACACATCATTCACAATAGTTCACTGTGCAGCTTAAAGTCCAACACACCCCATTTCAATTTTAAGGGTTTAGTCTAACCTATATCGCATTGAAAAACAAATCGATTAATCTCTAAAACTTGATTTATGACCCAGCCCTAGTCAGAACTCTTTTAAATGGGTGAGACATCCAAGCATCAAACTTGATGCTTTGCATATAAGTCAGTGAGAGTATCTAAACCTTTTTTTGCAAAGATGTTTTAAAGCTGAGAATTCCTTTAAGTTTTATATCTGCTGAATAACACAGCTCTCTAATAACTCTTTACTCACTTTCCTATAACAACTAAATGTGTGCATGTATGTTAGTTTAAGTGTTTAATGTAGAAGCCTTACCTGTATCACACAAAGTTATTTTGCCCTAAACCCAATAGAACACCTTTGGTATGAATTAGAGTGGAGGCCTTCTCATTCAGCATCAGTGATTTTTCTTTAATTTTTGTTCATTTTTACACCAATGTTGTAGATAAGAGTATTTTAACTGACATTTGGATGCTTGATATTTCATCAATTTAATAATGTTGTCATGTCACCTAGCATTGATTACATTTTGCAGCATTGATCATTGTAGCCAACAAATGAACAAAACTAGTGGTGTTTGTAATCTCCCATCATAACACACTTCATGTGTTTCCCACTAAGATTGTATAATATCAATTTAACCTAAATAAGTATAAAAATAGCTAGACAACAAATAAAGTGTGTGCTTTTCAATAAATCTTGTATCCTGGCTCCTTTGTGCTCCATTCCATAGCCGATCAAGCCCAGCCATCTTGTAGGACATCTCAATTCTCTAATTGATAAACACTTTGAATTGATGTTAAAGGAAGCAAGGATACAGCAAGAAAAATAAGTATTGAACACATATTGTAACCATATTTCTAAAGGTGCTGTTGACTTGAAATTTTCCATGGATGTTGGTAACAACCAAAGAAATGTATATATGCAAAGAAAATTTGTAAACTAATTAGATTTGTTAAGTTATGCATAATAAATTAAATGACGCAGGGGAAAAAGTATTGGAACACATGAAGAAAGGCAGGTGTAGAAAGGCAGTAAAAGTCCAGACAGCAGCTGAAATCTGTCAATCTGCCTTTCGTCATTGTACATTAATATTAGCTGCTTCAGTCCAACATCTACATTAGAAGTATGATGAAGATGAATCCAGGGTGGACATTTCAGCAAGACAATGATTCAAAACACAGCCAAGGAAACGCAAATGCTTTCAAAGAAAGAAAATCAAGCTGTAAAATGGCCCAGCCAATCATCTGACTTAAATTCAATATAAAATGCAAATTAAAGATCAGATTTAATAGATGAGACTAAGATGAAGCTAAGAAAGTAAAGAAAGGAAACAAATAAGAATTAAGAAGCACCCTTAATGTTGCTTGTAATACTGTCGCTTATATCATTTTGGTGGCCAGATGGAAATGAAAACATGCAAGTATGCTACACACAACTGAGTGTGCAATTGTTGATGTGCTTTTGCGGACTTTATTTCTCCAGATTATGGCTCAGAGGAAGTCATCAAGCAAACTAAGCTCTGACCTCTCAAGACTAAGAGATATTCCTTTTCAAGGTAAGATCTAAAGACAAATTATGATGTACTTTTTTGCATTGTACTACCATGAATGACTATAAACTTTTGTCCTCCAGAGTTCCCAGTTCCCAAGAATGAGCTGGTCCAACGCTTCCATGTGCGATATTTAGGTCGTGTGCAAGTGACAAAGCCAGTTGGTACGAAGTTCTCTTATCTAAAATGCCTTACTCTCCTGCATTTTCCCCTCAATTGTCCCCATTTGCCCATTTGTTCCATTGTATGTCATTTTCTGTGACTGCTCAAAATACCGTCTTGTATTTTCAACTCCGTTAGTTCTCTGAAATAAGCTTGAGTTGTGTTTGTTTTGTTATTTAAAGGGATGGATGTTATTAATGTAGCACTGGAGACTGCCCTTAACAAAGACCAGGAGGATTGGACACCTGTGACTGTAAATGTGGCCTCTGCCACACTTACTGTTCTAACATCTGAGGTCAAGTTTTATTTTTTATACTTAAGTATTATTAAATTGAATACCCAATTCTTGATTATAAATGTCTGATTAACTTTGTTAATTGCACTGAAATTCCAACTTCTTTGTCACAAACAGACGGAGGAAGTTCTCTCTGAGTGTCGTGTGCGTTTCCTGTCATTTATGGGAGTCGGGAAAGACATTCACACCTTTGCGTTCATCATGGCAGAAGGTCCTGGAGACTTTATCTGTCACATGTTCTGGTGTGATCCAAATGCAGCCAGTCTAAGTGAGGCCGTACAGGCTGCCTGCATGGTGAGCAAGGAATACCTAGTACATTCTTTACATACTTGCCGATTACTATAAAATCAAATGAAATCGCCCCAGATGTAATAAAACTAGCATTTCATTTTTAGTTCAAGCAGCTGTATAACTTTTGTTAAAGGAATAGTTATTGTGCAGGTGGAACACAAAATAAGATTAACAAATTGTTTGTTTTTCATACAATAAAATAATAGTTCCACAATACTATGAGCCAATTATTTCCACAAAAAAGCACTGTAACTCTATTATGACATTATTATACATGTCTTTATAACTTATCTATTTTCTAATCTATTTTCCAAAAAACTCATCCACAGACCATCATACTATATTTGGGACCTCTTTTTTTTTTACCTTATTGTAAAAAATAATAGTAATAAGTTGGTTGTGGTAAAATGCTGGTCCTTGATTCTTATTTATTTTAAGTAGTGAAAGTCAATGGTAACCAACTCTGTGAGAGTTAAAATATACTGCAGGAACTGTACATTTAAAACATTTGTTCATTAGACTGAACATATGGTGAATGTTAGGTACTGATTTCTTTCGTCTTTGCCATGATGACAAGACATAATATATTTCTACTTGTTTTCCTAGACACTAGTATTCAGCCGAATGTGCAGTTTAAATTATAATGCTAACTAGGTAAAGTTATCGCACAACGGTGGTTTCTTTGTAGACAATGGGAAAAATATTTTTCTAATAATATCATCCTTTAAATTAGTTAGAACCGCTTTTATTCTATCTAAACTAAAAGAAATAAGGCTGTCACCAAAAGAAAAAATATTATTTGAAAAGTGGTGAAAACGTCCTTGCTCGAAGTAAACATCACATTTTTGAAAAAGAATAGAAATTTCACAGGAGTGTTTAATATTTTGACTTCAACTGTATGTTAAGAGTAATCCTACAAACCCTGGTGCTTTTTTTCAAAAATGTTTTGAGTCTAAATGCTGTCTTCCATCATTTACAGCTAAGGTATCAGAAGTGTTTGGATGCTCGTCCTCCCATCATTGGCAGCTCTTGTCTGCCTGGCCCACCTGCCGATTCTGTTGCACGCAGAGTTGGCTCAAGTGTGAAGAAGGGTGTTCAGAGTCTGCTGGGTAGCTTCAAGAGATCTGGATCTCAGACCCCCTAAAAAGGATAGCACACTCCCTCATCGGTGCTTAGTGCAAATATGTATTTCTTCCTTGTGTGTTTTTATGGGCCTGAAAGTAGAGGGGTATTTTAGAAGGTCATGCTATTTCAGCGGCCATCTTGCAGTTATCACAAAATGACCAAGAGGACACAAATTATTACTATATATTCCCTCCCACATATTTGTTAGCAGATGTACTGTAAAAGTGATTTAACACCACATATGAATGTAACTTCAGATTACAGATTGGATTTACAATGTTATGTGGACTACACTCCCTAAGGACACTAAATATTGTGCATGCTTTCCCAAAACACTAACATTAGTTTATATGCTATATAATATTCTTATTTATTGTTTGTTGTTCTTCCTCTTACTCTAATTGGCAACAAATTCTGACACTTCGTGCTAACTTTAGCTGCTTGTTTAAACTCAAGATACTGAACCATCAACTGAAAACAAACCCAGAACTTGTTATGAGACTAAATTGAAAAGTTTTCATCTTTCAATAATGCTCAAATTGTTCCCATATTGTTTTTTTTTCTTTATTGGAACACATATGTAGTTCATTTATATACAGTTTAAAGTCAAAATGATTAGCCCTCTAGTTAAATATTTGTATTCCTTTTTTAAATATTTCCCCAACTGCTGTTTAATGTAGAGATTTGTTGCTAAACATATTAAAGTCGGGTTATAAAAGGGGTTTAAGCTTAGCGTGTGAATATTGTCAGCCTCTAGTGGTAAAAAAATTTGTTCTATTTTTTATAATCACACTTAAAACCATTCTACATGTCATCGGAGGGGGAAAGCCCCACCTGTTAGTAATGATCTCTCTCTCATTAGCATAAACAAGCAGCAATCCACCATTAGAGTTTTGAATCTTCTGCTATTCTTACACACAGCCATTTGTAGCTCCAGGCTCTTTTGAAAAGGGAACACCATCTCATTTCAATCTTAAGTAACAGTCACCACAGTACAATTTGGATCAAAGCCTAAAAGGAGCAGTTTCACAGAGTTATAAAAACAGTGGGGATTACTGTGAAAATACCCTTGCTCTGTTAAACATCACTAAGCAAATATCTAAAAAGAATAATTTCACATGAAGGCTATTAATTGTATATTTATGTTTAAGTACAGTTCCACACTTTTGAAGTTACTTTTTGCTAGGCACAATGCCTTTTCATTTCTTTCATTTTTCCATTGCCTTGTTCCATTTACCCACTCTGTTAGTTTGTGGATTTAATTAGTTTACTTTTTTCCATTTGTGATGGAATTAACATATCCTAGTCTTCCAAACTGGATCTGCTCATTGCTTTAAATAGCATTTGTTATTACCACCTGTAAGTTTGTTTTTGTTGCCTTGAGTTGTTTTTGTCAAAATTTTTTGCTCATGGTCAAAAATGCTCAGCATCAGCTGTTCAACAGATTGTGAAATTTTCTGGCTATCTAGAGAGGCTTTGTACATACTGGTTTGTCATTGAAAGCGTTTCTTGTCACTCTTTAAAATGTAAATTGAAGCTAACTGATTATATGCACATATTTAAATGTTTTGTGAATATTCTTAAATGTTGCAATGCTGGTTGTCTTGCTGTATGTAGACATAATTACTTTCAAATACACATTGTCTTATCGTGACACTTTTAGGAATGTTTTAGAATTCATTAATATCAAGGTCTATATTCACAGTAATGTACATAATTTAATACACATTTTTGTTTTTCATGTCAAATAGCACCTATGACTAAAGGGAATGTTTGAATGCACTTAATTGTTCAAGCGGTCTTGTCTCTGAATGCTTCATCTTGGCCCTTCTAACTCCGTGTGTAGGTCTAGATAATGTGATGCTTAATGTAGTACTGTTGTTTAGACTATAGAACCAACTTCATTGTGGAAAAAGCATACATGTACATAAATATTTAGCATTACATCAACAACTCGAGTATTTTTTTTCTTTTTTCTTTTCCATAAAATACCATGAGGGTACTTTATATCTGTGTGCCAGAAAGCACAGCTTTACAAATTGCTTGTTATTAAACAAAAAATGTTACTTTCCTGATTGGATAAACAGATAGTTCACCCAAAACTTAAAATCCTGTCATTATTTACTTACTCTTAGCTGGTCACACACCTGTGAAGGTTCTATTTTTCTTACAAGTCAATGGTTACAGGTTTCTAACATTTTTCAAAATTTCTTTTTTGTCTTTAACATAAAAAGGAAACTTACAACTTTAGAACTACTAGAGGGTGAGCACATTTTCATTTTGGGGTGAACTCTCTCTAAATGTGACAAGTAAACTTGCTTCTCAAATTTTTGCTGGTATTTTGTGAAGTAATTGATCAAAAACGTTATTTGATTTATATAAACTGAATGTTAAATCGGTGCATATAATGTGACAATGAAATAAACCTTTGAAAATGCATTTTATGCCTATCTTCTGAATTAATTGGAATTAAAGCACTGTGGCAGTTTTTTTTTTAACTACAATATCCCATGGAGGGTGGACATGAGTCCTGCACTCGGCGGTTCATTCTGCTGTGGTAAACAGAGATGAATCAGGGACTAATCTGAATTAAAAGCAACCACTAGTGCAAACTTTTTATTTTTTGCATAACCTCCTAAAGTTGCTTTGTGGTATAGGCTTCTGTAAAACTAGGTGATCTCTGAATATTGCATTTCTAATGAAAGCTGTTAAACAACAAACTAAAAATGCTTGGACTAAGAACATAACTTTGTAATGCCAGTCCAGTGACTAGAGTAATGCAGAAAAGACCACAGCAGTGCAACATCTTAGCAGCCATTCATTCATAAAAAATGTGTCTGTGTCTGAAACGCAAGCTAGGGTGATATATTCTGCCATGTTGCCATTGTCATGTCAACAGTACAAAGAAGCTCATGAGCAACATTTGCCCTGCCTCCAGGTTATTCTGATTAGTCCACTGCTGTGTAACTGACATTGAGCACCACTCCTGCAAGATGCTGCAGAAGATGCGAATGATCACACAGATCCTTCAACTGCGTTTACACAAAAAAAGCGAGGTTTTTTTTTTCGACACAAGATTGAATAGTTGTTGTCCACTGCACCCACTGTGATGACTGGACCTCCAGTCAGTGCTAGCATTTAACAGTAGATTTTAGAAGCTTACTGAATTTATGCACAATTTCTGTTGTTAGGAGAGGGTTGGGCTCAACCTTTGAAAGTTTATTTCGCAGTCTAATTATAAAATTTTATCTTTCATTTTCTTTACTTTTGCATCACAAGTAGCTTTACAGTTCTGTAGCTGATTGTGACCAAACACTTCTGTGTGTTCAAAATAAACAGAAAAGCAAGCACAGAGGATGTGTGATTCCGTACCCGTATCAACCGTGACCCCAAAATCAAGGTGCAAATTGAACTGTGAGTTCAGTAGTATCGTTACCCCCTAGTACTTGGATACTTTTCACAAGCATCAACACAAACATCTTAACCCGCTACACAACTGTGAACAAAAGGTTAACAAACACTAGCTTAGTTTATTCATGGTTTAATTAGCATCATCAAAACTTCAAGCATTACGGGTAAGTGCTAAAAAACAATGGGTTGCAATGATCAGTGGACTGTGGGAGTACAAACAGATTTATATGAAACGAACACAGGGTTGTGTCTATCATGAATGCTATTTTACACCACTAACTAGGCAACATCATGATTCATTCAAACTTGATCCCCTGGGCCAATGGCAGATCTTTGCTGTAGTTGATAGTGCTGCAAAAAGAGCAAGAACATGGGAAGTCAATACATCTGTTGTTTTATGGTAAACTATATATATTTTTTCCAAGCATGCTGTAAAATTTTATGGCAATGTAGACTTGCACTTACCATGTGGACCTTCTCATGTACTGCTTCCAAGAATCACTTCCCGACTCGCGCCCACCTCCTGTGTGTTTCTCACCTCCTGTCCAAACACGCACAAGAAAAGTTATTGATTTTTCATAAACACAATGTACAGCTTCCAGTAAAACAAGATGCTTGCAATGGCAAGAACATGTGGGTGGGTGGGAGAATCAACGTGATGAAATGTATATCTGAATGCCATTCCTTCGGTTAAAAGAGTTACATTTACACTACAGATCAACAGCTAAAATGAGCAGATGTTGATCGACAAATCTTTGTCCTGATCATGTGATATATGAGGACTTAATGCCTAAGACACTACACCGTCAGTAAAGAGTGTATTGAATTTGGTCTTTTAATATCACTTGCTACAGAAGTCCTTCGTACAAATTTTTATGAATTAACATCAACGTTTTACCCTTGGAGTGGGAGTACTATAAATACTCATTACCTAAACTTAAATGCACTAATCTAAAAAAGCATGTCCAATAAGATTTCTGGTAACTTCTGTAAAGTCATAATTGCTGAAAAGCATATTTCCAATTGGTGGTGGTTTGCAATTATTGAAGGTGGCTTTCAAAAGCAAAAATAAGGCTTACACCAAAGGTGTCCAAACTCAGTCCTGGAGGGCCAGTGTCCAGGGGAGTTTAGCTCCAACCCTAAACAAACACACTTGAACCAGCTAATCAAGCTCTTATTAGATGTACTAGAAACTTCCTGGCAGGTGTGTTGAAACAAGTTGGAGCTCAACTCAGCAGAACACCGGCCCTCCAGGACCGAGTTTGGACACCTCTGGCTTACACAGTATCACTGAAAAATGTTCAATGTAAGTTTTGTTAGTTTTTAGAATGGTGTGGGTTATAATAGATACGCACCAAACGCTCCTCCAATCTCAGCACCGCTGGTTGGAATGTTAACGTTCACAATACCACAGTCGGAGCCTTTAGGACTATACAACAGATAAGTGTTACTAATGAGTTTTTAAAAGTCTTCTAAAACATTCAGTTTAACAAGCAAGACCTGTCAAGTGACTTCAAAAACAAAGTGCCTTTGCACACATACCCTAACCAGCGGAACACTCTTCCCATGTCTTTAGTGAAGATACTGCTGGAAAGCCCTTGTTTAACTTCATTATTCCAGGAAAATGCCTCGTCCTCTGTCTGAACCCAGAGAGAAAACAGTATTTCAAGCAAAATACTAATCATTTGATGAAGTTAGCAAAATACAACATAGTAAAGAAGCCCACCTTAAATTTCAGCACATAAAGGATAGGCACAAAGGTCTCAGTGTGAACTATAGAAGCATTGTGCGGTAGTCCAGTGATAATAGTGGGTTCCACATAGTTACCCGGCCGATCCATAATCTGTCAAATAAATTTCAGAGCTCAAAATAAATGCCTCATCATTTAAAAAGACTACCCATATATGCTGAGCACACACATACATATGTGTGCTCAGCATACATGAGTAAACACCTCACAAATATCTCTTTTAAATCAAGATTATCTAGAAGATGTTTTACAATATTATATTTGTCCATATACATTAGATTAGTCCATGTAAAGCCAAATCTGGAGCTAATCTAACAACAAAAACTTGATATGTTATTGATGATAACAGTCCAAAAATTAGAAGCCTAAATTTTTTTTTTTAGGGAAAATTATTCAATTATATATATATATATATATATAT
>CAIGQZ010015916.1:56776-76796 GCA_903798205.1 Danio tinwini
TATATATATATAATTGTTTTTGAATATTTATATTTACATGATAATTTGTGTGTGTGTGTATATATATATATATATGAAGAGAAACTAAAAATATCTAAAATAGTTGAAATTATGTAGTTTGTAAATTTTTTTGTTTCCTAGATTTTGCGTGAATTTAAATGTATTACCTTACTCTTTCTAAAGATGTTCGATAGCTAAAATATTAATTATATAAATATATGGGTTCAAATGTGCTTAGAATTTGATATACAGATTAGCATATACACATACACAAATTTGTGAAGGGTTTCACTTTGTGAAGTGGTTGAGTTCAGGGTTCCCCCCAACTAAAAATCTTAATGATATCTAATGAACTTAAAAAATATTTTTTTAGGTTGAATAAATAGCCATTATGAAAACAACAATGGATAATTTACCTCAAATTTAGAAAAAAATAAGTACATATTGTTTGCATGGCTGCAAAGAGAATTTATATTATCCCGTCAAAATTAGTAGCTTAGTTAACAGGTACACTCTGATTAAAAATACTGACTGTATTTGACTTAAATGGCTGCAAGTTGATGATCGTGAAAGGAATAAAATGGAATTGAAACATAGCCTAATCACAAAAATTGGGAAATGTATTTTTTAAATTTGATTAATGGAAACTAAAACTTAAAGTGATAATCAAAAATCCCTCATATCCCATGACCTCGACAAAAAATTCCTTGACTTTCAGTGTCTGGAATGAACCTTTTAAAATTTCATGATATTCCAGAAAGTCCCTAACCCATAAGAACCCTGTGATTTAAAGTGTAACAGCTCCTCATGAAGTTTTACCTTCCAGCAGTTCCTTTTAAGTACAGCAAAATGCATTTTTTTTATTCACTCTACATGTGGTTAAACAAGCTTTGTTAATTTGGATTACAACTTTTGCTGAAGACCTAAAAAATGACAATGTCATTAAATAACATAAATATCATTAAGGGGCTAAAATAGGAACTGTCCTACACATTCTTATTGAAAACCACTGACCTTGAGAAACATCATTATCATAAATGTGGGGTAGTAAGCGTAAACCATATTTCTGCTGTAATCACACTGCTGCCGTTTTTAGAGATGAAAAGCAATACCTTTCCCCCACACACAAGAGTCCCACCCTGCTGCTTTGCCTGCTCTATGGCTGCCAGATACTGCTGAACAGCCTGTTTGGTGTGCAGAGGTCCATAAAGAGTGTTTGCTGTTATAAAATGCAAAAGAATTAATGTAAATCCAGATTTGACATATAACATTTGATATCCTTTACTAACTAACCATACAGCCTACAACTGGCCATTTGTTTTCAATAAAATATGAATTGCAAATTTAACAACTGAATATTCATTAATTTTAACGATTAGGATTATCACCATTTCGCAAAAAATCATGAATTATATACCCTAAAACACTAGCAAGTAAACCAAAATAAGCATTTAAAAAGCATTTTAACACATAATAAACCTAATATATGGCATACATATAAAAAACAGAAATGTCTTTACATTTGTTCAATGTGCATGCATACCAAATCATAATCTAAATAGTTTTTAATTTTATGTAAAATCTGAAGACAGCACAGGTTCAGGAAGCATCATTAACAATTAAAATATTGTAATAAATTGTTGTAATAAATTATATGAATTAGGAAAAATATACTTAACTTTTATTGGGAAAAGTGTAAATAACTAGGAAAAATAGATGCTATTAATACAAATGCCACCCATAATTCGGTACTGTACTTACGGTCCCAGGGGTCACCAATGCGAATCTGCTTGTAAGCTTTAGCGATTCTCTCCACAACCTCATCATGTATACTTTCATGCAGCATCTAGTTCAGAAATACAACAAAGCAATATCAGGCAAACAGATTAATGCAAAGGAGGAGTAATGTCTTTGGTTTAAAATTTTATGTTTTGTACTAACCAGTCGTCTGGTAGTGGTACATCGCTGACCAGCCGTTCCCACAGATGCAAAGACAGCAGATGGTACAACCAAACTAAGATCAGCGTCCTCAAATACTGGAACAAAAATATTATGCAATTACTTTATGAAGTAGACAAAGAAAACTAAATAGGGTGACCACCAATTTACTTCTCTGCTAGTATAGTGAAGACATCTAGGTTGTTCTTTCATTAAACTATACAAATATTAAATGATTTTAGCAAGATTTTATTATCTTATTTATTTTTTATCCTGCAGCTATGAACAGAATAAAATCTAGTATGCTTGAAATTCTGGCTGATGTAACTATCACCTGGAGTTCAGTTGTTATGAGATGTCTATGCTGGTTACTTGGCTTTGTCCATGTAATTGTTTTTGTGTTAATGAGGAAAAAATATGATTTTCAGCTAAACAAAACATGGAAAAAAAATTTGTGTGTGTGTGACCAAAGCTCCTTTGTCAACTAACAATTAAATTACATTACATAGTAATTTATTCATCTAGCAAAATATTTGCCAGTTCATTAGAAAAAAATATAGAAATAAAATTAATTCACCATATGTCCCATGTTTTCCTCTAAACAACGTGCAAGCCTTTAAAATAGGATAATATTTTTTAGGCAGCAGGACAAAAATCACTAAATCAATGATAAAAAAAATATTTGCAACAAACCTATAATGGCATTATTTCCTCCCAACTCCAGTAGCTGACGACCTGTATAAATCAAAATATTTACTCTAAAAATCACATCATGTCAAAGCAGAAACAACAATATTCTAAATATGTCTTGATGCCAAATAGTTAATGTTCAATTACAGAACACACATATTTATTTATCTTAGCTGTTTGTTTCAGACAGACTGTGTGAGTCTGTGCATTAGTGGTGAGGATTTTTAAGTGACTCTTAAATCTTGTTTTTTTAGTATTTGAGTCACACCCCAAAACATTTTACATTTGATATATCTTTGAAGTGATGCATTTTTTTATTCTTAAAAATGTTCCTTTTATTCTTAAACTATATGCTTCTGTGATTTCACAGAAGTACCAATCTTCAAATGATTGCCTGACCAAGTATTAATACTGTAGAATAATAAATATTTCTTAATTTGATCATTTTCAGAGTTTCTGCAGGTTTGTTTAAGTCAATGTTTAGACTTTTTAGATCCCTTCTAAGACCTTTATGAATGAAATTTTAGACTTATACAGGGCTAAACTCTAAGGATTTTTTCCAATGGCCTGAGTAACTTCTGTAAATAGTTTTTGTATTATTGGAAGACCATGTAAATGGACGTTGCTGTAGTTTCCTTTCCCTGATTAGAGAATTTAATTAGGAGCATTTGCTATAAAAAATGTCTAACAGCTGTTGCGAACTGTAACTCTTTGCATTAAAAACTTAAATATAAACAAAAATGTTTTGAGATGGATTATTGGTAATTGGGTGTCAGCCCGATTGGGTAGCTTTACTTGGACATGAGAAAATTAAGATCTGTTTAAAATTATTTAATACCTAAAACATAATATTTTAATGAATTTAAGACTTGTAAGACATTTTGGGACTTTAAAACTCTGTGGATACCCCAATTGTACCTCAGTAGCCTAGGTTGTGGGTTAGAGTCTCCAATACACAGATTAAAAAATAATGTAATTGGTGAGATTCTACCAGATCCAAATCCCAGTAATTTTGAGGCCCACCATAAGGTAACGTAGGAGTGCTGCTTTCCCCGCCCACCGATTTGATTGACAGGCACCATGTCTCCATAATAACATGTAAAAACATGTCCACAGAACATTTTTTGCAAAGAAACTGAGTTTCAACTCAGAAACTTTGTTATAGGTTGTTATAGGTTTAAAACTTTTTTTTAAAAGAGAGCATATTTGTAATTTAGACAGTAAAATCGCTATGCAATTCTTAATCTCTATAATCACCACGGCTGCATGGTGTCAGTAAATATCCGTGTGTGGGTACTGCAAATGACATGTGTGTGACTTGTCGTTTCAAAAATGGTTGAATAGACTACAACACAAATACATTAAATAAACTTACATTGTACTTTTAACTAATGAGCTATATTTCAGCTTCATCTGTGTCTGTCTATCACTGACTGCTTTTCATTTGATGCAGAAAAGCAGACACACACGTGGGAATGGTGGGCGGGGAGAATTCATTTGCATCATTTGCATTTTAAGCCACATGCTACCAAAACAGCTACACTGTCCTCAAACTCCAAAATGGGCATACTCTGCATTGTATAATAAATAATGTGATGGGTCTTTTAAGCTAAAACTTTACAGACACAACTAGAAACACCAAAGGTTTATCTTGTAAAAGTGGTAAAACAGGTGTCCTTTAAACAATCTACATTGTAAAACATTTAAATAAATAAAAATGACTTGGCTTGACAATATAATCATTGATTAAATGTATATTTTGTGTTGGTAAAAGCTGTTCCAATTTTGTGTTATTATTGTGCGCAGTTGTGACAACAGGAAATGACATGGATCATTAGCTGGTTTGGTACCATGAGACATAAGGCATTGTAACAACGCTAATATAAAGATGCTGCGTTTCATTTTCAGTCAATAATGAGGATTTGGGTTTGCCATCAAAACATTCAATATGACAGACTGCGATTCAATTTTAATGTAATGTATAAAACTCACCAAAACGCTCTTGTACCATCATTGCCACTTGTTTGCCCACATGAGTGCTACCCGTGAAGGACAGAAGACCCACTCGCTCGTCTTTAGCCATGGCCATGCTGCGTACACACATAACTAACTAAGCAATTTTCTCTGTACAGTACAAGTTTAGTAGTCGGCAGTCCAAATGTTTATTATGCACCTGTGAACTGCCAATAAGAGTACTTACACTGAGAAGAGTACAAATGCTTTACTGCTAAATTTATATATTTGTCAAATACCCAATGTCAGCGCCACCACATGTCATAGAACAGATTGCACCAGGAAGATGATTCTGCTCCAACACTTCAGCTACAATCCTACAATAGAACATAAAAGAGATTTAAAAAAGGGCATGTATATAATAGAAAACAATACAAACCTAAGACTCTAGCTTAGCTAAATATCATTATGAATGATTAATAAATAAAAATAGATACATAAATTCTCAGATAAAAGTATTTTTAAATACATTTTTACAATACTTAATATGCAACCCTCTCTGCCTATTTTAATTTCCTTGTTTATTTACACGTAAAAAAAGTTTTGTTTTGGAGGTCTACTAAAGTGATTTATTATTATTGAATATTGATGTATTATTTAATTTACTTTATAAAAACCGTTAGAATTTTCACTTTACCTGATGAAGATACTGTCAGTAACTAGGAGGATTATAAATTTTGATTTTTAGGATGCACAAATGAACACTACAGTCTCCAAAGACTGCTTTCTTCTGAGCCACTTTTTTTAGTTCTGTTCTGTATCCTCAGACTTTACCACTTCTACCACTTTAAAATTAAATCTGTAACAACTCCAAACACAAACAACAAGTAAGCATCAGCTCCAAAGGCATCCTGAGGCACCTGCAACTATGTTCGCTAACTATGGTGTTCTACTTTATCAATGACGTGATTGCACCTCACTCACCATCCTTCGGATGTGCCCCTTAAATAAGTCTGAGGATAAAAACAGGTACTGCAATTATGCAAAGTCAAAAAGTCATCTTTAAAGGGGACCTATTATGCATCTTTTACAAGATGTAAAATAAGGGTGCTGTCACACTAGCAATTTTGGTCCACACCCGGGTTTGTTTAATGTCAGAGTTCAGTATGTTTAGCTAGTGTAAACGATGTCTTCTTAACTCAAGTGCTCACCCATGATCAGGGGTAGCCACATCGGAATAAACCACCAAATTACTCTGCCATATGCTTTATGCAGCAGATGCCCTTCCAGCTGCAACCCAGTGCTGGGAAACACCCATATACTCTCTCATTCACATACACGTTCATTCACTATGGCTAGTTTAGTTTACCCAATTCACCTTCAACACGTCTCTGGACTTTGGGGAAAACCAGAGCACCCGGAGGAAACTCATGTGAACACATTCAAATCGACCATCTTCTTGCTGTGAGACAACAGTGCTAAACACTGAGCCACCAATGATTGCAATTAAATTTAATTAACCGACTGTAAGTGCAGAGACAACAGAGAGGGTAGCAGCATTATATGAACATATAAATGCAGTATATATATATGTAATATCATACATAAGACAGTATGCTCACTTTGTAAGTCTTCGGAGTCTTTCAATGCTTAAATTACATAATATTTGTTTTAAATTGTAAAGAATAAAAATAAAAATGCATGTAATTTATGAAAGAACGTACTTGGTAACCGCAACACTTGTAAGAGGTGTGGTCGGAGCTCCTTTCCTGTCAAGAAAATGACAAAATTATTAACTGCACCTTAAACACCATTATTACTCATTCTGGACACAACTGATGCTTGATGTGAAAAGTAAAATCTAACCAAAGACAGGCATTTCCACAGATGAGAGCAATGGCATTGTTCCAACCATATACAGCCACAGGAAAGTTAAAGGCTGTGATGATTCCTACCAAGCCAACAGGATTCCACTGCTCGATCAGCACATGACCTGGCCCTTAAATCACAGGTAAACAACCCTCAGTGTCCAAGTTTATCTCAATATAACCACAATCATATTTATCTGAAAATATAATATAAAGTAAGCTTACTTTCAGATGGTAAAATGGGACCTCCAATCATACGGGACAGTCCTACAGCATAGTCACACACATCCACGTACTCCTGCACCTCACCAACACCCTCCACATAGATCTTGCCCATCTCTAGAGACACCTACACAAAGCACACTCCTGTAAACCTTCTGCACCTTTCCTCGCTCCTGTGAATACAAATATTTTAATGCAAACTTACCAAGCTGCCGAGAGCTTTGATCTTTCTTCTTAAAGCCTCTCCAATCTGTCGAACAATTTCACCTCTCTTTGGAGCAGGTACCTAAATAACATATATAGCATTGGTCAGCATTGTTTGTGCATATACACAGTCCAAAAAAGAATGTAACCACCTGGATTTAACTAAGCAAATAGGTAAGAGTCTCCATTAGGTTTTTACTGCATGGATGATTATGTTTCAGGTAACAAGTTATTAATCCTAATTGACGCATAGATTAACTTCTTGTCTTTTTTTAACAATCATGTTGGAACAAAACGTGGAAAAAATTTTTCATTAATTTCATTCATTAATTTTCTTTCGGCGTAGTCTCAGATTTTTCAGGGGTCACTCCAGCAGAATGAACCAGAATAAATCATAAAAAAGAAGCTTTACAGCTAACTTTAATAGGGAACGTAGAAGCATTTCCACACACAATGGAAAGGGAACCCAACGGACTGGAACTAAACAGCTGTGTGTTAGAAAACACTTATAAGTGAGGCCAATCAGAAAACAAAGCTCTATTTGCTAGGGAGCATAAAAAATGGTTTTATCATACAAACCTATTTTTTTTTTTTTTTTTTTTTAGATTTTTCCTATATCTTTTGGTCTAATTAGAAACAAAGCCATTATTCAAGTAGGATACCTATTCTTATATGAAATTCACATATATTCATAATCAGCTGTATCTGAAGGCATCAGATTTTTCAACCATTGAAAATGGACAAGATTTGGACAACAGTTTGGACATTTGAGTCGCACAGCAATTACCTGATCTCAGTGAATAAGCCATACAGGTCTTTGAAAATACAAACTAAAGAAAAGCTAATTAAAGCTGTGCATACACTGTTTTTTCCCCTGTTGTATGAGATACTGCTGAAATTGCTGATGCTTGTATGACTGTGGCTCATACTATGTGAGAGAAATTAAGAAGCCAAGCATTACTAATTTGCATCATATTTTGACAACATTTTTTTCACGTAAACTAGACAACCAAAAAAAAAATTTTGAATGACAAAAAATAACAAGATTTTATTGACATTATTGTCAACAAATAAAGGTGAACACTAGTTACATATGTAACTGTGGTTCTGTAAATTCCGTATGACTGCCAGAGATGGTCTAAAGCACTATTGGATTGTTGCTGTGCCAGCAAGACAGGTTGAGGAAATATACCAAAATGGTCACATAGTTGCATAGGCGGAGCCTCAAGGATGTGAGCTGCTCCAACTCAATACTTAGACTTAATGAGTCTCTCGCATATTCTGAATGACAAGAAACTACGGTGGTCATCCAGAATTCACAGAACCACAGTTACATATGTGACTTGTGTTCTGTTAAAATCCTCCTAACTGCCAGAGATGGTGCAAAGCAAAAGTGGATGACTTACCACCATAGTCATGAAGAATGCCACTCACCTGCTAACCAGTCATGGCTGTTCCTGAAAAACTGCTGAACTAACAGCATGCAGGGTAGTGATGTTAAGCTTTTAAAAGAATGCAAAAGTACAAGGAGCAGCCATGGCCAAATGGTTAGAGTAAAATTTGTGATCGCTGCAATGCAATGGCTGCCCACTCTTCCAGGTGTGTGTTCACGGTCTGTTTGTTGAGCATGATGAGCAGAAATGGCTGCCACATAAACTTTTAGTGGGCGGCACAATGGCTCAGTGGTTAGCACTGTCGCCTCACAGCAAGAAGGTCGCTGGTTCAAGTCCCAGCTGGGTCTGTATGTTTCGGAGTTTGCATGTTCTCTCTGTGTTTGCGTGGTGTTTTTGAGTGGGACTCTGTGGCTGCACTGTGCTATCCTGCGCATTGTCTCCAACAACAGTGAAAGAGACGGAGAAGCATAAAGGAGACAATCTGGCCACTCTAAAACAGGGTGCCCTGTCCCAATGGTCTGGATGACTCAGTTCATGCGAACCAAAAGCAAGTGGTTGTCTCATTTGCAAAAAAGCTCCACTTCTGCTCTTATGAACTGTTGCCATATTGTCTGTACCACACCTGGGTGAAGCCTCCATTTCCCTGGGTGCAGACGATCCCTTGATTTGACCCTGACAAGTGACCTGCCCTCATTGATGCTAGTCAAGGAAGATACCAAGTGAGAATCTCTGAGATATAAAGACTTGAGAGACTTTGTGTCACCTTGATGATTTAAATTAAACACTCTGTAGGTGTTGTCCAACCGAATAAGCCAGCGAGATAAGCCATGGCCAGCTAGAATCGGTAAAAAAATACAGCAGGGCAAGGGAAACCACAAGTAGCTCCAGGAGAGTGATGGGATCCTTTGACCGTTCTGGTCGAAGATACCTCTGTGATTGGCCCCCAGCCAAGGAGAGAAGGAAATAACCCCAGGGGCACACCTGACATCGACTGTACATTTTATGTGTTTAGTATAAACCACCCTTTGCATATAGTATTTGTTAATGCTAAGCATAATAAAGTTAATTCTTTTTTTTACTTGCATGTGTAACATTATCAAGTTGCTGATATTACCCATCCTTACATACTACTTGATAATATGAAAGCTTACATCTGCCCACACTTTCCATGCATCCAGTGCTTTCTGTATAGTTTCCTCATATTCTGCCACGGTTGCCTGTTAAAAGATAACATTTCATTGAGGGCTGGATTCATGTATTTTAAATTGTGTTCATTATTCATTAAATAAAAACAATTTGTTACCTGACGCACTCTGGCAATGGGCTCATTGTTTGCTGGACAAACTGAAGTGACCACCTGTATAAAAAATATATAATGAATTAACCAGCAACCTGCACAAAAAAGAAAATAAAACTGTTTTTTTAGGAGAGTATTACTGGTGCTCCGATCAGAATTTTGGGGCCGATCACTTGAAGCCATATTAGCTGATAATGATCACCGATTACAGGGTGTAGTTGAAGCCTGAAGTTTGTATAAATCTGTTTTACAAATATCATATGACAACTGCATTTATTGACAAGCAACATTGCAACCTAAAACATACTGCAGCAGGCTAGCAGCCCATGCTTGGTTAGGACATAAATGCCCAAACTAGGGCCCACGGGCCAAATTTGGCCCATAACATTTGATTTGGCCCTCCATCCTCTCTGAGAAGAGAAGTAGAATGTTAATGCCTTTAATACAAATTGTCATTTCTAATTTTAACATCACCTTTTTTTTTTATTGTTAAGCTACAAAAAACATTTTTTAAGTAAATGTTTTAATAAAATGTTGTGAATTAATGATTTTTTAATGAACGTACTGTTGCTCAACTGACAGCACAATTCAGAAGTCATTGGTGAGCAAATCAAGCAGAAGGCAGCTTGACATTAAACTCCATTGTGTTATAAATTGAATTCTTATGTTCTTAGGTTTATTATAAAATGTGTATGTATATATATATATATATATATATGGGCCGTTATCGACATTAACGTGCTGCGTTAACGTGAGACTCTTATTGCGTGATAAAAAAATATCGGCATTCCATTCTGGATCTTTCACGTACTTCGAAGACACTCAGTAGTGTACATTACGTTTACATGGACATCTGTAATCTAGTTATTTGCCTTAATAGACAATAATATGATTAAGGTGTTTACGTGAATTGCTTTCATGTAAGAGTTTCCTGTACTTTTGGGTGACTAGCTGCAGTTCAGCAGTTTCACTTTAACTCATGAACATTTCATTCATGCCCCATAACAAACTGGGGTGTTAGACGCAAATAAGGAGTAAGGACTGGTGAGAGTTTTAAGGAATTTAATAACACATGGCAAATGGAAAGAAAAAACTTCAGCGTTTTGGTGTGTGTGTGTGTGCGTGTGTGTGTGTGTGTGTGTGTGTGTGTGTGTGTGTGTTTGCCTACAATTCAAAACTGTAAACAAAAATGTTTAACTGAAAAAACAGTTAGTAAACAAGTGCATCTTATTTAACATTATTACATTTTCACAGTATGTCTGATAATATCTTTTCTTTCTGAAAAGGTCTTATTTGTTTTATTTCGGCTAGAATAAAAGCAGTTTTACATTTTTTAAAAGCCATTTTAAGGTCAAAATTATTAGCCCCTTTAAGCAAATTTTTTTGCGATTGTCTACAGAACAAACCATCGTTATACAATAACTTGCCTATTACCCTAACCTGCCTAGTTAACCTAATTTACCTAGTTAACCCTTTAAATGTCACTTTAAGTGTCTTGAAAAAATCTAGTCAAATATTATTTACTGTCATCATGGCAAAGATAAAATAAATCAGTTAACAGAAATAAGTTATTAAAAATATTATGCTTAGAAATGTGTTGAAAAAATTCTTCTCTCCGTTATGCTTTACATTTTTAAAATGTTGAGTTTTTAATGCTGCTGAGAGGAACATCTGTCGATTACACAATGTAAAGTGTAAAGACGCGATTCTGCGTCTTTAAAATGCTATATGAGAGTAGCGTGCTACACCATAGATCTCTGTCGCTTAACAACCACAAACACCTCTTTAGAATTTAAAAATACACAAATACATAAGTACAAAAAATAAATCTTCAGCGTGACATGGCGCAGACTGTACCCCTGCTTATGAATGTTATGACACAGAGAGAGCATTAGGAATGGGACGATAACCGTTTTCAAAGAATATCGCGGTTTGGAAAAGTCAAGGTTTTCATACCGCCAAAATTTTTCTTAATATCGTTCCTAAGGTATGTGTAAGATTTTTTTCTTTTGTGAAAATTGTAAATAAATCTGTGTTTTTGAAACTAATGAAGACAGCAGTCGTCAATGATTCATTTTCATTATTTGGCCTCAATAATTTGGTTTACTGCTCCAAAATATTATAAATGTTTCTCAAAATAAAATATATTGTGTTCAAAAGGTAAAAAACTTTTTGTTTTTTACACAGACATTTAAAAATAAGATATTTTAGAGCAGTAATCACAATACCGTGATACCGTGAAACCGTGATATTTTTTATCCAAGGTTATCATACCGTCAGAATCTTATACCAGCCCATGCCTAGAGGGCATCGATTCTTTTGTTCCAAAACAGGGATTAAAATTGTTACAATGTTGCACTTTGTTCTTGGTGCAGTTTGCTTTCTCACAGCAAAGTTTCTAAATAGACCAAAATAGCTAAAACAAGTCACGTGCGAGTAAACTCTACTCACATTGGTCAGAGTTTCACGGTTTATTATGAGTCCCGCTCAGCTGTCATGCGTCTTTATTTTAATTTATGATGATGAGCAATAAGACATTATAAGCTAAAAGCTGTACTTTAATTTTAAATGGTGACACCCACAGACATCATCACCAGATATTAATCAGAGGTAAGACTTTCTCATACATAGCAGTGGGCTTATACATTATAGCAGTGGTCATCAACTATATTTGTCAGAGGACCAGAGTTTTACCAGACAGTCTCCTTGGGGGCCGGACCCCCAAAAAGAAAATCTAATAAAAATCTCATTTTGGCTTAACATTATGTTTAATGTTTATACTTTTTCAATTTCATTACAAAACTGAAGGCATTTGATTCAGACTCCCATCACCATACCACAGTCAACCACTAGGAGTGATAGATATTTTGCCTCAACACAATTAGGCTAAGTCAACAAGGGGAAATGTAACTTTAGTCATTGATTAAGCACTGTGAATAGCCCGTTTCAGCATTGTGATTTGAATTCAAGCCCACTTAACGTTTCATTTGATGTGCGAACATTATTTGTGACCCGTTTTGTTCTGGTACCATGCTATTTAAAAAAAATGCTATTTTAAGTTGTGCCAAAGAGTTTTTCCTCATTTGTTTTTGTCTCGAGGCACACATCCCAAGTCTCCCGGAAGTTCTGTGAGTCTCCCACAAATGCATAGAGACTCCCGGATGCCCGCAAACGAATGATAATCTCCCGGAAATCGTGCGTCTCCCTCCCGCTCCTCAAATACGTCGCGCACCCCTCTCCACCACATCCCTCCTTGCTCTTCACCACACACATCGCGCGCGCTCCACCTACACCCCACCCGGTCTTCACTTATGCTAAAACCTGTTTAAAACAATAAGTGCTTAACGCCGCATAGTCTGTCCGAGTCTGTCCTCATTTCAGAGTGTAGCCTAAATAAAGTCATAAATGGTGGTTATTCTGACAAGAGACTCAGTTGTTGTTATTTTTTGTTGCTTTAATAGTGTGGACCACTATTTTCTTTTTGATTCTAACAATTTTGGAATCCAGTCGCGGGCCAGATTGAACAGCTCAGCGGGCCGGATTTGGCCTGCGGGCCGCCAGTTGATGATCAGTACATTATAGGCTTTACATTATAGAGAGAAATAAAAGATGAACCAAGAGTGCTGTTCGACCAATTTTCCTAACGAATAAACTGGTCTCCTTAATAGCTAGTTAACATGCTTTCACTTTCGTATTTGACATGAAAAATGTACCGGTAGGAATGAAATCCCACCCTACTTATAATTCTCTCTTCATATAGCCGTATGCCTATTACATATCCATAATACACTGTGATATAGGCTAGTTCGGATCATATTGCTTTCTCACTACAATCGATCCGCTCCAGAGTTCGTTTCAATCAAGCAGAGACCACCTCAATGTAGCCAGTTGCAAGACTGAGACCATGTCATTGACACGGAGTCTGAGAACCTGGGGACCACCAACCAGCATTTCTGGCTTTGGGGAGCGACAGAGGGGGTGAATTAAAACGTAATAATTAAAATGTTTATATGCATGTTTTAGCAGGTCTGCAGCTTTATTGGTCAAGAGCAGCGCAAAGATGACAGATTCTTGTCATGGTAGGTCAGTAGTCTCAAACTCAATTCCTGGAGAGCCACAGCTCTGCAGATTTTATCTTCAACCACCTCTAACTGACACACACTTAGGCCTAATCCCAATTCTATTTTTGTACCCCTACCCACTTCCCCTTTGGCCCTTACAACCGAGGGTTAAGTGAAAGGGCTTCAAAACTTACCCCCAAGATTTGTCATCGCGACATCTTGCTTCATATGAGATCAGACAATCACGACTGCTGTAGTTATTCCAGTTGTGTTATTTTTTGGTGTTTATCTTCAGGAAATCACTGAAGGGATATATTATGTTATCATAACGATCTAATGTGGCAATAAGATCGAAACTGTACTGTGTATTTACACAGTGGCCATATTCATCTATGTAAACACACAAAAACAACATTAACATTATCCCAGACACTGTAAAAAGCTCATTTTCAGCCACTTGACTGCTCTGACAGGGTGTTCGAGTGTCAAAATGTTGTGGGACTGCTGTACAGGAGTTATTATTAGGAATTTTAGATCGCGAAATTTAGAAATTTTTTAACTGTGTTTAATGGTAAAACAAACACGGTTATGAATATATTAAAACATATGTTTGTTTGTCATAAAAATTTGTAATAATGACAAAAAAATAGCAGGTGTATTCTGGGAAATTTACTTTACCTCTCCGTTTTGAGTGTGGTCCTGAAAAATCTTCGTTTGAAGGGGTGTATACCCCTTGCCCTTAGCCCTACGCCTTCAAGCTAAAGAGAATTGGGACACCACTACCCCTTGACAGGAACGCGCAAAACGAGGGGTAGGGGTAAGAGGAAGGGCTAAGGGGGAGAATTGGGATTGGGCCTTAATAGTCTTTAGTAATCTTGAACAGCTTGATTAATTTAATCAGCTGTGTTTGATTAGAGTTGGAGCAAAACTGTGCAGAGCTGCGGCTCTTCAGGAATCGAGTTTGAGATGCATGTGGTAGATTATGCCACCCGCTACCCTGAAGCAGTACCCCTGCACAAAGCTATCACAAATGAGAGTTCGCACAGAAATTCTGACTGACCAGGGAACCCCCTTTATAAAGACCTGGGAACACCAGCAGCAAAACCCCCACCGCACTACATTGAAAAAGCATCCCAGCACCCCCAGGCAGTTCCAGCCTGGTGATAAAGTCCTAATCTAGGTGTCATCTACCACCTCTACAGGTGGTCACACACCAGACGCAGTGCTCAGTGCCACGCCATGACACACCATCAATTTTAGAATTCTAAACATAGATTTCTATCAGGGCATGCACACTGGCGGTGCAAGTCGGTGGCTGTCTGTTGCACCCAACTATGACTCAGGACACTGTTCATATTTCGGCTCTGCCACAGAACACCATCTGAATAGTTTCTGGCAGGGACACTGCACCATAGTAGAGAAACTCGGGCTGGTCACTTACCACGTTTGTCAGCTGGGACGGAGATGGAAGGAGCAGATATACCACCTGAACATGCTCAAGAAGTGGATCCCACCACTAAGCCAGCTTGCTGCTTTTTGTCAAGATGCCAGTCCCACTGTCCATCTCAGAGAATAGCTGTCAGCAGGTCAGAAGAGCAAACTGGCAACCTGGGTGGACCCATGCCATCCAGCACAAAATCAGGATGTCCCCTAACAAAATCGTGCAGCACCAGCCTTATTGGGTGCCTGAGGCATGCTGGCTGGCTATTGATGAAAAGATCATCAGGATGTGGCAGCTCGGTTCAGCAGGCAATGAGGCCCGCCAATAGTTTTTGCCATTACAATATACATTTAAAAATTCACAAATGTTTTACATTGGCATTTACATTCTTCCTCACCAGAGTCAAAGTGTATAATTGGACATTTACCTAATAGTACATTTAATAGTATACATAATAGGACATTTACCTTTTTAAGATCAAATTATAGAATCTAAATAACCTCAAGAATTTAAGTGTTTATGGCTATTTCTATTATGATGCTGCTATACAACCATTATAATGACAAAAATAATTGTCAATAATATCGCTTACTGCAACCATTTCTGTGACAATATATCGCACAACAAAAATTCCTTATCGTGACAGGCCTAGTTATAAGTATACAGCAGTAGTAGTAAATGGGGTGAAAATGTAGACAAATAATATCTTGTATTAAACCTCTCCTCAATGCCGGACATCTAAAATAAAAAATATCTGCAGGAAACTGGCTTACAACATCCTCAAACACAACCCACAATTTCTGGAAGAACATCCTGAGTTCAGAATAATTTATATTCCCAGTCCACAGGAGTCAAAACCCACTGCCCACTTTATATTGTCCTTATAAGCAATGTTTGTTTCCCAACCTTGTTATTCTCAAAAGGAGTAAACGAACTAAAGATGCGTTGTTCTATGTGACACCAAAACTCTTGATCTGGTTGTTTTTTAAGGTAGCACAAGTGTATCTTTCACTTCTTTTGAAATTACACAATCTCTTGAGTTGATGTTTCACTTACGTTACAAATAACAGCCTGAATAGATCGGCTCTTTTCAACCCTTTGAACCTCACAGGAGTTAAATCTGTACATAACCCAGCTTCACAAACTTTAACCAACAGCCTTGACCACTGACACATTCCAGCTGCGAAAACTTGCAAACATATGGGTTACGTTTTAATGAATTGCCTGCCTACAAATTACTATTAGTGAATATGAAAATGTATTTCAGGAAGAAAGAAGACTGGCTTGATTTTACTATATTTAGAGCAGGTCATGAATGTGAGATCCTCTTACCTCTCCCTGTCCCCCCCAAGAACCGTTGTAAACACCGTCATTGTCCTCTTTAAGTCCTAGCTCTTTCAACCAGTTGTACTCTGGTTGGTTAATAAGCAGAGTCGACATACTCGGTGCTACGGTTCGGACACTCGGCAACAGTTTATTTCTCTGAGTAAAAAGTCGCGCAAGTCTCAACGTCAGCACGCGCTGCATCACGAACCGAGGAACAGTGGATAAAAGCTACACTCGTGTACGTCTGATATCACGTGTATACGGGACTTCTTATTGGTCAAACAGCGACTCACCCCTTCAGCTTGAAAGCAGGTCCTTTTTTCTCCTGCTGGTAGATGCTAAAACTGCACCACCTAGTGGCAAATGCTTCTCTATGAATGAAACCTATCTCGAAGAATGTCATTATTTTTCCAGTGATATCAACTTTTTGAAGACTTTTTCCCCGTCCCCAATGAATAACATTACACACCATGCGTTAGTTTTAATCACAGACCCGCCAAAAATAGAGAGTAGCCAGATTAAGTGAATTTATTACAACAACAGACACACGTCAAAACTGTCTAGCAATAGTTGTTATAATAAGGTAGTTATAAGTAGCATTTTAAGAAAGCTAATTTAAGTGCATTTAAGAGTACAGTAAACGGTTTATTCCTTGTTCTTTTCCACTATATTCCAGTTTGTTTTTTAGTCCACGACCAGTTAGTCCTTTAAAGGAACAACTGGTCCTATTGGGTTCATATTTTCTTTACCATGTGCTAATAGTTATTAATAGGGTTAGGTCACGTCAATAGGTCACGTGTCTATGGTTTGATCAGATATAGAGTAACAACGGATGTTTTCTTGTCCTTTACTCTCACTCTCACCTTATTGATAGTTATTTTGTGTTTCTGATAAAGTTGCACTAAGGGACGACCGAAGATGGCGCTAAACATGTACTATTTCCGATGCCGTGCCCTCCGAACTCAAAACAACTACTGAAAAAGCGCCCAATGAGTGCACGCGTTCAAGTGTATCTGTCTGCGCGTACTTCCGGCTGTGAAACGGCGGGTGATAGAGACAGAATGGCGGATCTTGAGGATGGAGAGATTGATTCTGATCAAGAGTCGGAAATGCGGGATGTTGCTGCGGAGCGAGTGCAGGTAAATTGTGGCGTTCATTCGTCCCAACACGTTGTTGTTGTGCTGATGGCGATTATTGACTATACATTTAGATATATGTGCAGACCAGATATCTGTGCTGCTGCATCGGCATTTTAAATGGTTGTCGATTAGCTGCTGACGTTTTAGAATTTGACCTGTAAAAAAATCACAACTACCGTGAATTCAAATGAGCCCTTTTATTAGGTCAGTTGTGGATGATTACTGTTTCCGACTTTTGCATGTTACCGTTACCTTTAATGTTTTCAAACGTGTCAACAGTTCTTTAGCGTTAACGTAATCTGGACTGGAACTTTAAGCGTTTGAAACGTACATGTTTCATCTGCTTCATACATGTTTAAATTCACAGTGGTACCAAATCCATTATTGACGTAAATTGCTTCATTAGCTTATTAACTTCATAATCAGCTATCATACCATTCAGTTGATATTCAATGTTGCAGGTGTCATCTTTTCAGAGCAGAGAATATTCTTCAGGTGGTGCACCCATCACAGAATACCGCAACTTAAAGAACATGGAGTCAAGTGACAGCAATTCTGACTCTGAAGATGAGGCCATACTGTGGAAAAGAAAACGACTAAAATGTTCCAGTATTCCAGCTCCTCTTCAGGCCATGCCTAATGCAAGAGCTGCATCAGACCCATTTGCTCGCAAAGTCAACAACATCTGGGGCTCTGTGGTTCAGGAGCAAAGTCAGGAAGCTGTTGCAGCAGAGCTAGGCATCATGGGAATGGAAGGTGCTGTCAGCATGAGCAGTCGCCAGAGCGAGACCTATAATTATGTCTTTGCTCGCAAGATGATGGCAAAAGAGCATGATGATGAGGAGGAAGGGTTGAAGAGCACTTTGGATAGTGAGCTGGAGGGATACATGCAGGGAGGACAAGACCAAAAAGACAGTAACTGTCTGAAAAGAAAGCGGCCAGCCAAGGAAAGACTCGGCCCCAGGGCTGAGATGGACTTGTTGGGTAGATATGAGATCAAAGAAGATGACCCTGAAGAGAGAGTGATTGATGAAATCGCACACAGGTCAGAGAATTTCAGAGATGTGCAGTCTGATGCACATATTGGTCTGATACAAAAATATATATATTTCAGAATTTATATGAGCGCAATAGTATATGTCTTTACCGGAAAACATGAATAACAGCATTGTTAGAGTTGCAATCTTGAAAGTACAATGTTTACATTTTGCATATTATTTGGTGATTTTTATGTATGTATGTATGCATGTATGTATGTATGTATGTGGGTGTATATATATATATATATATACGAGAAAATTGATGTGTGTGTATATATATATATATATATATATATATATATATTGTGTGTGTCTGTCTGTCTGTCTGTCTGTCTGTCTGTGTGTGTGTTCGATGCAAAATTTTTAGCTTTTGAAAGGCATTTTATATTTCTACATTTTTAATCAAACATTTGCCCAGAAGTTCTAAATAAAGTGAGTAATATTATCACATATGAATGAGTACATTTCTGAGTATATACTTAAATGTAAAAAAGCAGTAGTTCTGTACATTTGGTCATAATTACTATCATTTACAATTTATAATAACTGACTGAATTCACAAAAATAAATAAATGTATACAGTTGAAGTCAGAATTATTAGCCCCCCTGTTTATTAAGTACCCCAATTTTTGTTAAATGGAGAGATTTTTTTTCAACACATTTCTAAACATAATAGTTTTAATAATTCACTTCTAATAACTGATTTATTTTTTTACTTTTCCATGATGACAGTAAATAATATTTTATTAGATATTTTTCAGGACACTTCTATACAGCTTAAAGTGATATTTAAAGGCTTAACTAGGTAAATTAGGTTAACTAGCCAGGTTAGGGTAATTAGGCAAGTTATTGTATAATGATGGTTTGTTTTGTAGATTATCGCAAAAAAATTGCTTAAAGGGGCTAATAATTTTGACCTTAATGTTTTTAAAAAAATAATAAAAACTGCTTTTATTCTAGCCAAAATAAAACAAAAGTCTTTTTCAGAAAGAAAAAATGTTATTAGACATGCTGTGAAAATGTCCTTGCTCTGTTAAACATATTTAAAAAAGAAAAAAATACAAAGGGGGGCTAATAATTCTGTTTTCAACTGCATAGTTTATTGTTTATAAAAGATTACTTTTATATTGTGAAATGAGATTTGTCCTATTAACAGGGTATGGGTATGTGAAACATTTGTACAGCTTTTTTTCTGTAATAATGCATTTGTTTGCTCTGTTAAAGACTCATGGAGCCAAAGAAAGATCTAATAGAACGTGTGGTCAGAGTTATAGGAAATAAAAAAGCCATTGAGCTGCTGTCTGAGACTGCAACAATTGAACAAAATGGAGGTCTTTACACAGTGGTATGTATAAAAAGTCACAATTTACACACATATTTCAGACAATCAGTCCATATAGATGGATTTTGGAACTAACAATTGCATGTTCAGAGCTAGTTCCATTTA
>CAIGQZ010015916.1:77196-105343 GCA_903798205.1 Danio tinwini
TATTTATTTATATATTTATTATTATTATTTATTTATTTATTTTTTATTTTTTATTTTTTGCAAACTTTCCTAGATTTATGTTCAGAGCTTAGATTTTAGTTTTGCAGTGTTTAATAGTTTCAGTCATGTGTTTGAATATGAATGTATTTTTTGTTGTTGATTTTATTATATAATTATTATACCAATTATTGAGTTGCCATTTAAATGATCTGTGTGCATACACACAAAACGTACATGTCTTTCTTAAAAGTAACGCTGAAGAGGAACAAGAAACAATAAATTCCCTGTTTTCCATTCTTGCCTATGGTAAAACTTTACTAATGCTGGCCTGATGTCATTTTAAATGCGTTATGTAGTATAATATTAGAAAGTACTTTACTTCATTTGGGCTATTCAGTTGTTGCTATGTTTTTATTTAAAGTTCATTCAGAATGATGAGTGACATAAAGGTGTATGTGAGAATAATTTTATACATATAACTATGTGAGTTTTAATAACACCATTTTCTGCAGGATGGCAGTAGGAGACGGACACCGGGTGGGGTGTATCTAAACTTACTGAAGAATACACCAAGCATCTCTCATGGGCAAGTAAAGGTATGTAATCACTGAAGGTATGTAATCACTGTTTAGTTAGTGAAATATCAAGTAGCTGTGTTTCATCAACGTTTACCAAAACAATTTAAATTTAATACAAAAATGTATTAACTAAAAGTGTCAATACACAATTATCTACACACAAAACATAAACATCCAACTTCCATCATGACAGTCTCAGAATGTCAAATAGATCTCAGAAGTTCTGTTTGCATAGGATTAGTATTACCTGATGACCTTTGAGTCGTTTGTAGAAATTGCAGCTATCATCTGTGATTTTAATCCCATGCAGATTGACCATGTCTGTAATTTGTAAAATAATAATTCCCACACAAATGACCTACCATATGTTGCTGAACACTGAGATCCTGTAATAATATTAGTCAAAGTGACATCTCTGTGATTTGGCAGGGTTGATTATCAATGTTTTCCTATGCTACTTGTTACCAATTTTTAACAAAAAATGGAGACTCTTGGAGTATTTTGGTATTCTTGTGGCTCTATACACCATATGAATATACAATTTGCTGAGTTAAAGAGTGAAACCCAAAAAATTATAAATTAAGATGTATAGCAGTGGTGGCTTGGTGTTTAGCACTGCCACCTCACAGCAAGAAGGTCGCTGGTTTGAGTCCTGGCTGGGTCAGTTGGCATTTCTGAGTTAGCATGTTCTCCCTGTTTTTGCATGGGTTTCCTCCAGGTGCTCCGGTTTCCCCCACAGTCCAAAGACATGTGCTATAAGTGAATCGGGTAAACGATATTGGCCATAGTGTATGAGTGTGTGTATGGATGTTTCCCAGTGCTGGGTTGTGGCTGGAAGGGCATCCGCTGCTTAAAACAAATGCTGGAATAGTTGGCTGTGCATTCCGTTGTCGTGACCCCTGATAAATAAGGGACCAAGCCGAAGGAAAATGAATGAATGTAAAGCAGCATTTAATACTAATATCTGTTTGTTTGTTTTTTTGTTTTTTATCTAACAGGACCATAAAATGGCTTGACATTAGAATACTTGAGATAAATCTAAATTTTTGTTAAATTGCTGGCTTTGCTTAAACCGTGGAATGTGCCACACAAAATTCAGATGTAAATCCCATTTTAAAAATATATATATACTGTAATTGTTTTGTAGTGTAATTTTGCAAGTGTATATACCTTCAGCAGATCTGCTATCTAAAGATGAGTGTACATTTTTCATTATATAGACAATAATAAAAAAGTTTAATTGATTTTTCCTCTTAATCCAGGAGATTTTTCATGAAGAGAACCAGAAAGAATGCAACAGCAAAAAGGCTGCAAAGAAGCGACGAAGGCAAATAGTAGCAAAGAAGATGAAGCAAGCCATCAGCATACTCAATCTACAGGAACAAGATGACATCTCAAGAGAAACGTTTGCTAGTGACACTGAAGAGGCTCTGGTATCCCTAGATGAGGCCCCAGAAGCCCCATCAGAGCATGCACTGGGAACAGAGGACAATTTTGTAGTGTATAACTCAAATGATCTAGAAGTTTTCTAATTTGCTGTGCATCAGAGTGTTGTACGTCATGGTCCGTTCTAGGATAATTTGGACCCTCTGGATGAAAGAAATCATTTGGGATTTGTCATGAATTAGTTAGTGGTCAAGACAGACTGATTTTTGATTTTGTTCTAATGTTTATGTATAGCACTTTTAAGTTTTCTACTAAGTGTTGAACGCTAGCTCTATAAATTACTATCAGAAGCAGCCAAATGTTATACAGCTTTTCTACAGGAAGTCTTGGCTGGTTTGATGTTGATACATTGTAATTTTTCCCCTGTCTGAATACTTTGCAAGCTTTTGATATTTACATTCTTGGATAACAATAAATAAATGTTCAAGTATGAATGCACATTCAGTTAAATACTTGATATGCCAAGAAACTTCAAAGTTAGCTTTATTGTCAATTCAACCAGATGTACAGGACATACAGAGAATCGAAATTCCGTTACTCTCAGACCCTAGGTGCCTAACATATAATATTAATACAAAAAGTAGAGTTGTAAAAAGAATATACAATAAATACAATTATAGAATGTAATCTAAAAATATATACGCATTAAAAATGTATATAAATATACATAAGATGTACTCTAATCTAAAAATTTACGTAAAAAGTAAAATTTTATGAGCAATACAATTACAGTTACCAACTTGTTACGTTGTGAATGCTGTACAGTTACAGTAATGTAGTACATGCTTGATATAAATTTGAAGCTTTAATTTGACTTGCCAGTTAAAAATCAGTAATGGTTTAAATTGGTTTTAATTGTTAGTGTATCTTGTTTAGGTTTTGGTGTAGTATGTTGTGCATGTTTTGATACTTGGTAGGAAATGTAGTTATTAAACTAATATGTTTTAGTTAATACACAAGCAAGTATTATGATACGTTTATTCTTGTAGTTATTCTTGTTTCTAGTTTGTACACACGCATACATTATTTATATATAATATCTCAATTCTGGTTTGTTGTTGATTGCAGTTATCGAGCAAAATCATCGCGTAAAACCTAATCTGACTACATTAGATTGTGTTACTTCGTTTATGATTATTATAACAAAAGCGACGGGCACGTGCATACTAAATTATACTTTCAGCGCGTATTTGTGTGCTGTTTGAATTTTGTCTCAACTGCACCGTTGACTGATGACGTGGAGGTTGCTGATTGAGCGTATGTGGTCACATGTCAGCGTGGTTCTGATGAGCGGCCATATTAGTTCAGTTCATTCTTTCATGCCACTGGACTCACAGTAAGACACCTAAACACATTTATTTTATATTTCACATTCATACTAATGTAGGATACAGTAGTGTTTAAAACAGCACTTTTAGGGTTGCACTTTGTTGGGTGCTTTGTTTTTATACTTTATCACAAGGTAAATCGTTTTTGTCGTATTCGTAGTCAGCGTTGATTCATTTGATTAGAGGTTTGCTATTCACGTTAAATCCTGTTTTGCTTGTTATTTAGTCGAAGAATTACCAGACATTTATAATTAACAGTGAATCTTGTTTTACTCATAAATTAGCTGAAGAATGGCGAGCGCGGCGTGCACTCCGGCCGGACAGCAGTCGTTGTCCCGCGGCACCAGCAGCACTCCACTGAGCCCCGCGCGGATCTCCAGGCTGCAGGAGAAAGAGGAGCTGCAGCAGCTCAATGACCGGCTTGCCGCCTACATCGACACAGTCCGAAGTCTGGAGTCCGAGAATAGCGTCCTGCAAATAGAGATCAGAGAACGAGAGGATGTGCGGAACCGCGAGCTCACAGGGCTCAAAACACTATACGAAACCGAGCTGGCGGACGCACGGAAGGCGCTTGATGACACTGCGCGGGAGCGCGCACGATTGCAGATTGAACTGGGCAAGATTAAAAGCGAGCAAGAGCAGCTACAGCACACGTAAGTAATTAACATATATTTTGATCTAGAGCATCTATGGTCTTTAGAATTTGTTTAGTACTATTACAAGCAGCTTCCACTGACCTATCACTGCTACATTTATAAACCTAACTGTCTGCGTTGCCATTAGCTGAGAAAATAATAATTTAATTTTATCACTTTAATAAAATTTTTTAAAGCCCATTTCTGTGATTTTAGAATTTTTAGAGTTTTTCAGCTTTCTACATGCTGGATCTCTGTTAGATTGTTAATAGAGCCCAAAGCTTGCTATTATAGTACCTGTCAGCTGTCCTTTTCTTACTAGTGGTTTGAGTAGATGTGTGATGAATTGGTCTCGCACTAACCACAATTTTATTGCCAAGCACCTTGGGAGACAGTATTGCACATTTTAGACTAATTTATTAATCAGAGTTGTGATGTGCATTAGTTGTTTGATTGACAGGAGCAGCAGTCATTAGTGTTGTTTCAGTGCTTTACACTGAACAGTCTTATTGGTGTAGAGCAGCTGGAAGATGCAAATGTTCAGCAGCTGCTTTAGAGTTTCAGTGTGAATCGGCTCTTTGTATGTCTTCTATAGCTTGTACTTGAGCATAATCAAATGTGAGTAACAAATGTTTTGAAATTCTGGTCAGTGTCAGTTTAAGTCTTTCTAAAAAAATGAGAATTGACATGTCTTTCCTTCAACACACATGCTTGGAAGCTTCTGGTATACCTAGAAAGAGCTTGATTAGCCGATGCAGGCATGTTTAATTGGGGTTGGAACTAAAATATGCAGGACTGAGTTTGGACAGCCCTGTTATACATGAATGAAAATGATTTGTCATGTTAAACAATAATTTCTCCTCCAAATACTTTTTGATTAAACCTTGAATTTTCAAAATTCAAGATTTCATGGAAAAAAAAATGTATTCCAAAAATGAACTGAAAGCCTTATTTGGTTTGCAGTGATATAAGGGTGTTTAAGTTACTGTTTTTATTTAATGAGTAAATAAACCTTTCATTCAAAATTAGAAAAAAAAGCTCATGGTTGGACTGATCACAGCTTCTAGCTAGTCCCGGCTGTGTGTGAGACATTCCACACATTCCAGCAGCATTCCACAGATTTTGAGTTCACCTCCAGAGAAAGAGCTTTGGAGAGTACAGGAGCATGAATAATAAACTTGAAAGTGTCTTAATTATTAGCTTCCTAATCATTGTCAAGTAAAGTTAGTTCAAGACAGAACCATCAACAGACCAGCCTGGGTCATTAACCTCTAACCTCAAGCCATGAAGCCAGGTTCAGCCCCACATTTATATTAGCAGGACTGGAAAGTAGAAACAAGCTTGATGGAAACAATGGAGATGGAAACATTGGTTTTCTGCTTCTGGATTAGAGTCTCCTGCATTGATGTTTTAGTGTAAAAATATCAATTTATAGATTTTTGGTTTTTAGAGTGCAAGTCAGTGCAACTTTAGTCATGTTAAACTGATATTTATGTTGTTTTTTCACAAAGATGACATGTTTATTCAGTTGCATCTGTGTTCATGATCAAAAACTGCACCATACACGCTTAGGGCTTTTAGTCCAAAAGTGTGCATAATAATTTTCTTACAAAAGAATATACATGCATCTATTTAATTTACTAAAACTGTGAAATCTAAAGGGATTTAAGTTTCTCCTCCATCTTCACTTGTACTGTTATGCTTTCTGCCAGAGCAATGTGGGAGACCCTAGACTAAGCTGGAGTTATGCTTCATATCGATATCAATAAGTTCTTTGAAGCACTCAAGAAGTAGTTGACCCCCCTTTAGACTAAAGTTATTGGTCTCGAAGGGGCACACTCAAGACCCAGAATATGGTGGTTGAAATGTGACTATTCTTAGTATACTTTTTGGATGTTTTAAGTAAAATGTTCATTGGTATATTTTTTTAAGCATTACAAGTATGTCCCCTAAATTTAAAGTGAGAGCATGCATTTGCAGAAAATGATAGTATGTCAATATAAAATATGTATATTTTTAAAGTAGTTAAATATTTATAAAGTATGCATATTTTATTTATTCTAATATTTAAGGTTTAAAAACATTGAGTATTATATATTTACCCATTGTCATTTTCTGCAAATAAATGCGGTATATGATATTTTTCCTCATTTAAATTTTAAAGACCTAAGGAGTTTCTAAAGTAAAACACAAATGAATTTTATTTAAAAAATGTAACACTTGTTGGTGCCAGTGATGTAGTGGTTAGTGCATCGACTTATGCATTCCAATGCTCAAGGCAACCTGAGTTCGATTCCCGCCTCGCGGTCCTTTGCAGATCCTTTCCCTCTCTCTGCTCCCCATGATTTCCTGTCAATTCTCTTTACTGTCCTGTCAATTAAAGGTGAAAACCCTGTAACACTAAATATGGCAGATACAGGGAAGAATAAAAAATTGGGATGGTCTCTTACATTTTTGAGGGCTGTATAATTGGTCAGATATAGCCATGATGTGTGGTAACATGCACACATAGATCTTTGCAAAGCATAATAAAATATCTACAGCATCTCTGCCAGTTGATGTAAAACAAGGCCCAGTTGTCCAGCTTCAAATTATGGTCTGTTGTCACAGATATGCCAAGAAAGATGCTGACCTCACCAGCTCTCAGAATCGACTAAAAGATGTTGAAGCCCTGTTGAATGCTAAAGAGGCTGCACTGAACACTGCCGTCTCTGAGAGGAAGGCTCTGGAGAACACCCTATCTGATCTGCAGATCCATGTCCAGGAGGTATGTGACAGTCTGATTGGGCTGAAACAGTGGATGTAGGTCCAAAATGATTAAAAAAAAAAGGAAAAACATTGTAGTTTATTCATATTCTTCTAAAAATCTTTCCAATATAAATCAAATTGCATATTAACACACACACGGTCGCACTTTATTTTAATGTACAATTCACGCTGTTAGCAAACCATTAACTTAGCACAATTAACTACTAACTAGCTGCTTAATATTATTTAGTAAGGTGGTAGTTGGGTTTAGTTAGAATTAGGGATGTAAAATAAGATTAGATAGTTAAGCATGACTGATGACATTCTTGGTTCAGTATCTGTTTCCATCCAAAGATGAAAGTGAATTAAATTAAATTTAAACTATAATATTGAATAAACGATTTGCGAATAAAGCAGCGTTTTAATCCAATGAGTCAAAGAGAACTGAGTTGTCACTTTCTGATAAACTGCCACCAAAAAACAAAAAGAAAAACTAAATTTGCTGCATGAGTCTTTTTTTTTTATAATAAATGACTTGTGCCTGAGAAGACAATGCCTATTGGCTGTTTTGGGAGCATATTTTTTATTATTATTAATTATGTGAATCTTGGCCATTTCATTTGGTTTTTTATAAAAAAATGTTTATTTTATGTTTAGTTTTTTATTCCAAAATGTTTATTTATAAAATAGGTGGAATGAAACCTAGCCAGCAAGCTTTGCATTTACTTAAATTGTGACCATAATTGATTCATTTTGCTAGTAATCTATAAAGTTGTTTAATTACTGTAAATAAATCCAAACATTAATGTACAAAAATATTCTTATGTGCTCAAAGGTGGATCACAAGATGAAGAGATAATATTTCTGTTAATATAAATCATTCACTTGCTTTGATCCTCAATTCTGAAATGAGTTCATGACTTGCATATTTCCATTTACAAAATAGTGGTGCATGAAGCAGTTTGTGATTTTAAGTGTTTGTGTCATTAAGTTGGAAGGAGGGTTGAGCTCCGCTAAGAAGCAGCTGTCAGATGAGACCCTGCTGCGTGTGGATCTGGAGAACCGCTGTCAGAGCCTTATGGAGGAACTTGAATTTAGGAAGAACATGTTTGAAGAGGTCAGTCCCATTCAGAACTCTGAAACTAAACAAGTGTTTATAAAACAAACCAATGCCTGAAAAGGCTGACAAACCAAATATTTGATTTAAAAAAAAAAAAAAACAAGAATGAGAGAAGAATGTGTTTTAAATGCTTGTTCTTAATTTAAAACACATTGGATTAATATTATTACATATTCTTCTTTTTTTATTTGTTTAACTAATACCTATCACAACGTTTATTCATTTGATTGTTAAAAGTATGTAATCCAAATAGATGGAAATTTTATATGTAATCAAAATATATCTTATTTGTGTATTTTAATTGATTTTAAAATAATTTTTATTAATCTCTATTTTTATCTCCTATTTGATTATTATGCTCCAACAATCTACACCACAGAAAGAATAGCTGGACCACAGTGTTTAACGTTATGATCACTTTATTAGTGATAGGACATTTTGACTTTTTGCGTAAAATATGGAGATACAAAAAGAAAATGCATTGTAGCAGGGTTCACACCTTGTATTTCTTGGATAAGAAGTAATTGATAAGACAAATAATTAGGGCTGTAACGATACACCAAACCCATAATTCGGTTCATATCACAATTTTTGACCCATGATTCGGTTCGTATCATGATTTTTTTTTTTCGCAGGGGGTGGGGAAAAAAAACAATATTTTAATATTTTTTTTATTAAATAACATTTGTAAAATCTTTATATTATTTATATTTTTAATAATAAATCTTATTTTTTATGAAAACAAAGTGATTTAGCAATGCTGACAAGCAAACTGCAGAGAAACAAAGCAACCATTGCGGCAACCGCAGTGATCACTTTTTCCCCAAGTTCAGCTGTTCTTTTTTGCACATGATTATTATGCATTTAATGTTAAAAAATCAATAATGAATAGGCCAACAAGAGTGTATCCTGTGTATGTGCGTCTTTTATTACTAAAGCCGCTCTCTTCCAAAACTAAAAGTTGCTTCGTCTGTCTGGCAATATTTCGGCTTTTTATCGAATGAAAAGTTCATTTAGATGAGCCAATATTTAAAAATTGCAGTAAACTGTGACGTGCGGCCACACATCGAATATGTGGTCTGATTTCATCTCTCTCTTGCTGTCATCCAGACATTGATACAGAGATGCCACACAAGTCAAGTCGCAAAACTGAGGCTGGTACCAGCTGACAGAAAAGCTGAAGTTTTTGCGAAATCTGTCAAAATACAGCACTGAAATTAACAGGCCTAAATGTCTTTGAGCCTTGAAGTGTATCTGTAGGATATCTGTAAAAACGCAACCAGAGCCAATGATATGTAGATGTTGTGTAGCCTAATAATTATATTAATTCTAATAAAATGAAAACCAAAATAAACAATTCATTGCATTTTTCGTTTGATAAAAAAATATATGAAAACAAAAAATCAAAAGGTGGCTAGTTTGTATTCATGTGTTTTAATATTAATAATAATATGCTTGGCCTATTTAAGCTTAACAGTTATATACGCTGCCAATAGGCAAACCATTCAAAAATATTATTTTACTGTTTACTGGGTTATAATGTATATTTTACAATATAAACTAAATGTAGCATGTATCACTGTCATTTAAAACATGCAATTTATAACACACCAGAGCTGCCTATAGTCTATGCAGTGTTTAAACTTACAGGGCGGTGTTGGTCAATAGTCATATTGTGCACCACGTTACTGAACTACGATATGTTTGAGGGAGAAAATGTTACCCGATAGCCTGTATTAACTTGAGAGATTTTTAAAATAAAAAAGGCATTTTAAAATGCGCAAATCAGCAACAAATAAAACTGGTCTCATGGAGTTCAGCACTTGTCATCTTTTGTGTATAGCGCCCTTTTGAGAGAGAGAGAGAGAGAGAGCTCAAAGCCAGTATAACCAAAACCAAGATCATATTGTTCTAAATATTCCATTAACGATACTTATTGAAATATTTATACATTTACATGAAGTGTTTATTGAGATTTTGTGATCCGTATAGACTGACTGATCTTGTAATTTTCTGTGCTCTATCTGAATTCGCTGGAAATTTTGCTTGGAAGAAACTAGGTAGTGTAGGCTGATGCTTGGTTGTTTTCTGTGCTGCAGCTAAATTGATTTCTGGGGTGTGATTTTTCACGGGGTGTGTCATGATTCTCTCTTATCACACTGCGACACAGGATCGTGGATCTGAGTGTTGTGATTTCTGTTTCATATCGCGTATCGTTACAGCCCTACAATTAATAGACCAGACACACATATGAAAGGAACTGTAATACCTGAGTCACACGGGGCATCAGCATCAATGCTTCCCATTAGCCTTGTTTGAGGTACGCCTCGCCTTGACTGCATTGTAGACGAGAGCAGGCTGCTGCAGTAAGAGGAGGGCTCAAAAAATACTTCAGAAGTCAGACAAATCCCGAATCTGGCTATTTTGCCCCCTGGAAAAGTCACCAGTGGTTTTTTTTTTGGGGGGGGGGACGAATGACCTCATAAAAAATTACTATGGTAATTTATAGTAAATATTATAGTGTTTTTGAGCATCTTTTTTCAGTATTGGGTTATGTTTATAGTTGTTGTGATACCAGAGCAACCATAGAATTTAAATAGGCTATTTTTTATAATATGGTTAAAAAACACTAGTATTGCTATAAATTGCTATGGTATTTTAATGTGGGAGTAGATGCAATTGAAATATCACTGTTTTTACAAAAAGATGGTCACAATCACAGAAGATGAACAGCTCATTGCTTTAAAGGCTGTATTTAAAATATAAATCTGTATAATCAACAATGGTAAATGTTAAAAAATATAAAAATAAAAAAAACTGCTTATACAGCAAGAAAGCTTTCAAGAAATCTCGTTTGGCTATATTATAAATTAAGTAGCTATAGCTAGATGCTTTTGAGTGACAGGTCATGACAAATATTTGTTTGTTTTGCTAGGAATGTTTGCTAGGAATGTTTCCTAGAATTTGGCATTTTATTGAACAACTGGTCCATTTCTATAGTAATTTCAGACTTTCTATAGAGGGCATTAGAAGGTATAAAGGTAAACACAACTAAAGACAAAATTCTTAGCCCTCTTGTGAAGTTTAAAGAAAAAATGGTATCAAATAAGTAAAAGTGTTTTTTAACTAATTTTTACTAACTAACTTGTCTAGTCTTTGCCATGATGACAATATTATATATTTTACATAATATTTTACTAGTTTTTTTTTTGGCAAGTTACTAGTATTCAGCCTAAAGTGCAATTTAAAGAGTTAACTATAGATTAATTATGTTAAGATAAATAAGGAAAGCCATTGGAAAACAGTGGTTTGTTCTGTAGCCATAAAGAAATTCTTAAGGGCTAATTATGTTGACATGCTTATTAGGCCTATAAACTGCTTTTACTCCAGCCAGACTAAAATAAACTTCCTAAGACTTTCTCCAAAATAAAAACTATTAGACTGTAGGAAATACTGTAAACATGTTCTTGGTCTATTAAACATAACTTGTGTGTAACAAAGTGTGCGTGCGTGGTTCCCCTTTCACTTATGAAACCACACAAAGATGAGGCATAATGGCAAAACAGTCTGATTACCTCATGTAGGCATATATGCATGTATTGGATTGACTTTCATGGAATAACGTTGCATAAAAATTACAATACAAAACTCACACAAACATACAAAAAGGTAAAAATGACAACAAACAGGACTTTAAACTGAGAGAGAAATAAAATACAGCACGTGCACATCCTAATGATTTATTTGTAACATTTAGTTATATTAGATAGGTCACATTGTTTTAACAAAGGTGTGTTATTTTGTTTTTGTTTGTGTGTAAATCTAAATAAATAAACATATGTAATGCTCTTTATGACTTTTTTTTTTTTTTTTTTTTTTTTATCAACGAAAATACAAAAAAGGTATGCAACAATGCCAGGATAAATCTTGGTGAAGATAGAGAATAACGTGAAGTTAGAGAATAACGTGTAGTTTGTCAGTTTTATCCAATGAGCATTAAGCTGTGTCGTCAGGCAGTCGTTTCCCATCATGCTTTTAGTGAGCGCAGTCTTTGGAGAGCAACTGCTGCTGACTACTCAATCTGAGGTACCTGCCTCAATGTCGCAAGAGTTTTTTTTGGCACACGTCAACATGACATCAGAGCGAGGCAGACGTAACTCGGACACATTTCTAACCGGCATGCATCTTGCGGTAATCACCGGTGTTCGATTCTGCGCAGATTTTGGCCATCTCAAACGAGCCTATTCATTTTAAACGTCTAGCAAGGGCGAACTGAATTGTGGATGACACTGCTCCGCTCGCTGCAGAAGTTGGAAATTTCTCAACTTTTCAAGCACCAATGGAAGCATAAACCAATTGGATCACTTTATGAAAATACCCCAGCTCAGACAGTGGCCAATTGCGGTCTCATTTCATTGGCTGACACTGTTATGATGATATTCCTTGTGAATGTACCGTTACCGATCTGATGTTGGAGTTCAGGGGTGCTGTTTCCGGATAAATTACATGACCCAGCTGCTAAGATGTTAAGTACTGTAAATATCAACACTGAAAAACTGCTCAGTGCAGCAGTCTACCAGATGCAGCAGTTTGACCCAAATAAAAGCAATAAAATGTAACCCACTAGCCAAGCATGAGTAATTAATATGAACTGATAAAATGCTAAATAAAAATTAATGAACTTCTGAATTTATGTTCATGTTGAAATAAACGGAGATAATAGGGAAATAAGTCATCTTGAAAAAGGTCCCGATTTGAACAATCGTTTTACTTTATCTGTAATTTAGTGAAATAGTTTACATGATATTATTATTATAAACTGCAGGGAGTGCAGAATTAGTAGGCTAGTTGTATTTTTGAGGATTAATTTTATTATTGAACAACAACCATGTTCTCAATGAACCCAAACAACTCATTAATATCAAAGCTGAATATTTTTGGAAGTAGTTTTTAGTTTTAGCTATTTTAGGAGGATATATGTGTGTGCAGGTGACTATTACTGTGCATTATTATTAGGCAACTTAACAAAAAACAAATTACCCATTTCAATTATTTATTTTCACTAGTGAAACCAATATAACATCTCAACATTAACAAATATACATTTCTGACATTCAAAAACAAAACAAAAAAAAATCAGTGACCAATATAGCCACCTTTCTTTGCAAGGACACTCAAAAGCCTGCCATCCATTGATTCTGTCAGTGTTTTGATCTGTTTACCATCAACATTGCGTGCAGCAGCAACCACAGCCTCCCAGACACTGTTCAGAGAGGTGTACTGTTTTCCCTCCTTGTAAATCTCACATTTGATGATGGACCACAGGTTCTCTATGAGGTTCAGATCAGGTGAACAAGGAGGCCATGTCATTAGTTTTTCTTCTTTTTTGACCCTTTCTTGCCAGCTACGCTGTGGAGTACTTGGATGCGTGTGATGGAGCATTGCCCTGCATTAAAATCATGTTTTTCTTGAAGGATGCAGACTTCTTCCTGTACCACTGCTTGAAGGTGTCTTCCAGAAAATGGCAGTAGGACTGGGAGTTGAGCTTGAATCCATCCGCAACCCGAAAAGGCTTCACAAGCTCATCTTTGATAATACCAGCCCAAACCAGTACTCCACCTCCACCTTGCTGGCATCTGAGTCGGACTGGAGCTCTCTGCCCTTTACCGATCCAGCCACGGGCCCATCCATCTGGCCCATCAAGACTCACTCTCATTTCATCAGTCCATAAAACCTTAGAAAAATCAGTTTTGAGATATTTCTTGGCCCAGTCTTGATGTTTCAGCTTGTGTGTTTTGTTCAGTGGTGGTCGTTTTTCAGCCTTTCTTACCTTGGCCATGTCTCTGAGTATTGCACACCTTGTGCTTTTGGGCACTCCAGTGATGTTGCAGCTCTGAAATATGGCAAAACTGGTGGCAAGTGGCATCTTGGCAGCTGCACGCTTGACTTTTCTCAGTTCATGGGCAGTTATTTTGCACCTTGGTTTTTCCACACGCTTCTTGCGACCCTGTTGACTATTTTAAATGAAAGGCTTGATTGTTCGATGATCACGCTTTAGAAGCTTGGCAATTTTAAGAGTGCTGTATCCCTCTGCATGATATCTCACTATTTTTGACCCATTTTGCCAAAGGAAAGGAAGTTGCCTAATAATTATGCACACCTGATATAGGGTGTTGATGTCATTAGACCACATGTAGCGCTCCCAGCGTTGAGCTGCAGTTTAAATTTCTAAAAGAGAAATATGAGAGAGTCGAAGTTTCATTGCTCTTCACAGTCGAGTCGCTCTCGTAATGTTTATTACAGACATTTGATCACAATGTACTATAATTTCATAAATATTTATATGCAGTAATACTTAAAACAGATTATACAACATCATTAAACAGTGTATTATACCCAACAAAGCCTTGTCTTGTCTCAATAAATATGCATTATATATATATATATATCGCTCATTCATAAACATATTATTCACATACAGGTTATTATTTAGTTCTATATGATAACTATACTTACTATATCACATTAAGGTAGGCTCCATAAGTATTACACATTTTGCAAAGTGTCCCTTTAAGCATTAAATATCTCTAGCACAGTATCATATCTGCTCTGTATATATGGACTAGCTCTGAGAAATACAAATGTAAACAAATCCATTACAGTCATTAAGTATAACTGTCATCTTTGGTTAAAAGTACATTTACACAAATAAAATAGTTATTAATACTCTTTTTAACAGCCTCAGTACAAAAATATAACCTCTACATTGAACTTAAGCGAGGTGGAGCTATTTTTATAAACTTTGCAGTTACCAATTAACACATCCGCTGCTGGCGGCTGTTTTGATACATTGTCAGCAAAAAGATACAATCTTCGCTACAAAGTAACTATTTCACTGCACGTTAAGTGTCTAGTTAGGACACTTAAATAACATGTATTCTTCACATTTTAATGACATTATGACAGAATTTACCCACCTAAAAGATAAATACATATATGAAATATGAGAGTCAAAGTTTCGTTGCTCTTTACAGTCGAGTCGCTCTCATAATGACAGTCCAGCAGCTCATCGTTACCCTAGCAACCTCAGACAACAAATTGTCCCACTCATTTTCTCCACTCAAGGTAATTCAAATAAATACAACATTGGATGTAAGAATATATACAATAATTATTATATTTAAGGAATAAATATACATATGCATATATTTACATGTGACTAATCATTCAGAGTGTCACACACACCCCTTCTCATTAAAGAGATGCACATCACCTAATATGCTTAATTGGTAGTAGGCTTTCGAGCCTATACAGCTTGGAGTAAGACAACATTCAATTCATCTTTATTTATATAGCGCTTATACAATGTAGATTGTGTCAAAGCAGCTTCACATGGAAGTTTATAGTGAATTGAAACAGTGTCAGTTCAGAGATAAGTTCAGTTTAGCTCAGGTCAGTGTGAGTTAATAATCACTACTTACAGTCCAAACACTGAAGAACAATTCCATCGATGCGCAGCTCTACAGATCCCGAATCATGCAAGCCAGTGGCGACAGCGGCGAGGAAAAAACTTTACCCATTAGCAAAAGTGAAGAATTTAAAAAAACCTTGAGAGAAATAGGCTCAGTTGGGCACGACCATTTCTCCTAAGGCCAAACATCTTGTGCAGAGCTGTAGTCTAGGCGCAGGAAGGTGGACCTCAGCGAAGACTCGTCTGTCCTTGGAGCATCACAGGAGTCAGTCTCATGCTCTCACTCCACGATGACCACCACAGCAGCTACTCAGGATACGGCCTGGTCAAGAAACCTTGGGATCATCTCGTCGCTGGTCTTGGATCGCATCAGTGGCACTGCATAGTCTAAGGGCCTCGAGATGAGTACCCCCAGGTGGAAATACAGAATAAGGAGAATAATTAGCGTAGCTGCTGTTCATAGTGTATATAAACAAGAAGCAAAATTCTGTGTGGGGCACATCATGCATCATACCGCTATGTAATGCGTGTATGCTTTGCTAAAAAGATAGATCTTTAATCTAGTTTTGAAGAGTGAGAGTGTGTCTGAGCCTCTGACATTATCAGTAAGGCTATTCCAGAGTTTAGGGGCCATAAATGAGAAGGCTCGACCTCCTTTACTCGATTTTGCTATTCTAGGTACTACAAGAAGCCCTGAGTTTTGAGATCTTAAAGAGCGGGTTGGGTTGTAGCGAGACAGGAGGTTGGTTAGATTAACAGGAGCTAGATTATTTAAGGCTTTATAGGTAAGAAGCAATATTTTAAATTCAATACGAAACTTAACAGGCAGCCAGTGTAAGGAGGATAAGGATCTTGATTTGAAAAGTGCTTTGCAACAGACTCTTTAACCTTAATGTGCAAAACTGCTATCTATTATGGAGCTGTCAATTTTGCTCCTGAATATTAAGGCCCTATCCCAATTTTATTTTTGTACCCCTACCCCTTTACGTTGGCCCTTAAAACGAGTGTGAAGGGGAAGGGCTTCAATTTTTACCCCTAAGAATTGATAGGATTGGGATTTATCTAATTAGATCTGTCACTCGTGCTGCAACCACTTGAATTTAAGGTGTCATAGAATGTGTTGATACAATGGGTTAAATTGTTCTCTGTAGGAGGTATGTAGCTTAGGTTAAGTGAAATAATTGTGTCCAATACAACATCAATTCATCTTCGGAATGACCGATTCATGTCTTGCACAGTGGCCAGAGGAATTTTGAGCTATTCTTGCAGAATAGTGGCCAGGTCACTATGTGATGCTGGTGGAGGAAAAGGCTTCCTGACTCTCTCCTTCAAAACATCCCAAAGTGGCTCAGTAGTATTTAGATTTAGTAATTGTGTAGGCCATAGGAAATGTTCAACTTCACTTTTTCATGTTCATCAAACCACTCATGTCACCAGTATTGCTGTATGTATTGGTGTATTATCATCCTGATACATCACACCACCTTCAGGATACAATTTGAACCATTTGGTTGCTCATGGTCCTCTAGAATGGTTTGGTAGTCCTTGACAGTGCCCGTCTAGCACAAGTATTGGGCTTAGGGAAGGCCATGATATTGCTGCCCAAACCATAACTGATCCACCTCCTTGCTTCACCCTGGGTAGGCAACAGTCTGGATGGTTTGCTTCTATGGTTTTAGGGGATTCTCCACACCGTAACTTTCCTAGATGTGGGAAAGACAGTGAAGGTGCACTCATCAGAGAACAATACATGTTTCAAATTGTCCATAGCCAAAGATTTTAGGAGTTAGCACCTGGACATCCCTTTCAGACAGCTTCCTCTTGCATCCACAGTTACTTCTGTTGGGTGTGGTTTGTACTTCTTGGTGGTATGCTGACATTATCCTGGATAATGTGGCTCTTGATACATCGCAAAGACTTGCTCTCTTGGTTACTGATGCACCAGCGAGACACGCCAACAATTTGAATGTGTTCTCTTTTGAAGTGTGATGTCAACCATAATGTTGTGTGCGCTGCAAATTTTTAAGCAAACTGTGTGATTACTCTGCTAATTTAACCTTCACACTGTACAGTAGGAATTCCCCCCTCCTTCAAGATCAAACAGTGTTTGGGAAATGGCCAAAGACTATAGAATACCTCTAAAGTGATTTCGACATGACTACAACATTCTATGAACAGTCCTATTAGAAGGTTATTGTACATATTTACCATATATTTAGTGTAGTTATTATTATGATTATGATGACCTAAATGTATAAGGATCAAATAGTCTATTTTAAATAAAAGTCTGATAATTGTAATACAGTTTTTATATATGTTATTGCTTTACTCAACTTAATATATATCATATCTGTATCATTTCCTCTGTAAGAAAACATGTTTTATGATTTGATGTCACTCATTAAAACATGTTGAAACTAAGATATTTTAAGGCGACAATTTGCAAAAATAAATTTTACTTTTAAAGAGATAGAGATTTACCATTTTATTGTCATGATTATCCGAAAGCTAAAAACTGAGTGTAATGATGGCAGTTTCTCTTCCTTTCTTGAAGTGCTGTACTCCACACAAATGTGCTTATTTACTTGTTGGAGAAAACTGAACACAATGCAAAATAAACACAAATTACAAAAACAAATTAAGAGTTTAATCTAAATATAAAGGCTTGTTTTATTATACCTGTTGAACAGAGACTGAAAATAGCAATTGTAATATGTAATGTCTTTTTTGTTACACTTATGAAAGGTTGACTTCCTGTTTTTGTACTCTATAAATTGTCATTCTTGCACACTTTCTCTTTCGTTATTTAGTAAATATTACTTAATCCATTTCATCCCTGTCATACTAGTTGCAGATCGTCTTAATATAAAAAAAATGTATCTGTTAACATCCCTAAAAACAAAATTTGCCTATCGAAGTGCTCTGAACCATTTTATTGTTGACAGGAAATCAAAGATACGCGGCGCAGACATGAAACACGTCTTGTTGAAGTGGATTCAGGTCGTCAGATGGAGTATGAGTTTAAACTGGCACAGGCTTTGACTGACATGAGACAACAGCATGATGAGCAAGTCAAACTTTATAAGGAGGAGATGGAGCAGACATACGTGTCCAAGGTAACCACACATGGTAACAATATCACATTCAGTCAGATGGCTTATGAGGGGTTTGCACATCTCAGCTCTGTATATAAAGAACTTCCTGCATAACTTCCTCTGAAAGTTTATTTAGTTCCTCTTAGCATTTCTTGAAGACTTCTATGTTTGTTTTTTAGCTGGAGAACATTCGTTTGTCATCTGAGATGAACAGCTCTTCAGCTAGTATGGCCCGTGAGGAGCTTCGAGAGTCTTCGCTGAGAGTTGAGAGTTTGGCAGCTCAACTTGCAAATATGCAGAAAGAGGTATTTTACTGTCTGTTACCAGTGTACACCAGTTAGAAGATTGATATTTTGCATTGCCACTTTCTCCATACTGTTAAAAATTAGTTTACTCTAAATTCTGTTGCTTATTGTTATTCTTTGAATATCACTTTTAGTTTTTTTTATCAGCTCTAAACACAATGGTTTAATCAAACAGGAAGTGACATTTGATTAATGAGATATCTGAATTGTTACTCATGCTTTACTTGATACTCTGGTTAAGTCTTCTTGTACACACACTGTGATGTAGCACTGATTTAGTTGGTTTTTTTAAAAAAAATTATACTTTTGATTAAACATTGAGTGGATGTTTATGTTTAGTTACTGTTTTTAGTAAAACAAGTAGAAAATAAGAACATCATTTTCCTGTAGTCATGCATTCTTAAGCCCTGAAGTGGAACTGCACAAACTCCCCTGCATTTAAATTTTTTGTTTTTCTACCCAGACACTACTACTACTAATAATAATAATATATTTTAAAATATCCATTTGTGCAGCAATCATGTACTAGCTTGAAAAAAACAAGCCATTTTATAGGAGAGAAAGATTTTTAAATGGAGACTGCTATACAAGCCAGAAATTTTAGAACATGCCTACTTTGAGAACATCCTGTTTAAAGCTGTCAGATCCAACAACAAAAAATAAAATGACTAAAGTTGCTTAAGCAAATGGCTAATCATTTATACTTCACATTAGTATCATAAATGCTTTACTTTTATGCTGACTTTTAAAGCTTCTTTACAAAAAATCCCCCCTTAAAATAAAAAAGTCTAAATAGTTTGAATTCATATTGATTATACCACAAAATGTTCCTTCATTGTCGGTTCATACATTATACTTAAAATAGATTGTGTACAGGTCTGTCACTATCTAATTTTTGTTGTACAATATATTGCACCAAAATGTATTGTGATAAACAATATGATTGTATTTTAAGGCCATTTTATGCCATTCAATATGTAATCCCAGTATATAATGTAATTACACTTTTTCAATGAATGTAGACTATTTTATTCTTAAGAATATTTCATTTATATAATAATGTCATTATATCACTTTAATAATTAGGCATTGAAAAACATGTCCTAAACAAATATATAATAATAAATGTAAATAAATAGTAAATACTACAGTTTTTACTGTACCATAGTTAAATATTATAATTTATATATTTTTATACTTAAAGTACAAAATATACTTTTCACAGTTTGCTATCGATTTGCAGTATAAGTACCACAGAGTGATTCCACACTTGATGAAGCACTCCTTCACTCGCACAGTGTCCTCAGGCAGCACGTGGTCAGTTCTACTTGTGCATGAACTGTCAAATACACAAACTGTTGTCTACGCCTTCTCTTGACCTAGCGTAGTCTATTTTCTCACTCTCTGTGTGTAAAGCAGGTCGCATACCGGATGCGCCGCGACAGCTCGCACATGACAGTTGAAAGTATCGCACATCAGACATGCATATTCGCATGTTAAGTTTTAATGAAAGTGTTCAGATGGTGCGGCAGAAATATGAACAGTGTCATGGCTGGGCGCCGCCAACTGTTTAAAATTTTAAAATGCATGGTGCTGCGTGGCGCTTCTGGTGTGTGACCCCCTTTAGTCTATGGTGGAGACCGAGCCTAAGCCCCACCTCCATAAGAGAAGATTTATTTAATTTCCTTGATTAAAATAAATATCATCATAAAAAAAATTGTTGCAATACATCACTGCACCAAAAATTTTCTTATTTTCATATATTGCACGATAAATTGCGTTATTAAGAGCAAACCATACTACTGGCATGAAACTTAACAGGTAAGCCATGCAATTTCCAAAAACTGCCAATAAAAGTATGTTACTGATACTATTGTGGCTGATTTGCATGTTGATTCAAATTGGGAGCAGTTATGTTTCATTTAGTTAGTTGGTGTTGTGTAGTATTTACCACGGTATGTGTTTTTCCTCATTTTAAAATGCAACTATTTTTACTTTGTACCACTCTTTCAATCAATGTGTTAGTGGGACAGTATGTATACATGTCAAACATTTCGGTGAATTACATTTGTTTGGGTTTGTTAAATATTTGAAGAAAAGAGAAAATGTTGACTTTAGTGATGACGATGCTCCATTGAAAGGCACAAGATGCCATCTGACAATAAGGGTAAATGAGTTGCAGCAGTTGTTGTTTACTCACTAAATTGCATTTTTCAAAAATAAACAGTCCAGGAGGGGGTGCTGATCAACAGCAGTATTAGTTTAAAATGTTAAAAGCAAGTAAAATAGATTAACCATGTTTTCAAAGCTGTCTAAATGTGAGACTTTAAATGCATCAGATGCCGACCGAAAGGTGGAATCATCCTTTTTATGCATACATGCAAAAATATAATAGGTAATTTTGTGTTTTTAAGAAAAAGGTCTAAATGTGCATTTATATTATCTTCCCATTTTTTTGTCTTTTATCAGGCGCGTGCCTGGCAGGATCGTATTACTGAACTAGAGGGGGCGCTTAGCCATGAGAAAGATTTAAGCCGTAGGTTGCTGGCAGAGAAAGAGCGTGAGATTGCTGAGATCAGAGCCAAGATGCAGCAGCAGCTGGATGAGTATGAGCAACTGCTGGACGTCAAACTAGCACTGGACATGGAGATCAATGCTTACAGAAAGCTTCTGGAGGGAGAAGAAGAAAGGTAACTTGAGCCATTTAATGTTTATGCAAAATTGTGTTTTGAACTTTGACCAAAGGGCACCAGGTAGGAGGGGGCTATCTATATTGTGAGATTTTATCATATTTGTTGTTTTAACATAAATTTTTACCATGTCACATATTTTCAGTAAGCAATCAAAATGCTACTTTTATTAAAAAAAAAAAAATTGTCGCATCGAGAAATTAAACTGATGGAATTTACTTGAGAACAAGGAAACAATGGTGTCTGAGGCTCACAGTACGGCCATTTCCATTTATTGATCTCTTATTCAATTATACCTAGATATACCCAGATTTTCTTTTTAGAGCACCTTTAAAGTATTGGCTTATTTGATTTTTTTTTTATTTGATAAGCTTCACTGGTTCTATAGCCTGTTGTAAACTTCACTGGTTCTAGCAAACTCACCATCATTCTTTGTTTTCATTAAGTAGATGCACATACTACCTACATCGCTTGTTGTTGTTTTTTATTCTTCTTTGCCACTGAATAGACCAATGATACTGCTAAATGTTTACAAAACTGTTCTCCAGCATGGTTCTTGTAATTAAGGAATGCGTACAAACTACGTTATGTCAATTTCTATTAACATAGAGGCACTGTGTTTTACTATCATAAAACCGTATACCATAGCTACCTTTTAAAACTCCCCCTGCTGCCTCAGGTCATAATCAATTCAAGTGTTATTGTTTAGAGTTGGAGGAGCTAAATTCTGCAGTAAGGTAGCTCTCCAGGAACAGGGTTGGTGACCCCTGGTTTAAAACATTTAAAAGTCTAAACTAAAGTATTAACATATGGTTTTCTGAGTGCTATGCTATAGGATAAAATAGCTGCCACTAATACTCAAACACTGGATTTACAAACCAGAAGATAGTTAACAATCTTTGTTTTTCTTATACAGACAAATGTTGCAGTTTTCTTTGTAGAATGTTTCTTTAAATGTAATTATTGAAATGGAACAGCTGAAAGTGAATTCATCCTAGCACCCTGCCTTTTCTGTCAGGTTGAAACTGTCTCCTAGTCCTTCATCTCGTGTCACTGTGTCACGAGCATCCTCCAGTCGCAGTGTTCGTACTACCCGCGGGAAGAGAAAGCGTGTGGACGTAGAGGAGTCCGAGGCAAGCAGCAGTGTCAGTATTGCTCATTCTGCATCTGCCTCTGGAAACGTCTCTATCGATGAGCTGGATGTAGATGGGAAGTTCATCCGCTTGCATAACAACTCTGAGCAGGTGCATCTGTCTAACCATAGTCACACACTAACTAGTTAATGATATTTAAAATGTACATACTCAGCTGGCTGCAGTGTTATTACTTTACCAGTGCATTAAAAAAAATCTGATTTGCTGGATTTTTAGGTAAGTTCTAGGGATGCAAAAGTTCTAGGTAAAAAATAATATTGTTCCGTTGTCCTCCCACAGTTCGGTGCACGCTGTGATCTGAGGTTTAGAATAGGTGTTATTAATATTGGTTTGGTGATTTAAAAACAACTCCAACAAAACTTCTGATTACCTTTCACATGATTGGACCTGTCCAATCACCTCTTAATATGTAAATCTGTTGTTGACATCACGTTTCCTCACTTGTCGGTGTGTTGAGTTGAGTTGAGTTCAGCATGGAAAGTGAAGTGCTAAAGCACAGTTAAGACCAAAAAAAGCAACAAACACTTTTTTAACAAACACTTAATGTAATTCAGAAAACATTTTTTATTTTTTTGCAAAGTGAGCCTAGATTAGTGGTCAATAACAGGTGGATCGAGGACAGTGTCTAGACAAAGAAGCCGCAAAGATCAGTTGATTCATCAGCAGATTGATCGTATGTCAGCTCATAGACAGACCAGCTGATCATCTGTGCTTTTAAAAAGCTCCAATGTCCCTGTATCTGTATTTACACTCGGCAAACATCAGTGCAGTTCAGTGAGCTGATAACCTTCACTGCCAATCATGGTCATCTCTGTTGAGCATGTGAACACAATGGCAGATCAGCAGTGTTTAAGAACGCGCTCAAATGTTAACGGGAAATGGACTTTTTTTTTTTTTTTTACATTTCAGCACTGATTGGTATTAATTCCACTATTGTGACAACCCTACAAGGTATGCACCATAGGGTATGGTAATCACTTGATGCAAAAGTATAAATCAGACTTGATGAATAATATATTTTCCTACATGAAGGAATAAGGTTTAAATGTGCATTTTACAAATGTAGGTCGATTGAACTTGACAATTTTGCATGTAATTCATTGTATTTGCTATGTTTTGTCTATATATATTAGGACCAGCCCATGGCAGGATTTCAGCTGACCAGAACTATTGGAGAAGTTTCTGCAACATATAAATTCACTGCAAAATACAATCTGAAGGCTGGACAGAAAGTGACGGTACACGAACATCTTTATACACTTTTGCAGTTGAGCCAAAAACTCTGCGACGTTAAGTAAAAATCAGCATGTGTATTCAAAAGCTGCCGTTTGCTCTTCTTTTTTTTATCAGTTTGTTTTCTGTGTGCTTTTATTTTTTTCAGATCTGGGCATCTAATGCAGGCATAAGCTCCAACCCTCCTGCTGACCTGATATGGAAGAACCAGCCTTCATGGGGGACTGGGGAGAACATAAAAGTGACTCTTTTTAGCCCAGTAGGAGAGGTGAGATGGCACTGTAATTCACTAACAGCATGGAAACACATGGATGTAATTGTTAGAAAATCAGAACTTCTTATATAACATTCATTTTCTTTTTGGCTCAGTCCCTTTATTAATCTGGGGTCGCCACAGTGGAATGAACCATCAATTTATCCAGCACATCTACACACACCCATTCACACACATACGCTGCGGACAATTTTAGCATACCCAATACCTTGTCTTTGGACTTGTGGGGGAAACCGGAGCACTTGGAGGAAACCCATGCGAAACACGGGGAGAACATGCAAACTCTACACAGAAATGCCAATTGACCCGGCCGAGGCTCGACCCAGAGATCTTCTTGCTGTGAGGCGATTGTGCTACACACTGTGCCACTGTGACGCCCACAAAAACAGTGTCCAGCTTATTTCTAAGCTAGACACTTAAAGCATTAGTGTCATTAGCTATGTTTGCATCCACCTATTTTTATGCTCATTTTGGATATGTGCATAAAAAAACGATTGATGGAAACAGCAAGATGTGCATGTTTTTAAAATGTGCATAAAAAACATATGAGCATAACGGAGTAGGATAAACTTTTATTCGATAAGATGCACATAAATTACAATGGAAACACTTTTACCGAACAAATTCCAGTATGCCTATTAAAGTCATGTAATGTGTGTGTGTGAATGGATAAGCCAGCAGGCTGACCGCATTTCAGTATTAGTGTTAATATATTATAAATTACCTCCAGAACTGTCAAGAGCATCTCTGCTCCGCACCTCACGCCTTTAAACGCCACCACACGTTGCATGTCTGCATTGTCTTCTGAGGCACAAGTAATTTATTAAATAACAAAAAGATTGATGCAGCTTTTTTACCGCAGCAAATTCCATTTTTACTTGATTACTTAATATTTGGCTCCAGTTAATCAGGAAGTGACAATTTTTGTTCACTTTGACTACTTGGATGGAAACGCTGCTTTATTCCCATGTCTTATATGTGATATTCCAGTTTTGCGCATAAATTTTATTTGCATCTGTGGAAGGAAACATAGCTTCTGTTTATCAGTAAATGGCAGAATTGGTGGTTTGAAGCATCACTGTCATTACAGGAAGTAGCTGTGAGAAGCACAGTATTCAAGACTGCAGTGGAAGATGAAGACGAGGAGGAAGAAAAGGAAGCTGAAGTCATTGAGGAACATTTCTATCACCAGCAGGTCTGAGATCAAAGCACACCCCAGCTTTATCCATTGCATGCATCAAACCTCTTAGTCATTAAATGTACAGTGCATGCAGAGAGTTTCACAGCACTTTTTTCACATTTAGTAATACATTATACATTACAATAATACTTCCAAAATTTATTAACTCATTATTTCCTGGTAATATGTTTGTCATCTTATCAAGAATATAGAATATTAAAGCATTTGTCCTTTCCCCATGTCAGCGTCGCGCCACGCAGCGCCATGTATTTTAGAATTTTAAACATAGGTTTCTATCTGAGTACACACACCAGCGCCGCAAGTCGGAGGCTGTCCGCGGCACCCAGCCATGACTCAGGACACTGTTCATATTTCTGCTGCGCCACAGAGCCCCATCTTAATACTTTCATTAAAACTTAACTGGTGTGCGACCTGCTTAAAGCTATCAGCACAGTAGCCTACATTATAACAAAATGTGGAGAGTAAAGACCTGTGAATACTTTCCGGATACACTGTATTTGTGTGTAAGCTGAAGTTCTGGCTCAGTATAAACCTATTTGTTTTCACAGGGAGATCCACGCGCTGCTAAGAGAGGTTGTTTGATCATGTGATCTACACTACAGCCAGTCACAGCTGCCAGTTTAAAGCTTCCTATGTGGTGTTTTCTGAGTTCTGATTTACCCTTTTCCCCTGCTTTTTTTTTTTTTTTTTTTTTCGTTTATCCACTTAAATATAATGACCCAAATGTTTTTCTTTTTTGTGTGTTTCCACCGATGATGCTTTTAGACCCATACACGTCAGATTCTGACTAACTTTTTTTTTTAATCATGTTTATATTCATTTTATAAGATGGCATTTAGGTCTTTCTATAGAGTTTTTATAATGGCTAATAGTTTTTAGAGAAGTTATTACAGATAGACACATTTGCATGGTAGTTTAATTTTGTTATTGTATTTAAAGCAGCTGTTCAAAGGAAATTCACTACACGATCACAGCCCTAAACGTCTCTTAAGCAGCACATGATTGATGGCCAGGGGCTTGACTAACTAGTCAAATGATCAATTCCAATGGTCACACTTTGTGTTCGCCTGGAAAATTTTGTTTTGCCAAGTTTTGTAAACCCATTATGTTTGAGAAGTTACACTTTACTACTTAATCCTCTTATGCTGGATCAGTGAATAGTTTCTGTATATGAGGTACACTGGTATTTATTGGATTTGATGTACCGGCCAAGTCTCAAACAGTAGTCATTCCTGCCAAAGAGCTTCAGTTTTGGGTCTGAAATGCATCTCTCTTTCACTGTAGATTGCCACAATGACTCTGCACATCTCTTCCAATGAGGACTGTGATAATTAAGACATTATATCAGCAGGCATCAAAAAATATTGCCTGCTAATATGATCAGTTGATTGTTCTGGGTGATTATGGTGTGAAAGCTATAAAACCAAGTTTCAGTACTGTATTTTTTTTACAGATCATTGTCAAAGCTGAGATGCTGAAATTGTATTTTGTACTGCTTTTGTATGTACTGTCTAACAAACACTAGCCTTATAGTATACATTTTTTAATTAACATTTTATTTTAGGAATTGTCACTTGCATGCTTTTTATTTAGCTGCAGTCTTTGTATTTCAAATTATTAAATAAAGTGTTGATTGAATGTATTTTAGGGTTATTTGCTTTCATTGTTTAATTTCTTTTATTTCACAATTGATTAACTTTTTTCTTTTTTTTTAGATTGTAATTATTTAAAACTGAGTTTTGTTTGTTGGTAAATACAAACTGCTTGCTCAATTTATTTTGTTTTACAGAATAGAATAGGCAAAATAAAAATCAGAAAAGTTCATTGACTAGCTGCTTGAGTTGACGAGGTAAAATATATAAATAAATAGAAAGAAATAGCCCTAAATAGCCTCATCTTTGTTTACTATTTAAAAATAATAGTTTTTTTATGCCAAATTCATTAGAATGTTGTTCATATTTAATGATGATCTATTTTGTTGTTAATGAACTAAGTAAATAACTTAATTTGATTCATTATGTGCATTGCTAAGCCCTTAATTTAAAGCAGGGGTGCCCAAACTTGGTCCTGGAGGACAACCTCCAATTAAACACACCTGAACCATTTTGTCAAGCTCTTAACTAGCATACTCAAAACTTGCTGGCAGGTGTGTTGACACAAATTGGAGCTAAACTCTGGCCCAGTATTCATTATATTTTTAAGCCAGTATTTATTTTTATTTTTTTTAAGCCACAGATTCCAGATTTTCTTGGTAACACTTTATTTTGATGGTCCATTTGAGTATTAGTAGACTGTCTGCTTAATATCTGTTGATACTGACATTTAACAGTCCTTCAACAGACATTTAACTGACTATAAGAAACTTTGCAAGTACATGTCAACTTACACTAACCCCAACCTAACAGTCTACTTATAATCTAATGAGAATTAGTTGCAATGTAACTTTTATTCAACAAACAGACCATCAAAATAAAGTCTGACCATTTTTTTATCTTCGGATTTCCAGATTCACATATACAGAAATGGCCCTGAGACTTTCAAAGTCCAGTAAAGGAACCCAAAACATTTTATCCGACTTCAGTGGTTCAACTAAACTTAATCAAATGAAGCTCCAAAAAAGCTGTAAAAATAACTTTGTTAGTTATTTTTGCATACATATACATTGTATCAAAAATGCGTCATGTCATGGTGCACATTTCCTATGGCAATACAATACTTGGGTGTTGCACTGCTGACTGTCAATACATCATACTGCCATAGTAGACATGCACCCTGTTGACCTGATGAGGTAAAGAAGACACTGACAAGCAAAGAGCTTCACAAAGGTTTTCTTGGAGCTTTGTATGATTTTAGTTGAACCACTGAAGTC
>CAIGQZ010015916.1:125343-135604 GCA_903798205.1 Danio tinwini
TTTTTTCGATAGTCTACAGAACAAACCATCGTTATACAATAACTTGCCTAATTACCCTTTCCTGCCTAGTTACTGTAACCTAATGAACCTAGTTAAGCTTTTAAATGTCACTTTAAGCTGTCTACTGTAGACGTGTCTTGAAAAATATCTAGTAAAATATTATTTACTGTCCTCAGGGCTTTGGAATAAATCAGTTATTAAATTAGTTATTAAAACTAATTTTGTTTAGAAATGTGTAAAAAAAATCTCCCGTTAAACAGAAATTAGGGGAAAAAAATAAACAGGGTGGGCTAATTCAGGGGGTTTAATAATTCTGACTTCAACTATATAATATTTTATATATAATTTATATATAATATATATTGCACAAAAAAATTATAGGGTTTATCGCTAAAGAAGTTACTCCACCCCGATTAGAGTATTATTTTGGATGTTTTACTTTATAACTAAGGTGGTTCAAACGATGGATCTGCAACAAAACAAACTACGGTTTTGGGAAACACTCGTCACTACATCATTCTTTTCCCAAACAATGCATCGTCCTATGATAGTTCTGCCATGAGTTATGTTGTTGTTTAGGAAACACACCCATGTTTGAGTTTCTTTCTTCTGTTTAACACAAAAGAAGAAATTTTGAAGAAAGTTGAAATCCTGTAGCTATTGACATCCATAGTATTTGTTTTTCTGGATGTCAATGGTTACATGTTTTGTCCTTTCTTTAAAATGTATTTTTGTGTTCAACAGAAGAAAGGAACAGGTTTTTAACCACTTGAGGGTGAGTACATTTTTATTTTTGGGTGAATGTTCACTTTGTTCAAGAATTTCAGTTTCCCTGGAACTTTTTGGAGAATGTAAAGATCCTTTGGGGACTTATTCATGGAATCATCAATGTCAAACAACCTTTAATAGACAGAACGTTTAAGAGAAATAAATACACACATTATGCAACTTTCATTTTTCTTTTCTATTTGGAGATTAATTTTGAATTTCATCATAATTAAGGTCTGTCTACTCAGCAACTCGGCTACTAAGCCGTTTGCAGATAAATATAGCAGTACTTTTTCATATTGACATTATGATAAAAGCATGAGTAAAATAACTGAACACCCATTTTTTGTCAGTCTGTTAACAAGTCCTTGAGAAAACATATAAAAACTAGGTTAGGTTTCTTTATAGTGTAATATAATCACAAAATATTTCTAAAGACCATTGCATTAAAAATCATCTGCTCTAATAGGTGATTTCCTTTAGCTTAAAGAACCAAATTCATCTACAGATTCACACACACTTGCACACTCAGTGTTAACAGGCAGTAGATGTCCGTGGCCAAATTAGGGAAAAGCTCGGAAATCCATTAAAGGCGATTGAAAAGAACAAAGATGGAGTTTTCTTCCCAGCTAGATTCACTTTCACTCGTAATGTGTGGGAACAGCTGTGTGCTGTGGAAGAGTTTCCTAAACCAGAGAATGTGTGACCGTACAGCCAAATGAGTCTAATGTATTTGTCCAAGATTTCTCAGGAACGTTCACAGCATCCTGAGTGATTTACTGTACTTAAACTGCCATAGAAAATAAAATACATTTACATTTTTAAAATTCCTTAATAGCACTCATAGTAGATTAAGAACACCATGAGAAAACCATGCTCTGCCAAACGTGCTTGAACAGCCTGTCTTTACGTCAAAGCACTACTGAAAAAATATTGAATCCAACTGTTGTTATTTTTACAGATTTTTCTTATTTATAGAAGAGTAAAGTTCTTTTTACTATTGAATGTCTCCTAAATGGCAATAAAAACAGCCAAAGGGCACAAGTGTTCCAAAAGAAACAAAGAGCTTTTTGACGCTCTTTACTGTTTTATTGTAGGAGCAGGAATTTGTGAAGTTGATGAATATCTAAATATCTTAAATACAGCACACAAATATCCACAGACAGGTGTCTAGAGAACTACATTAGAGCTGGTTAAAAGTAAACAGTTTACTCTATTGATTTATTTTCCCCTTGCATTTTATAGCAGTGGTAGCCCACACACGACGACCATGTGACACTATGTCTGTAGTTTGTCAGCAGCATCCTTTTTTTATACAAAGATAACTGCCCAGAACTGCTGTTCGCATTAGCCATTAGTGTTGGCTAAGTAATGCACTAAGTAATGTGTGTGTGTGTGTGTGTGTGTGTGTGTGTGTGTGTGCGTGCGTGCGTGCGTGCGTGCGTGCGTGTGTGTGTCTTCTTCAGTTACTCAGTGACCGTTCAGGAGTCGTATGCTCACCCGTTTGATCAAATCTACTACACCAGCTGCACGGACATCCTCAACTGGTTCAAATGCACTCAGCACAGGTGTGTGGGGTTTACAACCCTTAGATGTTGTGTATATATATCGTCACCTTAAAATTATAAGGATCTATCTGACATTTTTGTCAACATTGAGTTATTGACATATTCTTATTAAATGACAACTTATTTACATTATGGGACAAATGTTACACACATACTGTTTGCTATGGAATGCAAAAACTTTGAAGCTCAATATCTCAAAATCATTCAGAACGCAGATAGAACCTTATAATTCCAAGGTGACGATATATCAGTATAATAGAACACCTGTATAATAGAATGTTCTGTAGATAAATACTGTTTTTAAATCAGAAATGATGTTTTCCTCTATTTTAGGGTAAGCTACAGAACGGCCTATCGCAGAGGTGAGAAGACAATGCATCGACGCAAATCTCAGTGCTGCCCAGGTTTTTACGAGAGCGGAGATATATGTGTTCGTGAGTATAACTCTGTTCCCTGTACAGATTCTTCTTACAGTTTTTCTCAATCATTTTGGTGCATTTCTCACAAAACTATTTACATTTGCATAACAGTTAATGCATTTCTTAAAACAATTAGTATTTAGTGAGGTATCTGAAACACTGAATATGTACGTTTCACTTTTTTACTGCATATGCATATGTTTTTTGCATTTCTAATTTATTCATAGCATTGTGCAACAGAATAAATACACCCTTATTTACAACAAACAAAAACTCCCTTTGGGTAGAGCTGTGCACAACTGTAAACAATATTGCAGTACATATTGGAACTGAACCTACAACATAGTTGTTGAACCTACACATTGTTCAATTTAGTAGACATTTCAGAAAAAAAAGATTTTTAAAAAAATAAATTTAGCTTGACAGATTTTGACAACTATTTCAAAATTTTTGTATGAAATGACTCAAGTAATGAAATGAGAACAATTAGTTTTATATGGTATGACTATTTAGCCTTCACAAGTTTAGTTCATTTTGACTGACATGACATTAGCAAATGATAATGTTATAAGACAGCAGAGAGTTGTATGAATGCATGTCCAAAAGCATTTGCAATTTGTTGGAAGGAATCAGAAACTGCTGCTATGATGTGCACAAATGAATGATTGTTTTGAGAAAAGCATTATTATGCAAATGCAAATAGTGTTGTGAGAAATTCAACAAAGCGCCTGAGAAAAACTGTAAGCAAGGATCCTTTAAATTGCTAAAAAAAGAAAAGAAAAGTGAAGTACTTGACAAAAAATGTAATAACACTAATTTGTAATGGTTTAAACATTGTTGTTGATTATTTTCAGTGTTACAGTGTATTTCATATGCTGTGGGCAGGCAGGTGGGCGGGCGGGGGGTCGGATGGATGGATGGATGGATGGATGGATGGATGGATGGATGGATGGATGGATGGATGGATGGATGGATGGATGGATGGATGGATGGATGGATGGATGGTTGGATGGATGGATGGAGGGACGGACGGACGGACGGGCGGGCAAGCAGGCAGGCGGGCAGACAGACAGACAGACAGACAGACAGACAGACAGACAGACAGACAGACAGACAGACAGACAGACAGACCGATAGATAGATAGATAGATAGATAGATAGATCGATCGATCGATCGATCGATAGATAGATAGATAGATAGATAGATAGATAGATAGATAGATAGATAGATAGCAACTTAAAGAGACATTTTTGAGCCTGAATGACTCTTTTGTATGTTTGCAGTAATGTGACTGTAATCACATGCTCCTAAACTTGAGGATACATTAACTTTCTACCATCATAGTTAACTTCACCATCACGATAATTCTGGCACACTGATTTGAGTGTATTTGGTGAATTATCTTAACATTCTCTTGATAGTTCTCTGCACTGCAGCTTATATTTTGATAATATCTGATCGATCGTATCCCACATAAGACATATATGTGACTATCACAACCAGTTATAAGATTATTTGATGTTTGACATACACTTATAAAGCACAGGATTTGGGGCCAGTGAGATTCTAGAGTGGACGGCGTTTCCTAGACTTATAGTCTCTTTGTACTGTATCTCATGGGTTTTATGTGGTTTCTGTTCATGTTTGTTTGCTGCTCTCCTTATTGAAGGACTGAAACCTGACCTTACTCTCTCTTGTTTTCGCTGTAGCCCACTGTGCTGAGAAATGTGTGCATGGCCGCTGCGTGGCCCCCAACACCTGTCAGTGTGAGCCGGGCTGGGGAGGGGCCGACTGCTCCAGTGGTAAGTTCTGCAGCTGTGCCTGTCTATCTCTTTCTCTCTCACAAACATTCTTGTTGTTTGTCTCTTGTCTAATTACACTAGACTCCTTTTTAAGTGTCTTTGAACATGAATCTAATCGAGTGACAAAAGCCATTTAGAATTCAATCGGAGCTTTGAAAAAAAAATGCTGTAGTTACCCTGTTGATTTATCAAAAACAGCAAGTGTAATCACAATCTCAATAATCAGTATTTTCACACATTTTTTTGGCCTCATAGCAAATAGAATAAACTTAGTAATAGATAAATTCACAGCCAATTAAGTTTATTCAATTCACCTATACCACTTGTCTTTGGACTGTGGGGAAAACCGGAGCACCCAGAGGAAACCTATCTGAACACAGGTAGCACACGCAAACTCCAGATAGAAAAGCCGGGACTCAAACGGGACCTTCATGCTATGAGGCGATGATTCAATAATTACAGTAACAATTTTAAAAATTATCAATGTTTATTATATCTGATATGTGTATTTTGTATTTGCATTTGTTTTTCATTATGTTTCTTTTTTTGAAATGTGTTGCAGAATTAAAATTAGAATACATGTTTGTTTTCCAAAAAAAAACAAAAAAACAAACAATAAAAAACAAAAATCATTATCAACACATTAAAGGCCACCTATGGTGAAAAATCTACTTTTCAAGCTGTTTGGACAGACATATGTGTAGGTATAGTGTATAGACCATCATATTGGGGGGATATAAACACACCCAGTCCTTTTTTTTTTCAATTTAACAACATAAAGATGGTGGACCAATTGGAGAAGTTTTGAGAACTTGATGTAGGAGTGCGGTCCCCCCACCCACCGAATTGATTTGACAGCTGCGTATTAACATGTCTCCATAGTAACGTTTAGAATCCTATCAACAAAACAGGACATGCGCAAAGCAACCAGGAATAAAAGGTCTGTTTTGCTAGGATCATCAATCATCATCAAATGTAATCAAGAGTGAGTTTTACAAGTTTAAAATCTTTTAAAACAGCGCATGTTTGTAATAAATTACAGCGATTTACTTCAGATTTACTTCATCAGCACAGCCGCATGTCAGTACAATTATAAAAGAAGACGCTTCAATCCCGGTTTGTGGACGTTAAATCAGGTTTATTTTGTACATTAATGTAACAGATATCCATACAGCAGTGGATATTAACCTGTATCCTGTCACATTTGCGTGCAAACACAGTGCAAAGCTAAATGCGCGCTCTGTATGTGTGTGTGTCCGCGCTGTGTGTGTGTGTGTGTCTGTGTCTGTGTGTGTGCGTGTACTTTGTAACGACTTTGTGACTCATCGTTGCAACTCCACAACAAATGCATCAAATACTCATTGGGAAAGTTCTTACTGTAGTTTTTCTCACAAACGTTATGTGAGATCTGCTTCCCTTAGGACTAGCCTTAAAGGCCCAGTACATAAAAACAGCAAAAAGCCGTTGAGAGCTATAAAATACAAACTAGTGAAAGCTATGATAAATAATCTGATGGGTGTTTAGAGCTGAAACTTTACAGACACATTCTGGAGACACAAAAGACATTTTAAATCTAAAAAAAGGGGTAACCTAGATGCCCTTTAAAGAATGTTTTTGTAATGTCATAATGCAATGAAATACAAGTCAAAGTAAAATTGGAAATCACTACTTTCTTTGGGGTTGTACATAAAAATACTCATGAGATCAGATGATACACTATGTTTTTGCTTTAGATCAGACATGTGTGTGTGTGTGGGGTTGGGGGTGAGTGGGGAGTCGTGTTATAAAAATGGCTGAACAAATGTTCAAAAATATCATTTACTGTTTTTTTATTTCTATTGTTTTGCCACAAATTTCAGAACACTGATATAAATTTTCAAAACACTAGACACAAAACTCTAAACAGTCACTAACACAGACTCTCCAGTGTTCAAAACTCTGCATGCTGCATTCATTTCCTTAAAGAAGTCTTGCATTTGCAGTATCATTGGTTCACATAATCCTTTTATCTAACAAATACTACAGGAACAACTTTAGATCACCAGCACACCATGCACCATGCATATAATTTCAATAAACAATCTTTAACAATCATTAAATATTGTTGTTTAAAATATATGATACATTTTTCATTATGGTTTATACATAAGTGTAGAGGGAACAGTTCAGACAGTTCCCCTTATAGAAAGCTGATATATGACATGATATATGGCAACATATGCAAATTACAATTGGATTCCACATATTGTATATAAAATGTCATAATAGTCAATAATTTGTCAAAATAGTGCAAAAATCACTGTTTACATTTTATTAACCATATCATACATAGTTTAACATAGTTGAAATAATAGTTAAAAATGGCAATATTTTGACATGTATGACAATTTATTTATGTAAAATTAATATGAACTATTATGTCACATATGTCATTTGCATATATTTCTATATATCAGATTTCTATTTTGGGATCTATGGGTTGGGATTCATCAGTTTGGTCTTGTGGATTTGATCACAGGTTCTCCTCTACATCACAGTGGTGTTTTCATTACTCAAAAATCTTGGAAAGAACCTTCTGTCAATGTGAATCCAGACCTGACATTAGTCTACTGTGATTGGGCTTTCTTACATAAAGTACAGTAATGTCAAGTATGAAAACATTTTCAGTAAAAGTGGTACATGGAACAAAGAAACCATATATATGGAATAAGGATGAATAAAGATGAAATATATAGATAATGTAGTTCAGTTAGATCATCTTCTGTGGTAACCAATGTCTTGTGATCTATCCTAAGACTTTCATCATTTAAACATGTAATATTGTACATAATTTTCAATGTATCAAGAGTAATGCAACAGTTATTTATCATTTTGAGTGCTTTTATCAGTTGATAATAACATTATGTTAAATGGGATCAATTAGATGTTTAATTGTATTATATTGAAAATGTGATCTTAGTTCAATGAACAAAGTATCTTTGGCTTGTGTGTATTGTATCCAAGCAATTGAAAAAAGAGTTAAGAGTTTTGCAAAAATGTAGAATTTTGCCAATGGTTGTGAATTTTGTGTCTAGAGTTTTAAAAATTGACACCAGAGTTCTGAAATTTGTGGCAAAGCAATTGTAAAAAAAAAACTGTAAAAACCTCACCAAGTATTCCAATGCATTATTGTGCCTTGTTGTAAGAAATTAACTGTACACATAAAAATATAGATGAAATATTACCTTGACAAGGGCAAAAAATATATATATAAAAGATAAAGTACAAAGAAAGACATAATGATAAAGAAAGACAAACTGCCAAAGAAAGTGTGTCTTAATGATCACTAATAACCAGAAACATTTGTAACACCAAAAGTATGTATGTATCAGAAAGATCAAAAATGATGTGTATCTTAATAATAGGGTCATAGAAATCAGAAAAATAGCCATGACACACACTACAAAATTAGCTTAAAAAAAAAATGTGGAGAACGATTTGGGCAGACAGACTACCAGGAGTCTTGAGTTTCAATTCTTATTGTTTGGTTCGGGTCTTTGCATGCCTCAGGCCCTAAACACGCTTGGCTGGTCGTGATTAGTTGACCATAGCAAATCTTGGTTCTGGTTTTATTAAAGTGGTACATTAACAAGAATTGGCAGTATGGTTGCAGTCAGCTGTGATATGACTTTAATTCCCTCTGAAGACTCATTGTATCTGGCCTTTCCGGGCCACAAGATGCCAACAAAACACCCTGCAATGAATTGAGGCTGAGAGAATAAAGGCCTTTCTTGAACCGCATAGAGCAAAACAAAGTGAAAGGAATGATTGGCCAGAAAGACAGGAAATGACCTCAGGGCTCAGCTCATGTGATGTCAGTTCTAGGCCAGGGCAGCACAATATCACAATATACTCAAATGTTACTTGCCACAAATCCTTTATTCACAAGTAAAAAGTGCTTTTTGTTTTTAACTTTTTAAGCCTTCTTTATCAATCTTTTTTTTTTTAAATAAACAGCCTATTTGCTTCCTGTTATTTTTAGCTATTCAAAAATGCCCCTGATACTGCTTGATATTGTGAACCGATAAAAAAAAAACCTTACACTTCTGGTAAGTGAAGCTTTAATCCAACAGTATTTGCTAATGTACTGACTGTTGTGGCATGTTTAGTTTACACATTTAGTTTATTTTATGCTGGGTCATGTAAAGCACCGATATATGTAAGTCAAATCCAATCTGAGAATAAGTATGTATGTAAATAAGAATTTACAATGCGTATACATTTACTTACATTTGCATATATAATGAAACATACAATATTGAAATGATAATAATTTATGAGCAACTTTACAGACTTTACCAATTAATTCTAATGAAAACTAAAACTTCATTTTTGACATCATTGTATTTATTGAATTCATTGGAATTATGTTTACAATAACAATTGTTTAATGTATTTTATTTATTTATCTGTTTACTGTACACGTTTTGATAGTGAATGATAAAAAATACATTATTGTATGGTCCATTTGGGATCCTTTATTAATTTTTCTTATTGACATTTACCCTCCCCAATTTTTTTTTCATTGCCTCAAGTCAAAGTTGTGCAACAATTATACAGAATCAAAGAGAAAATGTTTAATTGCTGGGGTTTTTTTTCAGCAGGGAACGTCACACGGTAGAGGGTTAAAATTATACAATTACACTTCCTTTTTTTCCAAGTTCCTTCTTTTCCAAGTTCCAAGTATTTTAACTGCAAAATGGTTATGTTTAAATTTATAAGCAGTGTTAAAATATCTTAAACATAAATACATTTTTCATAGTATTATGAAGGCAGTTAATTTCGTCATAACTACACCTGAAAAATAAGGGACTCAGTTGAAGGAAAATTAATAAATGAATAGTATTATAAAAGTTTATCTACAACTATAAATATGTAATAATGTTTACCTTTTACATGTTTTAGTGTGTCATTCTAAGAGTACATGTTTGTAGCTGTAAATGTTATACTGATACAGCACCTTAATGTAAACAATGTGTTCAGGCTGAAAAGTCACTTAGACAAGTATAGTGATATTTGCAAAAGCTAGTTGTGGAAATGTTATTCTTTGAAAACAGTTGTTCAGCCATTTTATTAATACACAGATGTGGGAGTTTGAACTTCCATGCTTCATATTTTTCTAATGCTGTTGGTGGAGCAAGAGGGTCACTGAACTACAGATGAAAGTGCCTCATTGTTGATAGGGAGGAAGTGAGTTGTAGAGACTCTCATATTTTAGTGATTAAAAATATAACTGAAAGTGTAAGATTTGAAGTGTTTATAATTGGCTACATTCAGGATGAGAATTGATCGCTTCTGCTTTCTTTTCTGCAAAACTGAATGTTATTTTTTGTTTTTTTTCAGTGTTACAGAATTTATGTTTAGTGTTGCAAGCAGGCTTGTAAAATATGCACAAGGCCGATTGATTAACTGACAGATTATTGGAAAATTTTTTCTTTCATTCTTAAATAAATAAATGGTATTGTCACACTGTATTCTGTTTGTCTGTTTTACAAACATATTTAACCAATGAAAGGTATTAATAAGAGTGGTCATATCATTTTCATATCTCTGCCCATGTGCAGTGAACAAAATTTACAGCAGAGCAGCTAAACTTCTTGTAAAGGTAAACAAATATGTTGTTGTTTGAATGAGAACAGTATTATAAATATATATATATATATA
>CAIGQZ010015916.1:136004-148851 GCA_903798205.1 Danio tinwini
TATATAAATTAGACACATTAAGGTCTGAGACTACCAGCGAAAGAAAGAAAGAAAGAAAGAAAGAAAGAAAGAAAGAAAGAAAGAAAGAAAGAAAGAAAGAAAGAATAGCATTTTCCTTCTAAATTAGTCATATAGCCAATGGACCCTTATCACAAGACTGTTATGAAACATTTAATGGTCATCAGCATAATCAAATCCTTGAAAGGTTTTAATATTTAGATTTTTTTTAAAGCACATGAACATTTATATGTATTTATTAATGTACTATATCATTTTTGCCTCAAATTACAAAACAGAAATTAATGCTTGTGCAAGACTTTTGAAATGCAATGTGTATGGGCAGGACAGTAAATTTGACGTTGTTTTCAATTCTCATTCTTTTTCTGAAAGTCTTTATAACACCATTGTGGAGTTTTTCTTTTATTATCTCACAAATAAGATTGTAATTTTTGTCTGTTTGATGTACTCTCCTATTCTCTGTGGTCTAAGTTTACACGACTATGACGACTTCTGTTACTGAGACACCTGGAAATGTGACAAGGGTAGCCTTCACTTAAATAGGCTGTGCATGCAATTTTATCTTTTATAAAAGAAGCACTATATTGCTACAAAAACTTTGTAACCACTCCAAATGAGCAGTTTACTACCTACCTGCCTGATAAGCTGGAACAAAAAAGATAAGCCAAGTGGATTTTATATTGTCATTTATTAATATTGTCCTCTATTTTTATCCTTGTTTGGAGATTTTTACCATTTTTAATACACAAAAGCTCGGTGGCTCAGTGGTTAGCATTGTCACTCACAGCAAGCAAGTTGCTGGTTCAAGCCCCAAAAGGGCCAGGAGGCATTTCTGTGTGGAATTTACATGTTTACCTACATTCAAAGTAATTGGTGGGTCATTCCGCTGTGGCAAGTGAAGTGAGTCTTTGTCAAGTATAGTCTTCTGCATTTAACCCATCCAAGTTCACAAACACATTTTTGAGTGAGGAGTGTAAGCACACACAAACACACAATGTGAGCATACACCTGCCTTGCTCAGGGGCACCTCAGCTGTGAATGAAACACCAATTACTCTGGCATATGTTTATGTAGCAGATGCCCTTCCAGCTGGATGACTTTCTCTGTATATAAAAGGTCAAACCCTGCTTCAGACATGAAAACTATGCTCATCATGCTTTGTGTATAATCACCATTGGAAAATCATGGTAAAGTACTGACTAATCACTGGTGTACAGACTTTTGTCTAAGAGGTGAAAAATCAGCTGTGTGTCTTTGTGCAGCATGTGACCGTGATCACTGGGGGCCACACTGCAGTAGCCGTTGTCAGTGTAAGAACGAGGCGCTGTGTAACCCCATCACCGGAGCGTGCATATGTGCTCCTGGGTACCGTGGCTGGCGATGTGAGGACCTTTGTCACCATTCCACTTATGGAAACAACTGCCAACAGAAATGTCTGTGCCAGAATAATGCTACATGCCACCACATCACAGGCGAATGCGTGTGCAGTCCAGGATACACAGGAGCGTTGTAAGTTTACCTGCATTTTTGCACACAATATAAGATGGTGCTGAAAATACTGTGGCCATGGATATAAATCCCAGGGCATGCATGAACTGAAATGTATACATTTAATTAAAGTTAGGCTGGTAAATGCATAAATGTAAATGTTTCTGTGTCTCTGTGCAGCTGTGAGGACTTGTGCCCTCCAGGAAAACATGGACAGCAATGTGAGGAGCGTTGTCCCTGTCAGAACGGTGGTGTGTGTCATCATGTGACTGGAGAATGTTCCTGTCCTGCTGGTTGGATGGTATGCTTGACTGTAACAGTCCTGAATGTGGCTCTCTCATGAATATTAAAACTGAAATTTATAAGTGATATAGTTTCATCATGTCTTGCACTATTATTGTATTCATCATAAAATGTCTTTGCATTGAAGGAAACACTCCATTATGCATTATGTCAGTGTATTGATGTTACTTTCAGGGAATGGTGTGTGGACAACCCTGTCCAATGGGACGCTTTGGTAAGAACTGCTCACAGGAGTGTCAGTGTCATAATGGAGGAATCTGTTCGCCATCCACGGGACAGTGTGTGTGCAGTTCAGGATACACAGGAGAGAGGTCAGTACAAGATTTAGCCCCAATGCAAATGTTAAACAGAATGAAAAGTGGTGGAAAGAGTACTGAAAAGTCATGCTCAAGTAAAAGTACCATTACTTGCCCAAAAAATGTAGTGCAAGAAGTGTAAAAGTATCTGTTGTGAACATTACTCCAGATATCACTCCAGATATTACTCCAGTAAAAAGTAGCCCTTTTAAAAATACTCAAGAATAGTGAGTATTACGCTGTAAAAGCTGATTCATTTACATGTAATTTGTGGAAGAATGTGTAAACGCAACATTCTAGTCCATTTATTTAATATTTAAGGCCATTTCGGCCATCATATAGTTAAACCACTAACCTGATTTCACCAAGTAGGACATGTTGCTGGATTAACAACTATGTTGATCCTGGAAAAACATTTCAGTCAGCCAATCAGAATTAAGGGATATGTTTACCGTTTATTTTAAGTTTAGGCTTACGGTTAGGTTAATACACTTCTACATGATTGTTATTCAACTAATATTACTCTCTGATTTTGGAAATAGTTTACAGTTAGGGTTGGGTTTAGGGATAGGGTTAGGTATGGATTACATTTTTGACAAAAATGATGTTCCATGATCAGCATAGATGTTAATTCAGGAAATAGTACTTGGCCAAATCGTGACGTGCTACAGTAAACATCCATCATCTTCTCATTAGTGGCATGCAGTTTAAACAGACTCTGGATCACTTGTGTAAAAAGTTTGGGCGTCTTTTTGGACACTTTTAATGCTTCCAAACAATTTTAAACACTGCATTTATAAATAGCTCATGATTTGAGGTAGTTCTTTGTAAGTGCAATTTGATTGGACAGGAATCACAGGACTGATTTTCTAACCCCCATAGACAGGAAAAAAATATAAATTAGTGACTGCAGTTTAAAGGATAGTAGTGGAGTAAAAGTACCAATACTGCACTAAAAATGTACTCAAGGGAAAGTAAAAGTACACATTTTGAAAACTACTTAGTAAATTACAATTTCTGAGAAAAACTACTCAATTAAAGTAATTTCAGTATTTGTAATTTGTTACTTTACAACACAGAGTATAGGTGAATTTGATGAACTAAATTGACCGTATTAGTGTATGAGTGTAAATGTGAGTGTGTATGGGTGTTACCCAGCGACTGGAAGAGCACCCGCTGCGAAAAACTTATGCTGGAATAGTTGGTGGTTCATTCGGCTGTAAATGAAGAAATGTTTTTGCTGAAAGTTTGAATGGTCAAATAAATACACCTAGGGTTAGTTTAGTTTATCTAAAAACGTAAGTTTACCCCCCCCCCCCCATTTTTTGTTGATTCAAGTCACCTATAACGCATGTCTCTGGACTGTGGGGTAAAACCGAGCACCTGGAGAAAACCCACATGAACACGGGGACTCAAATCAATGACCTTCTTGCTGTGAGCAGAGTGCTAACCACTGAGCCACCATGTTTAGAAACTTGCATATAAAACTGTTTCTGGTTTTATGTAAGTTTTATTAACTAAGCCCCATACCTACTATGTAGGTGTCTGAGGACAATTTACTGCAACTTATTAACTCAATGCACTCTATGGCACCTTTTCCTAAAGGTGTCATGTGATAGTAATATATAAGTGAGTCCTCTGTGTTTCTACATCACTTTTCACATCAGATTCTCAATGTGCTAACATGATGCTTTACAATGTGGTGACATTTACATCAAGTATGAAATCATGCATTTAACAGTTTGCTGGAAGCAAGATATTTTTAAAATTCAAAAAAAAAAAATTAGCTCACACACTTATTATTTTACTTCAGACTTATAGATTTATACACTGGGGTCATATGGAATACCGTCTTGTTTGTTTTGCATGGTTGCATTTTTAGGCACCATCTAACATTGTGCATATCCCGTTACAATACTTTTGCATAATTCTATTTCTATTTTAAAATTAAGGAAATTAAATTAACTTTTAAGTGATTACAAAGGTGTTGTGTAAAATTGAAGAATTGGAGAAAATAAAAAAATGTAAAAAATTTATATTGTACAAAATGTATTTCTGTAACATTTTGAGAAAAGTGATGTGAAATGTTTAGCAAAAATAAATCTTTAGATTTATGTTAAAGTTTTTTTAATCTTTATTGTAAATGGAAAAGGTGCATTTACACAAAAAGAAACTTTTTAAAAAACTTTGTTTAAAAATGTATTTGATGTTTTATATTTACTGACAATAAATTGACGCATTTTGGATATAGCAAAATGCCTTTAAATAGTTCATAAAGGAGCACATTTGACACTGTTAAGGTACAAAGTGTCTTGTCACTGTAGTGGTACCTTCATGGATCAAATTTGTAGTTTTGATGAAGGTGCAATACTGTATCTGCAGGTTTTAAAAACCAAAGGTACATTTTGGTTTCCCATGGTACAAATCACGTCCTTAAAGGTACAAACTGCAATGGTACAAATTTGTTTCTTTGTCCTAAGGTACAATTCTGTTTTATAAAAAGGTACTGCCCTAGTGACAAGGGTTTGTACCTTTTTTGGTACAACATTGTACTATTTATTTCTGAGAGTGTATAATGAGGATGAGAAAATTATGAAAGAATTTTCCTTTATATGTGAAGCATCTTTTTACAGTGAGAGCAGCCTAATAAACCTTCTACTACATCAGTAATATTAGTCAAACAAAAAAAGAGAAAAAGACTTACTGTTATTATTAAAATAACATTTGTAGCATATTCATACAGTGAAGTTTATGCAGTTTTTTAAATTATTATTTTATACAGTATTTGATTACTTCATTCAATACGGTAACTGCTGCATTTTTGATCAAATTAAATATATATAGAGAAAGAATAACATGAACAAACACACAAGGAAGAAGGAATAATAGACATATTGATTTGACAGTCAGACAAAATAAATAATTAATTAATTAATTTTTCTTTGATTAAGCAGTCTCATTTCAGAGGTCGCCACAGCTGAATGAGCCATCAACTATTCCAGCATATGTTTTAACCAGCGGATGCCCTTCCAGCTGCAACTCAGTAATGGGAAACTCTCATAAACACACATTCACATAAACTTATACACTACAGCCAGTTTAGTTTATTCAATTCACCTGTAGTGCATGTCTTTGGACTGTGGGGGAAACCAGAGCACCTGGAGAAAACCCAAGTGAACAAAAGGAGAATATGCAAACTCCACACTGAAATGCCAACTGCCCCAGCCGGGACTCAAACCAGCTTCTTGCTATCAGGCAATAATAAATAATTAATAAAGAATAAAAAAAAATTAAATAATTAAACATTCCATTATATCAATCAATAAAGTAGAAGAAATGTGTCGCCAGGCATTAATGATTTCAGTTTTGGTCTTATTAAATAGTGCTGTTGCACACTCACAAGTCACTATTCTAAAGAGGCTGTTAATCCAGTATGTTTTTGCACACTTAGACTTGTGCAGTGTAAACCAGTTCTGTATAACTGTCATTTCTGCAGATGTTAAACCTGTGAACAACATTCTCTTGTGTAGTAAATTTGCTCAAAATATATATCTGTAGTAAATATAACAAATATAGTATGTACTGTATATCTGTGATAATTCTTACTTGAATTGATCTACCTGAAAATGTAGAACAGACATAAACAATAAGTCGACCTGAAGTTTTGTAGTTTATGATTAGCCTTTTTTTCTAATTGTAATACAGAATGTCTAAAGTTTTGTGCATATGGTTAGCTTGAAACATTTTATTTTTACTAGACTAGGTTTGCTGTGGTATTGAAATTGTGGGGTGGGAAAGTAAGATTACATTATAATGCCATTATTCATCAGACTATTTATCACAGTAAACAAACATCACACAGGATACCTTAAAAACATTAAAAACACAGAAGAGTGTCCTGATTCCCCTTATGCAGTCAGTGTCACTGTAGTCATTGTCAGAATGGCATTTAATCATATGCATGCAGATAAATCAATGCAGCAGTAGGTCCTTGTTTCCCATCCAGCAGCAGAATGTGTAATTACAGTATGAGTGAGCATGCAGCATGTATTTAAACTGCAGAAATAGAAACGCAAGTGCATTTTTATGACTTAATAAGTGCCTTGGCTTCACCAGACGTCACTGTTACCTCCGGTTTACCCTGATTTCACCACACCCTACCGGCTGCAGAATAATCGCTTAACAGCCGCAGGGAGGAGCCCGCTTATGTGTGTGTGTGTGTGTGTTTAAGTGGTTGAGATTCTAGGAGAGTGCGAGGCTCTGCATGCGAGAGGTTATTAGTGGGATACTGAATGGAAAATCGGCAAGTCTCTGAATCAGCACCTCTCTCATGCACTGATTTGGAATCAGATCATTTTCTGATTGTTGAACACATCAGCTACTACAAGGGAAGATAAACATGACCTTACGACATGTTGAATTCCTTCTATCACTAAATTACGCTCCTCAGGGACTGATAGAAGCTTCATTATGAGCTCAGACAACACAACACAAAGCAGATGTTACATTCTTTAGATAGTTTAATGCTGCTTATGTAATGAATAACATTTTACAAGTGAAACTCAAATACAATTGCAAGGGAATTAAAAATGTTCTTTATTAATTTTTGATTACATTGATTTCATATTTTAAAACTTTCCAGTTCACATATTTAGTTCACTCTGCATCTGGGAGCACTCTGGGAGTAACTCAGAGGTTTGTGATAAATGGTTGTAAAGATTTGTAATCACTGAATGGAAATATGTGACATTAGTGGTGTTGAGTGAGGTTTCCCTGAAATATCACAGCATGCAGTACAATCAGTTAAGTCATACTCTTTTATGTGTGCATGTGCCATAGCATTTCTTTCAGCTATCATTTGGTGTTCCCATTGCTTGCTACTTACAAAAAAACCATTGAACTTGATGCATTGAGACAATTAAAATAGCAATAAGAAATGATTCAACCTTAAAAACAAAGTTAAAAATTGCATTTACATTTCAGGGTTCAAATGCAAAAAGTGCCATCTGAAATTTGTGTCTAAAATGAGCATTTCAGTTCTGTGTTTACAGTAGGTTAAGTAATTTCACTTTTATGACAAATGTATAGGTTTAGGTTGTTTTAATTGCCTGTAAACTGAAATAACAGTTTTTAAAAATCTGAACTGAATATGCAGGACTATTTACTTTTATGTATTACAGTTTTTCTCAGTCAATACACTTCTCAGATCAGAATTGAAATTTGCATGACAGAAGTCCATTTCTCAAAACATTGTGTACAAATAGCAAAACACAACAGATTACCTGCAAAACACAGCCTCTTGCTCAAAATCCTTAGTTCGTTTCTCAAAACTAAATTTCTGTGTCAATGAACAAGCATTTGACATCAGAATGACAAGTCCTTGTGTTCTTGTCCTTGTGTGTATGGATAAAACAGTCAAATTACTTAGTCATGTTTTCAATATAACAGGAACACTGGAGTTGGTGTTCTGATGTTACTATGGCTAATTTATTTATTTATTTTGCTGTTTGTACTGTTATGTTGACGAATCATTGTGATAGAGAAAGGAAAAGACAGCACTGCATAACAGAAAGAAGAAGAAAAAAAAATGAACATAGGACAATCTCCTTTCTAAATTCTGAAAATTCTGAAAATTCACCTGTGAGAAATTTACAGTTTTTTTCAATTGCTTTGGCGCATTTTTCAAAACAGACTTAACATTCTCTAAAGTGCGAGTGCAAATCTCAAAACTATTTACTGGGACTTCAGAACTTCATTGCACGTACGCAAAATTTAGTTCCCCTTCGGAAGGGGAATTTTAATGCTATGTGTAAACTTCCACTATGGGGATTTCGTTCAGAAAGCCAATCATCTGAAAGAGTATGTAAACAGGCCAATGAAATGCCAATGAGTTGGCAGCTTCAGCTTGCGCACCTGATGCTCGTTGCAATTAATCTTGCTATAAGAGCGCAGGGCTAGCAAGCCAAAGCATCCTTTTCGCTTCAGACGACTTCAACAGCCTCTCGTCCCCTTCTTCCCGGAGGTGCACAGTAGGCTCACGCAGTCTTGGAGGGCACCTTTCTCTGCCCGATCTGCGTGCGTCTCCGCCCTTACCACTCTCGATGGTGGAGCAGCCAAGGGTTATGAGGCAATCCCGAAGGTCGAGCGCGCTATTGCAGTCAATCTTTGTCCGCGTGGCGCCTCCTCCTGGAGGGGTCTGCCTTGTCTCCCGTCCAAAGCCTGTAGGTTATCTGCCTCTCTTGGAGCCAGAGCCTAATAAGCTGAGGGCCAGGCTGCTTCCGCCTTGCACGCTATGGCCACCTACCAGCGCTACCAGGTGCAGGCGCTGGCCCAGCTGCACGAGGGTGGTTCTGACCCAAGCTTGTTACACGAGCTCCGCACCGCAACCGACTATGTCTCTTCGGACCACTAAGTCCAATGCGTGTGCGCTGGGAAGGACGATGGCCACATTAGTGGTCCAGGAACGCCACCTCTGGCTAAACCTGGCAGATATGCGCGAGGTCGACAAAGTTCGCTTTCTTGACTCCCCCATATCCCAGGCTGGCCTGTTCGGCGACACCGTCTGTGAATTCGCCTCCGGCAAAGCGGCGAGCACCTCGTAAGCCGGCTGGCCCCCCCTGCCCAGGGCGCCGCTAAGTTCGGTAAACGGACCGTGAAGCGTCCATGAGACAGGCCATCCGGAGAAGAGGGAATTTGCTTTTTCCCCGGTGGAGGGCCGGGCTCCAATTCCAACGGTACTTTTCAGTGCCACCAAAACCTCAATGAAAGAGCACTTTTCCAATTCTCCGGATGTAACAGCCCAAACTCTGCCAGTCTGGGACGCTATGCCTTCTGGCTTGCAGATTCTTTGCATTTCGCCAATGGCTCACAGGATTTGGGAGGACAGGCTCCTTTCTCCCACTCCTCAAGCCCCCTCTCCAGAGTTCGGGAGAGAGGTGAGTGTGACTCTCTTATCTCCAGCTCTTCCGCGGGACCCCAGCGCTTCCCGGATCAGCTCTCCCACTCCGCGCTGGCCCACTGCAGGTACGTCATCGATTGTAGCGATGAGTCCATTAGTGAGGGCTCTGCCTGCCTGGTTAGCACGAGCCAGCCCCTCGCGGTGGCTCATACGCACAATCAGACTCGGCTACACAATTCAGTTTGCGAAACGGCCCCCGAAGTGCACAGACGTGTACTTTATCAGGGTCAGCCCCAGGTCCGCCCCTTTCTTGTGAGAGGAGATAGCTGTCCTCCTGGCGAAGGATGCAATCAAGCCGGTCCCTCCAGCCAAGATGGAGAGCGGGTTTTACAGCCCGTACTTCATCATACCCAAAAAGAGCAGTGGGTTACGGCCAATCCTAGATCTGTGCATTTTGAACCGCTGTCTGCACAGGCTCCCGTTCAGAATGCTCACGCAGAAGCGCATCCTCCGGTGCGTTCATCCTCAGGATTGGTTTGCAGCGATAGACCTGAAGGACGCATACTTTCATGTCTCCATCCTTCCCCGCCACCGTCAGTTTCTGAGGTTTGCGTTCAAAGGTTCTCTCTGGCTCCGCGGGTCTTCACCAAGCTCGCGGAGGGCGCCCTAGCGCCCCTTCGGCTTGCGGGCGTCTGCATACTCAACTATCTTGACGACTGGCTGATTTTAGCCCACTCTCAGGAACAGTTGACTGTGCACAGAGACAAGGTGCTCCAGCACCTCCATCTGTTGGGGTTTCAGGTAAACCGAGAAAAGAGCAAACTCACCCCTGCGCAGCGGATCTCTTTTCTCGGGTTGGAGCTGGACTCGGTCACCATGACAGCGCGCCTCTCTCGAGAGCGCGTTTAGCTAATGCTGAACTGTCTGAAAGAGTTTGACAGAAAAAAGTAGTCCCACTGAAATCCTTACAGAGGCTCCTGGGGCATATGGCATCCGCAGCCGCAGTCACGCCGCTCGAGTTACTCCATATGAGACCACTTCAGCACTGGCTTCACGATCGAGTCCCCAGACGCACATGGCACGCGGGCACACACTGGATCTCTTGTTATTGAGCTCTGTTGCCGCGCCCTCACCCCCTGGAACGACCCCTCGTTCCTACAGGCCGGAGTGCCTCTAGGACAGGCTTCCAGTCATGTTGTTGTCTCAACAGATGCTTCCAGCACAGGCTGGGGGGCTGTGTGTTGCGGACATGCAGCCGCGGGCCTGTGGAAGGCTACCCAGCTGCATTGGCATATCAATCGCCTAGAGCTGCTGGCAGTGTTCCTCGCTCTCCGCCATTTTTTACCGGCGCTGGAGCGACAACACGTGCTTGTCAGGACGAACAGCACGGCGGCGGTGGCGTATATCAACCTTATGGGGGGTATCCGCTCTCGCCGCATGTCTCAGCTCGCTCGCCGTCTGCTCCTCTGGAGTCATACGTGGCTGAAATTGCTGCGCGCCATTCATATTCCAGGCAAGCGCAACCGTGCAGCCGACACGCTCTCACGGCAGCCCTTAAGTCCAGGAGAATGGAGACTCCACCCCGAGTCGATTCAGCTGATATGGGCGCGATTCGGGGAAGCCCAGGTCGAACTGTTTGCTTCCCCCGAGAAAGCTCATTGCCAGTGTTTTTTTTCCCTGACCGAGGGCTCTCTCGGCACAGATGCACTGGCCCACAGCTGGCCTCGGGGCATGCGCAAATATGCGTTTCCCCCAGTGAGCCTGTTCGCGCAGCTTTTGTGCAAGTTCAGGGTGGACAAGAAACAGGTCTGGCAGAACAGGTCTGGCAGATCCCTTTAAGAGAGGACCTACTCTCTCAGGGACAGGGCACCATCTGGCACCCTCGCCTGGATTTTTGGAACCTCCACGTGTGGTCCTTTGACGCGAGGAAGTGTTGTGCTTTCTTTTCTCCAAGAGAAGCTGGAGAGCAGGCTGTCGCCCTTCACACTCAAGGTTTACGTGGCTGCCATCTCCGCTCACCATCACGCGGTGGCTGGCAGCACCGTGGGAAGGCATAACCTCATCATCCGGTTCCTCAGAGGCGCTAGGGGAATTAATCCGCCCCGCCCCCCTCTCATGCACTCTTGAGATCTCGCCCTCGTTCTCACGAGCTTGCGCACAGATCCATTTGAACCACTCGACTCAGTATCTTTAAGATTTCTGTCCCTGAAGACAGCTCGGCTGGTCGCGTTGTCTTCTATCAAGAAGGTTGGGGACCTGGAGGCATTTTCAGTCAGTGACTTGTGCCTAGAATTCGGGCCGGCTTACTCTCACGTTGTCCTGAGACCCCGGGTATGTGCCTGGTATGTACCCCGGGTATGATATGTGCCCAGGGTTCCTACCACATCATTTAAAGACCAGGTAGTGAGCCTGCAAGCGCTGCCCCCGGAGGAGGCAGACCCAGCCCTTTCATTACTTTGTTCGCGCTTTGCGAATCTATCTGGACAGCACTCAGAGCATCAGATCCTCTGAGCAGCTCTTCGTCTGTTACGGTGGTTGGCAGAAGGGAAGTGCCATATCTAAACAGAGGTTGGCCCACTGGATAGTGGATGCCATCTCCCTCGCTTACCAGAGCCAGTGCGAGCCGTGTCCCCCAGGGGTTCGAGCACACTCCACTCGGAGCATAGCATCCTCTTGGGCGCGTGCACGCGGCGCCTCTCTAACAGACATCTGCAGAGCTGCGGGCTGGGCGACAATTTTTAAAATTTTTAAAATTTTTACAATTTTACAATCTGCGAGTGGAGCCGGTTTCCTCAAGGGCATTAGGTAACCCTTAGTGATTGAGGAAACAACTCGGTGAAGGTGTCCAAATACGCTTGCTGCGCCATTCTCCCTAACACGGAGATACGTGCGATTATTTACTCTGTCAGTAAAGTTCCCCACTGGCGAACCCTGCATTCCTCCGCGGCCTATAGCATTTGGCTCACGGAGGAGTCAGACGCTGGCCCATTATTTTGTAGGTCTGCCCGCTGGTCAGCCCGCATTCTGGGTATAGGTGCCTGCTATGTGCGATCCCCGCTAGGCGATCCCATACGCTTATACTGCCACGGTGCAGTCCCTCCTCGCAGGCGGACCCGTGTCTTCCCTAACCCCTAACCATCTTATTTCATATGCTTACTCCCCTTTCTCAGGGTTAGTTCATATGCTATTTGCCCCAGTCTCCCCACTTGGGTAGCAGGTGGCCTCTGCAGTGTCCTCCCTATCCGGACTGCACGCTTTCCCAACGTACTGTCGTATTAAATTCCTAGATATTTCTAGACGCACTTGCGGCTCCTGAAAAATATATCTAAATCTGTAAATATTCTGTTAAAGTGGGATAAATAAGGGCCAGGGAACACGTTGGAAGACCGCGCCTCTGGTGATGACGGTGCGCTCACGCTCTCTTTGCCTGGCAAACCTCTCATCGGGGGCGAAGGTAAGGTTCAATCATTATGGCGTTTTCTATACATTTCCCCATAGTGGAAGTTTCCACATAGCATTGAAGTTCCCCTTCCGAAGGGGAACGCTCTGGCTACTAAAGTAACCCTCGTTCCACGAGGGGGGGAACGGAAATGCTATGTCCCTTCGCCATAATGATTGCCCCTTGGCTATTGAGATAGAAGTCGCTTCAGCTACAAAAGGATGCTTTGGCTTGCTAGCTCTGTGCTCTTATAGCAAGATTAATTGCAACGAGCATCAGGTGCGCAAGCTGAAGCTGCCAACTCATTGGCATTTCATTGGCCCGTTTACATACTCTTTCAGATGATTGGCTTTCTGAACGAAATCCCCATAGTGGAAGTTTTCACATAGCATTTCCGTTCCCCCC
>CAIGQZ010015916.1:153851-188337 GCA_903798205.1 Danio tinwini
CCTTTAACGACATGTTTTACCTACAAACGGCAAAATATTTTTAGAAGAAAGTAATTTTTTTTTTATATATTACAGTTTAGTATGATCAAATATTCAGTTACATATTTTAGTAATGTTGTTATTTATTAATATTGTTTTTTATTAATGATCATGGAACATTATTTTATGCATATTTGGGCACGCTATTTGAAACATTTTACATCATACACTGTTTTAACATTGTAAATTACATTGTATTTTATTGCATGTTTGTTAAGCTTTAAAATTGCATATATGCATCACATTACAGTACAGTAAGGTTTATAAACTTCTACATGATTGTTATCCAACTAATATTCCACTCTGATTTTGGGAATAATTTACAGTTATGGTTGGATTTAGGGTTAGGGAATAGGTACAGTATGTATTACATATTCAAACAAAAATAATGTTCCAGGATCAACATTTTGTAGATGTTAATCCAGGATCGCATTGTATTTGGCAAAATCATGATGTGCCTAAAATACCTGCTCTGATACAGGTTAGCTGTGTAGCATGCTACTGATGAATGATGATAAAACACAAAAAGGTGTGCTCAGTCAAGCTAACCTTAAATTTACTTTGTTAGCCACTGAATTTGGTTTGCTAATGTAGACCACTGGGGTTAATGTTTGCGTCCTGTTGTTGTTTTTAAAGCGGCCGTGTGTTTAGAAAGAGGAACACACACACACGCACACACACACACACACACACACACACACACACACACACACACACACACACACACACACACACACACACACACACACACACACACACACACACACAGTTGCTCATTGTTTAGTTCAGACAGACGTGCACAGCTGACAAACCACATGTGTCACATGTGATGGCAGCTGCGGCATAGTAACTCAAAAAGGCTCTTTACGGTTGCTCTGTCCACCGGTAATGGAATCTGTTGTCTCATTATATCTGACATTTCATAGTTATTAACACCAACCTCTGTCAAGTGGTTTTATTGAGAGCTTGCAAGAATAACAAATCATCTTTTTCTCGAACATAAGGAAATCAGTAGCTATAGAACAATATGATATAATATAGATCATGTACTTGATCTTGTAAAGATTATTGCTGAGACTGAACCCAGTTGTGAACACCCTTTAATTACACTGCCATCACAGTGTGGTCTCTTTGTTCTTGTTTACCTTCATGCATGTTTCAGCAACAGCAAAATATAGGAAAAAAGACAATATAGTATATTTTAATATGCATATTCTGTTAATAATGACAATTATGAAAGTACAAAGCATAAAATTATTTGGACAAAAAAGACCATAAATTTAAACACAAAAAGCTGTGGTATTGAGATGGATTTGTATTTACTTTCCCCACCAACATGCAACATGCTGCTTATGAGACTTGATCCTGCAACCTTTGGATCCCAAGTCCAACTCTCTTACCATTAGGCCGTGATTACCATTAGCCCTTACCATTAGCCCACAGCTGTCTCCAGGTTTTTTACCCAACTGTAAAGAGGTATGTTTTTTAAAAACATGAATACTTCACTATATAACCCTTAGGTAAACCAGTGTACACCTACAGTGCTCAAGTCAAGAAAAGATAAATGCAGCACTTAGTTTTTTTAAAAGATAAGAAAGAACCAATTCTGACAATGCTTCCCAAATGATAAAAAACATGTTTTTGTAACTTGATTAATATAAGACTACAAATTTAGCTCACAGTCAAAAAATAGCATGAAGTAAAAAATGTTTAACCTATTAACAATTTAGATTTTTTAATGTGTGTTTAACTATCAATTAAAAATTATGACAACATGACTGAAGTAACATTCTTTTTATTGGTAACTTGAAAACATCTAGTTAAGAAACATTGTATTATTGGTTTGCATGCCATTCATTCATTCATTCATTTATTCATTCATTCATTCATTTATTCATTCATTTATTTTCTTTTGGCTTAGTCCCTTTATTTATCAGGGGGTCGCCACAGTGGAATGAACCGCCAACTTATCCAGCATATGTTTTACGCAGCAGATGCCATTCCAGCTGCAAACCCATAATTGGGAAGCATGCCAAACATAAATGGTATAAATAAATGTAAAAAAAATGCTCTATTCTAATATCTTTGCAGAAGATTTCAATGAAATTAAGTAAATGTTCTGCCATTTGAATTAAACATTAAACACTTCTGAATGAATAAAGAAAACAAACAATTTTAGCTCATGTAAACATTACATCAGTCAAATCAATTCAGGTCTAGCAAATTAACCACCAGCAAAATTATTAACAGTAATAACAACAACAAAAAAACATTGCAGACTATTATGCAAACATAAAACATGTTGTTGTTAAGTCACATGTGGTTGTACTTTACAATGGATTTTTGCATTTGAGAAAAGTTTGTTCAACTGTTCTGGGGTGCGTTTCCGAAAACCATTGTTAGCCAACTAAGGTCGCAAGTTGTGTCGTTACAAACATAGTTTGTTGATTTAGTGTTTCCCAAATCCGTCATTCCATCGAACATTCGCAAACTGTGTCGCAAACTTCTATGCTTACAACTACACCTCTGGAGCTGTAGTACGAAACAGTTCCTGGCTGTGTTCTATTCCCAAGTATCCCCCCTATGCCCTATTCATTTAGAACATTCTAACATTTAAACTTGGAAAGATTTTTTTAAGCATTAAAGTCATCCCTCTTAGGTGTAATTTGCTTTCAAAGTATTTTTACAGTTCAGTTTTAGCGATCTTCATGTTTACAATTGTTCTCCCTTAGAGTGCACTTTGAAAACATTGATGCCATTTGAAACACAGTCGTGGCTCATGGCGAAAGCTATAGGTGACCTATTATTTAAAAGCGAATTTAAGTTACGCCTCCAAAGCTTGTGAAAATAAAAAACATAGCATACTTTAATGCTTTTAATTTATTTCTTAAGTATCTGTACTGTATATGACATGGGCCTGTTGGTTAGCACATTTCTGCAGTGGTTTACATGTGTCAAATTGTAAAAGTAGACTTTTCAGAAAAAAAATTTAATAAAATAAACAATATCCTACTTTATAATAATAATAATAATAACAATAATAACAATAATAATAATAATTGTGATCATCATTAATATTCTTAATATTATTATTAAAGTATAATTTTTTTCATTTCCTAATAAATACTACATATTAAATTTCATATCTTAATAAATAGCCTCATTATTTATTTATTTATTTATTTATTTATATGATTTATATATGATATTAAAATATGTGTTAACTTTTGTAAGTGATTTTATGTTTAATAATAGAATATGTAATGTTCTTAATATTATTTGTAAAGAAACCATTGGTCCTATATGAGCCGTTTACATGTATTTCAATTAATATGGAAAACGAGTGGATGTTTTTACCAAAACTAATATTGGATATTTTTTTAAATGTGTGTGCTTGTAAAACAATATAATTTGCACAAAGAAATTATGGGGTACTTCTCTAAAGAAGTTGTTACCACCCCATTTAGAGCATCATTATGGGCGTTTTACATTATAACTAATGTGGTTCAAACGATGAATCTGCGACAGAGAAACTGCGGGTCTACTCGTCACTACATCGTTCTTTTCCCAAACAATGCATTATACTATGATAGTTCGGCCACAAGTTACGTCATTGTTTGGGAAACGCACCCCTGACCTCTCAAAAAATAAATTCAAACTGTTTCTGCCTTTGTTGCAATGACAATGTATCTAATATTTTTATTCAAAACCAGGATTTCTCGTTTTAAGAAGAAAATAAAAAATCATAAAATGCACATTCTATTTAATAAAAAATACTGTCCAGCCAGCCCTATACAGTGTGATTTAGATAGTAGATTGTTGTTTATATGTTCTCTACTTAAATAATGTGAAGTCTCTCTCTTTCTCTCAGTTGTCATCCAATGTCGGGTGAGTGTTCCTGCCAGTCGGGCTGGTCAGGGTTGTACTGTAATGAGACATGTGCTCCTGGTTTCTATGGGGAGGCCTGTCAGGAGGTCTGTCGCTGCCAGAATGGAGCCGACTGCCACAGTGTGAGCGGGGAATGTATCTGTGCACCAGGATATAAGGTACATCATCATAACAGTGGATGTCTTTTCTATGTGTAAGTGTATGTGTGTGTGTTGGATTCACACACTGATGTGTGATTTTGATCACAGGGCTCAGACTGTGCTGTAGCCTGCCCTTCGGGTACATATGGCATCAACTGTACTTCTCTGTGTTCTTGTAAAAATGGAGCCATTTGTTCACCCATTGATGGATCATGTTCTTGTCAAGCAGGTAATGATCTTCAGTTCTCATCCTCAAGATCCACGTTCCTGCAGAGTTTAGCTCCAGCCCTGATCAATATTCCCCGCATGTAACTTTCTAATTCAATTATTTTTTTAAAGGATTGGAGCAAAAGCACTGCAAAAAAAGATTACAGTGGACAGTGGATCAGAATTAATAGCCCTCCTGATATATTAGCCCCCCTGTATATTTTTTCAAAATTTCTGTTTAAAGAAAAACAATATTTCCAAACATAATAGTTTTAATAACTAATTTATAATGACTGATTTTTTTATCTTATTTATTCCATGATGACAGTACATAATATTTGACTAGATATTTTTAAATATACTAGTATTTAGCTTAAGGTGTAATTTAAAGGCTTTACTAGGTTGATTAGTTTAACTAGGCAGGTAAGGGTAATTAGGCAAGTCATTGTATAACAGTGGTAAAAAATTTTGCTTAATAAAAATGTTGCTTAAGGGGGCTAATAATATAGACCATAAAATGTTTTTTTTTTTAATGTAAAAAAATATTCTAGTCGAAATAAAACAAATAAGCAGCAAATCTTTCTCCAAAAGAAAAAATATTTTAGGAAGTAATGTGAAAACTTTTTTGCTCTGTTAAACATCTTCATCATTTTGGAAATATTTAAAAGAAGAAAAAAGTCATGGGAGGGCTAATAATTTTGACTTCAACTGTATGTCTCCTCTGCGTTTTAGTTTGAACAATAACTTGTATTGACTTGTGGGGGAATGTTGCTAAAAAAAATTGTTACTTCTGATAGAAGTCACTAGACAGAAGATGCAGCAATAATTGTGTCTCATAAGAGAAAGAAAAATATTGAGAATTAAGTAAGTAAAGAAACTGAAATGGTCGCTAAATAATTTTGCCTTAAACCATCTGTACATTTAGTGTAAACAAAATCTATTTTATTTGGTTTGGTTTGTGTTTGGGCGACGCAGTGGCGCAGTAGGTAGTGCTGTCACCTAACAAAAAGAAGGTCGCTGGTTCGAGCCTCGGCTGGGTCAGTTGGCGTTTCTGTGTGGAGTTTGCGTGGTCTCCCCGTGTTGGCGTGGGTTTCCTTCGGGTGCTCCGGTTTCCCCCACAAGTCCAAAGACATGCAGTACAGGTGAATTGGGTAAGCTAAATTGTCCGTAGTGTATGAGTGTGTATGGATGTTTCCCAGAGATGGGTTGTGGCTGGAAGGGCATCCGCTGCGGATAAGTTGGCGGTTCATTCCGCTGTGGCGACCCTAGATTAATGAAGGGATTAAGCCGAAAAGAAAATGAATGAATGAATGGTTTATGTTTTGGATTGTAATTTGACAGGTGAGAAGATGATTATTTTACACCCTCTCAAAAAGTGTAAAATTGAATTGGTGACCCTCTAGATTCTGAAACTTATTATTAGCCTATGTCATTTCTTTTTTTATTATTTTTTAGGGGTTTTCACCATTATTGTGATAGGACAGTGGAGATTTAGAGACAGGAAAGTATGGGGAGCAGAGATAGGGGAAGGGTCAGCAAAGGACCTCGAGCTGGGAATCGAACTTGGGTTGCCGTGAACACCTAGGTGCCACGTGTCGACGCACTAACCACAAGGCTATTGGCGCAGACTGCCTATGTTATTCCTTTACTTTATTTATTTATTTTTGTCTCCTTGTCATCATTGCAATTCTGTCAGGGTGGCATGGCGTGGACTGCTCGATTAATTGCCCCAGTGGAACGTGGGGTTTGGGCTGTAACCTGTCATGTGTGTGTGGTAATGGAGGTGCATGCAATGCTCTTGATGGCAAATGCACATGTACTCCAGGCTGGAGAGGAGACAGATGTGATCAACATTGTCAGGTCAGATCATCTGTAACATCATACATTTTGTAATCTGACCTTGAATTGAATAAGAAATATAAAACCTTAGAATGCCAAAATGAGGTCATCTCATTTCAAAAGACTGTAGAATCTTTGGACTAAATTAATCTAGACTGCACTGTAAAAATATCAGTTTATTGACAGATGACTCTGTGATTCATGGTTGGGTTACACAAATGCATTGTTATGTATAAGTTTGCAGATTAATTGTGTGTGTGTGTGTGTGTGTGTGTGTGTGTGTGTGTGTGTGTGTGGATATATATATATATGATAGCTGTACTGTCCAGCTTAACATTTTTTTATTTTGATTGAAATGTGATAATGTACACACTTTGTAAAGCTGATTTGGAACAATAAATATAGTGAAAACGTGTTATACAAATAAACCTGAATTGAATTAAATTGAATTGAATTTCAATAAGTCACTTGTTTTTAAACTGTATATTTACATTTTTTAACATTATAGCTGGAAGAGCAGAGATCATAGTGCCATAATGCAATTTTAAAGTTAAAGGAAAACCCCTATAAATCACAAAATACAACTGTCAATTAATTTTTACAATGTGGTAATATATTATAGCCCAACTATTTTCTGTATTTTTGACATTCAATCATCATTTTATGATCATCTCATTATTACTTCAGCCTATGAACGTATCTATAATGATAATCTTTTGCCTAACCAGTTACAAAACGAAATAAGGTTTCTTTTCATATACAATTAATTAGAATTTTTATTGTTCAAATCATGTAAAAATCCCACCTTTTTGTGAGCAGGATGGGACATATGGATTGGATTGTCGTGAGCGTTGTGACTGCAGTCATGCAGATGGGTGTCACCCCTCAACTGGACACTGCCGCTGTCTAGCAGGCTGGACAGGTAAACAAAAACAAATCTGGATGTGTTTGCTATTTGAGCCTGATGGTTTCATGATAACGTTTTTTTTTTCTGGTTTTATAATGCTTGAGCATCATTTGAGGTAGTAGTTTAGACGCCTTTAAACACCTTATTTTTGTTTTACCTCAGGAAAATATTATATTTTATTTTGTCTGGAAGATTACAAAGTTTGAGTTAGCACAGGTTTTCTCACAACCAAACTTATAAATATATGATGCTTAAGTCATTCAATTGCTTGCAAAACATTTCATAACAATGGACGTTTTTGAGATGTAGTTGCAGGCACTGACATTTTGTAAACAAATCAGCATTTAAGGGTTACAGTTCTGAAAATTAATGAATGTTTGGGAATCATGATTAAAACTGATGCTGGTGAAAAAAGTATATAATATTTTTATGACATGGACATTATTTTTGTCCATTATGGACTAAAGGTAGTTTTTCAAAAAGTCTAACACTACATATACAATATGAATGCCTCAAAATAGATGGTGTTGACACACCCAAAATTATAAATAAAAAATTCAATTTTTAATAAAAAATTTGCCATTTTGTAAACAAACCAGCATTAAAGGGTTACAATTTTGAAAATTACAGATGTTAATGTTTGGTAAGTGCAATAAGAACTAATAGTAGCATTTATTATAGAATAGATATCTACTATAGAATAGTTTTTATAACAGTTTTTGGTCATGGCAACATCTTTCATTATCATTATCACACTTTTTGGTGTATCAAATAATTAATTTGTTTTGTCTCCAATGTGAACAACACATCTCTTAAGCATTACTTAATCTTTGTTAATAGTAACTAAACATACAGTATAATGTGTTATTTTTAATACATCAGTTAACATGCTTTAGTGATGAACAATGACTTTATTAAACTCTACATAATCTTTGTTTATGTTAAATCTACTCACATTTTAATGCACCTCTTTACATTAACAGCATTTAAACTAAACATATATTAATGTTAACTAATATGTTATTAGTTAATGCATTAGTTAACATGAACAAATATTAGTAACACATTAGATAATGTTGGAGTACACTGTACACTTTACAAGGTTTCTAATTCCCTTAACTAATGCTTTGTAAATGTTAGTAAAGTGAAAACAAAGATAACTAATGCATTAAATAGCATTATGTTATATGTTTAGCTTACATAACAGATATAGTGTTGCATAAACTAGTTAAGCTTAATTGATGTATTATATAACACACTGATATATGATTGACACATTAATAAAGATTAAGTGCTTAATTCATGTCAACTAATGATTAACTAACATTAAGGGCCCTATTTTAACGATCTAGGTGCAAAGTACACAGCACAGGGCGCAAATACATTAAGGACGTGTCAGAATCCACTTTTGCTATTTTAAGGACTGAAAAATCAGCTTTGCGCCGCTGTGCTTGGTCTAAGAGGGTTGAGCTGATTCTCTTAATGATTTATAGGTGTGTTTTGAGAATATACAACACAATCTTACGGCAATTCGTAACTTTTTGATTTAGTGGCTAATTCGTATAAATTTGTACGATCTAATTCGTAAATTTGCTATTTACATGACAGACTTTGTAAGTGGAATAACTGAGCACTTCACTAGCGAGAAAACAGTTAAACAGACCATCTGCAGCACGAGAATGAGCCTCCTAATTCTTTACTTTCACTTTCACTTTCTTCCTTGGATAAGTAAACGTGTTGTATGCACAGACATCCATTAGCCTACATAATTAATTTTGTTTGTTAAGCGCATAGATTTGTTTTTAAAACTATTTCTAAATTCAGTTCTAATTTCCAGCAAACGAATAAATGAACAGTGATAATAAAATGTGGTCAAAAAACTGAGTTATTTCTAAATACACATGCTATTCCCCATATGGTCTAAAACCTGACACGTGGGCAAATCTAAGCTTGTTCTTAATAAAACAAATATAAATATGCATATAATAAATAACTACTACTAATAATATTAAACAAAAGCAAATTGTCATGAATAAACTGAAAAAGCCCCCCGAGATAAAGAAGGCATGAAAGCAGTGGTTTTTATATTTATGTAGAAAGTAATAATTTTTGTAATATTTTAATCCTTAAATTTTTTTTCATTTGTAAAGATATTTGCGTATTGCTGTACATCCTGTGTGTATTAAGCAATGTTTAAGCGAGGCGCACATCTAACGCGATCTGTGCTGGACCTCCTCTCAGCTGGTCTATTGGTCTATTTAGTTCCTCAAAATACCAACGCACCAGCAATGCGCCTTAACACACCTCCTTTTTTAGACCAGAACGACTATGGGCGCACATATGAGCGCAAATGCATTTGCTATTTAAACAACATGGTGAAAAACGTCAAAACGACACTTGCGTCGAGCTGAAACTAGCAAACAACAATTGCGTCGCGCATTGCGCCGGGTGTATGATAGGGCCCTAAGTAATACACACTTATTGTAAAGTGTTACTATAAAAATGATGGGTTTTATTGTGGCAGAAATGTTTTGCAGAAAATTTAGAAATTCTAATTACAAACTTCGGTATATGTTTGGAACTTTAAGAGATACTTAAAAGACAGAATCCTGAAAGGATACAAAAATTTTTTATAGGTATCATCAAATATGTATTCATTTTGAATACAACATGAAAACAGACATAAAACAGACCTCAAAGATTATTTACAGGGAGTCTACCAAGATGTTAGTAAGGGTACCATATCCATATTTTAAGACCTTAAAACCATAGTCTACGGAATGTATTAAAGAATAATAGTGGGTAAAACATACAATTTCTTAGTATTGATTGAGAAGGGTTATTAGTAACCAAAAAAAAAAATTACTGTAGTCTGTATCAGTTTAAATATTTAAATCAATCAATCACAAATATTTTTAATATCATTCTTCATTTATATAGCAACTTACTACAAACAAAGTTGCCCAAAGTCAATTATAACAGACACACAACAGTACATATTTATATAAATAAAATAGAGTCTCTGTGATATCACAATCACACTAAATTATATTGTGTTCTTAGGCATTGTAACAAAAAAAAAGTAATCTTCAACTGACACCCAACACTATTTATACAATCATCACCAGTGTATACATAAAAATCTCTCAAAATTATTAGGAAATTTTGTAGAGAAATATTATTAACTGAATCAGCAGTTGGTCCATGAAAACACAGATTGATTGAGGATTTCTAGAGATGGAACTGCTATATTTTGATCTACTATATAAGTTTTGAATTATTTAATTAGTAAGAATTCAGTGATGCCTGTATTCTCATGAGGTGCAAGCAGAATTGGGTGCACATGAAGTATATGCTCTCCCACACATTCCTCTGGGTTGCGCTCGACACCGGCAGCATACTGATGCTATCAGCAGCCTTTCCTCAGGGCTGCTGCACTAGAATAATCTCCAGCGTTCTCTCATCACTTAGCAACGCACACTCGCTCTCAAAAGAGCTTTTGTGCTTGCTTTTGCTCAGCACTCTCCCACAGAGCTACTTCACCCACTGTGCAGCACATTGACTGAGCTACAGACACACAGGAAGAGATGTGTTTAATAATTTGTTTTCGACAGCAGAATTTGTTAAATGGTTACTGCTGGTCAGTAGGTTAAAGCCTATTCACGCTAAGAAAACTCTATTAGTTTCTACATCAAAATCATGTTTATTGTAATAAATCCTATTTTAAAAATGTATTGCAGTCCGGCATTGTTGTTCAAGCCCTTTAATGCAGAAGGGAATCTGATAGGGTATATGCACAGCTATTGTTTTTTTCCCCTACCGATAAACTTCCGGTGCAAGGTTAATGTGACGATTTTCAATTTCATATGGTTCCTTTTACAGCATCAATATTGTAATGTAATTAAAATATAATCAATTAAATAGACTTAAGCATTCATTTAGCTGTTGAAGCATAAAACGAGATGAAAAGCTGTTTGAACGTAAGCACCGTCAGGAGCAGCAAGCGAGCTCAGAAAATACTGTAGTAAAATTAATATTTATATTTTAAAGACATGGCATGGAAGAGTGGAATTTAATGCAGTGTTTCTTGTACATTCTGAGACCCACTTTATATTGTACAGCAATCAGGCAGTAAAGATGGTTGATTTTTAAAGTAAACAGAGCTCAAACATTGTGATTTATTAACGCTATACAGTTCACTGGAAGTGCTTAAACCTTCTGCATATACCCTATTGGCTTTGCATACTTTTGTCATTCATCAGCTAATATGAATAGGCCTTTAGACCGTGTGACACTTCATTATCAATGAAACCGCACCTTTAGTAGATGTTAACTAATCTACTTTTTAGCAATAAATATAAGTAATCAGCTCAAAATATGATTTCATACAGGATAGTATGAAATCATATTTTGAATTCAAATATAGTCAAATATAGTCAATTCCCCATAAATTAACAATGTTTTAAAGAATGTTTAAATTGAATTCAATTAATAAGGGTTGCTACCAGTGCCCTGAACTGAATTATGATGAAAACGTCCAAATTAAATTTCAATGTCTTACAGATAAATAACATACATTGAGGAATTGTAATTTAACTTTCACAGTAGGAAAAAACTAATACTATAGAAGTCAATGATTACCCTATTTTGTGTTCAACATAACGAAATGAGTAAATGATGATAGAATTTACATTTTTGGGTTAACTATCCCTTTAACATGTCTTGCCTTTTAAAACATTTAAGTTTAAGCGCTTTCTACAGCAGTGATTCTTTGTGATCGGTGTCAGTAAAAATGTTTGTATTTCATGAGAATATCCTTTGCATTTTTGTACTTCTCAGGCATCCATTGTGACAGTGTGTGTGCTGAGGGCCGCTGGGGGCCAAACTGCTCTCTGTCCTGTAACTGTAAAAACAGTGCGTCTTGCTCACCTGATGAAGGTGCATGCGAGTGTGCACCTGGATTCAGAGGAACCACCTGCCAACACAGTGAGTAGTCAAACAGACTGTATGTTTGTGTGTGTTTCATACGTCTGTCTTTTTGACAACATGTCTGTTTTCTCATTTTCTCCTGGTGTTTTCTCAATGTCCTCCCAGTCTGTTCTCCTGGTGTCTTTGGCCACCGCTGTAGCCAGGCGTGTCCACACTGCGTCCACAGTAATGGCCCCTGTCAGCATGTGACCGGCCAGTGTGAATGTCTACCTGGTTTTAAAGGGGCACTCTGCAACGAAGGCAAGAAAAGTCCCTCTTATTCATCACCTTAGTGTACTTACATACAGTATTCAGGCCCTCATTTACTTACTGCAAAGTTTTTGTTAGAACAACTAAAATTTCAGCTATGAAAAAACAGCAGTTAAAACAGCTCATGATAATATAGATGTGGATATGTTTAGCACTTTAAATTGCTGTAAAGCAAGCAGTTTTAAAATAAAATAACTGTTGCATTTAATTATAAATTATAAACTAAAGTACACTTTAGTTCTTGCTATAAAGCAGCAATTTAGTGTTAGCAGAATATATTTTGCTTGTGAATGTTTGACTTCATTGGCCTGGAAATAGGAAATAAATAAGAATGTTTTACTAACTATTGTCTAATTTTTTAAGGTGTTTACCAGACAAAGTGAACTCTTCTGGCACTCCTGAAATTCCTTTGCCTGATGTTGTTTCAAACGACATAGCACCAGTTCTTTAAAAATTTAACTTGATGTATATCAGGGCCTTTTGTCGCAGTGAAAAGAATTACTGTAAAGTTTGTCTTTTGCATGGTGTTTATTTTCTTATTTTTTGGAACATTTTCTATTTCCATTTTTCCAGTATCTTTAAGTAGTCTTCATTATGTCACTGGACAGTGGTTTTTATGCCCTGATCTGTTTGTTTGTCTGTTTATCTGCAGTGTGTCCCAGTGGCAGGTTTGGCAAGAACTGTGGAGGGAGCTGCACCTGCACAAATAATGGCACGTGTAGCCCCATGGACGGCTCATGTCAGTGCTATCCCGGCTGGATTGGCAGTGACTGCTCACAGCGTTAGTATCATATACCTTCTCACTAATTATCATTTCAACCAAGTGAAAATTTTTTGTTTTTGTTGTATTCTTTATTGACCTCTAAGAAGGAATTTTTAGTGGGTGCATACGGTAGCTTTTCTGCATAGTCAGATATAATAAATAATAATAAAAAAACAAAGAGAAAAAAGAAAACACAAACACATACAGTATATAAAGACATAACTGATTAGTGTTCAACAATCTGACTGGGAATGGATTCTATATTTTCTGTCAGAGGGTTAGAGATATAATTGCTGTAAAATGTACATTATTTCTGGCCTCTTTGGTTGTCAGTAATGCTACAATATGGTAAAGTCTAGATCGGATATGTGGCCGGCCGGAATTGCGATATGCACATTAATATAGCAGCATTTTTTTATGACACTGTATAACAATAATTAATATTTTTACAGTACTGTGACGGTTAGGTTTAGGGTTGGGGTGGGGGTAGATGTTACTAAAATACAATAAATCTGAAATTTCATAAATAACATAAATATTTCTCGTAAACCTCCAGTCGCAAATGTATCCGATCTAGCAACAACCCTGTAATATTTACAACTGCACTGTAACTTATTAATTACAATTGTGCTGTACAGTGTCTGGTATGGTATAGAGTGCTAGGTCTAGGTGTAGTCTTTTAGACCTATAAGTTCCTGTAAGTTCGAACAAAATAAAAATGTTTAGATTTAAAATTTACAAATAGTTTACTGTACCAGGTGGGTAAACTATACCTGATGACACTCTCAAATATGGACTGATAAAAAAGATACATAATTTTGCTCTCAAACACAAAAATATAGTGCCTTTGGTGGAGTTTTTCACAGACCAAATTAACATAATTGACCCATGTAAGAGATTTATCTATACACTGTAAAAAATATCTAACTAACAGTTTCTGTATTTTGTGATTCACTAGTGTTTTTCATTTATTTATGGTTGTGAATTGCATTATGGGATCTTGATCTCTGCTCTGTCAACTTTTTTTAACAAAGTGACCTTTATTGACATTTTATTAGTTTCAAATAATATAGTTTATAAGAAATAATAGTAACGTTTTATTACACATTATAAATTATTTATTAAGCATTAACAAATAGTTAAGCTTAGTTAAGCTTAAATAATTCTACATTAATAGACGTTAGTGAGCAGTTAGTAAATACAGCTACAAATGCTGTATTCCAGACTTATGATTGTATTTTCATACTTTGTTAATGATTATTTTTTCATTTATTAAGTATCACATTATTTACAAACTAGTTATTTAAGAATAGTTGGTGCTGTTTTAAGATCATTTAAAATCTGTAAGTAAATGATTAATAAACTATTCAAGTTAACATTTATATATCTTATTATTCAGGCATAAAATGGTTATTTTGTATTTATTCACCAAAATCTATGGTCACCAAAATGTATTTATGTCACCAAAATCTGACTTTTTTGTAAACTGTCATAATGAAAACATGACAAAGCCATTTGACTATCTTGTTAATAAACAATGGTGGCAGGACTTTGCATTTTGATGTCACTGACACTTTCATTGACATGAATACTTGCTTTTGAGGAATGAGCTATCCGTTTTGAGCTAGTGACATGCTTTTGCAGGTTATCCACTAGGTTTTGCAGTTTGCACTAATTGTTTTGAGAAATGCATTAACTGTTGTACAAATGTGAATAGTGTTGTGAGAAATGCACCAAAGCAACTGAGAAAAACTGTAATAAAGCATTTATTACATAGTAACCAGTACTATATGCCTGAATAATAAAATATATAAATGTTGATTTGAATAGTCTATTAATCATTTACTAACTCATTCTTAATGATTCTAAAAGCCACAAACTACTCTTAAATAAAAATGGCTTGTAAATAATACAATACTGAATTTAGTAGTGAACAATTAATAAGCAGCAACGTATGAAAATACAGTCATTAAGCACATTATAAATGTGCTTATAAGTCAAGAATACAGCATTTGTAATTTATAAACTGGTTTTAAAAAGGTTTTAGTACCATAATATACAACAACAACCGTGACAACATAAAAGTAACTTTTTAGAACTTTTCAACATTAAAAGTTGTTGGAAGAAAGATTAAGGTTCTTTAGTGCCATTTAAATGTGTAAATCAATGGGGAAAAATAAAAACGTGAATCACAAAATACTGAAAACTGTTAATTTACAGACATTTTTACTGTGTATTTATGTGATTTCACCTGAGTAATTTCTTGATTATGAACAAATACTGGCATTAGCAATACATTTGGGATCAAAAATGATTTCCTTTGTTTTCTTTATTTATTTCAAATTACTCGTGCTCTTGCTCTGTCAGATTCAGGTTTACACAAATATTAATGTTTGATTTGCATGTTGTTGTTTTTTTTGTAGTTTTATAGTTTGATCTAAATTGATTCAAAATTAAATAGTTCCTTTAAGTTTATGACCATCAGGGGATTTAGTTATTGGCCATTCTATTTAAGAGATTGTGGCTGTCTAGACACTTTCTCTCATATCAACCACAGCTCTGCAGCTGTCAGTGTTGAATGGCTGGGTCAGGTTGGTTTGGAAGGACATGGGCTGTGGTTGTGGCGTGTCCTCAGATCTTTTCAAAGCGAGTTCGTAGCAGCTGTTCACTAGTCTGATCTGATCTGCTTTTGTAATTTGACCACAGATGTTCACAGACAATAGCTGAGGTGTTTAATAAAGCAGTCGAGTGAGCACTTTTCAAATAAATAATTTGATATGCAAGTATTATCTTACTGAGGACATGCAGTATATAGTGCTTTGTAAATTAGAGACATTTTTCTTTTTCATATTTGGAGGGTTTTTTTTCATTTATTCAACTCATGTAAGTCACTCAGTTTCTGAACTTTTGCTGTGTACTAACAAATCTTTTCATTCTCTTCATTTGATTTAACTTCATCAGTACCTATGGTCTCTAGCGCCCCCTGTCCATCGTAATAAGTAACGTTAATAAAAAGCAGATGCACTGCTAATGTTATAATCAGCTTGCGAATTGGGGGGCTTGACACTTTTTTTTGTAAATTAGGTGTTTGTTTGTAACTAAATATGTATTTTAAAATTCACTGTATGCTTTTTATATCAAAAACAACCCATCACTCTCTCAGAATCTAAACAATATCTATTAAACAATAAAAATAAGTTTGAATAACAAATGGGACACAGTTGAATTAAATATATAAATGTTTGAAATCCTTTATATTCCTTAATTAATTAATAATTAGATGTTTTATTAATGATAATAACAAGAGACATTTATTGATCATAGAAAATCAAATTAAAAATAATTATTGAGGAATCAAAATGAGGGACTGGGTAAATGGCAGCTTTGCCATTACTGGTATAAATTACATTCAAAAACATATTTATACAAATATATAATAAAATAAAATAAATCTATTTTAAATGTGATCCTGGACGAAGTCAAATGAAGTCAAATGTTGCTCTGTAGCTATAGGTTGATATTTTTAGGAATAGCCATAATTATATATTATTGTTTTACATCAAAATTTATTATAAGTGATTATTATTAAGTAAAATTCATCTTCCACAAAGACATTTTATATACAGTATATCCATAAATCTATCAAACTGTAATAAGTAATATAGCTAAGAATGTAATTTATACAACTTTGAAGGGAATTTTCTCAGTATTCTAACCCTCAGATTCTAGGTTGAAATGGTTGTGTCTGGGTCAAATGTTGTACTAACAAACCATTTGTCAGTGGAAAATGTACTTATACAGCCTTTGGATGTCGTATAAATCTCATTTTCAAAAACTAACACTTATGACTTTTATTATCCAGGGTCACAAATTGTAATATCATGTCATAATATTTATATATTATTAACAACTTTTCTTACTGTATCTTTAACAAAAACACTTTGGCATTTAAACATCTTAAATATTCCAGTCTTTTTACCAGTAATGTCAAGATTATTATTTGTGCTTACCCATAGCATGTCCTCCGGGTCAGTGGGGTCCCAACTGCATCCACACTTGCAACTGTCACAATGGAGCATTCTGCAGTGCTTATGATGGCGAGTGTAAATGTACGGCCGGCTGGACTGGTCTGTACTGCACACAACGTAAGTACCAATTTCTTTCGCAATGACTCTCTTTCAGTTTGACCACCAACATTTCTAGCAGCTCTATTTGGTTACAGTCTTGGAAGGTCAATAACATTTGGTCATGACATTTCCTGTCGTCCTGTCCTGCAGGATGTCCATTGGGTTTCTATGGTAAGGATTGTGTGCAGGCATGTCAATGTGAGAATGGTGCAGACTGCAATCACATCTCCGGTCAGTGCACATGCCGTACAGGCTTCATGGGACGTCACTGTGAACAGAGTCAGTATGGGAAAGAGTTTTTAAACAGTAGTGCTATTATTTGATATTTTAAAATGTATGTACTGTAAGCATCTGCATCTGATCCAGCATAATTCTCACTCGCTTCCAGAATGTCCTGCGGGTTCATATGGATATGGCTGCCGGCAAGTTTGTGATTGTCTCAATAACTCCACCTGCGATCACATGACTGGCACATGTTACTGCAACCCAGGCTGGAAAGGCACACGATGTGATCAGGGTAATGTTAACAGAGCATTTACAATCAGTCGACTTTGTCTGCACTTCAGAATTCACAAAAGTTTGCAAAAGTAATTTGTGTGAATCTCTGTTTTTTTCTGCTCTTCGGAAGATCATTTAAATTTTAGAAAAAGATACAGAAGTAGCACTTTAGTTTAAGTAACTATTCTAATTATTATAGGTATGGCTTATTACAGACCTATTATTACAGTTTTTCTCAGTGGCTTTGGTGCATTTCTCACAACACTATTTACATTTGCACAACAGTTAATGCATTTCTCAAAACAATTAGTACAAACTGCAAAACCTATTGGATAACCTGCAAAAGTGTGTCACTGGCTCAAAATGGATAGCTCATTCCTCAAAAGCAAGTACTCATGTCAATGAAAGTGTCAGTGTCATCAAAATGCAAAGTCCTGCCACCATTGTTTATGAACAAGATAGTCAAATGGCTTTGTCATGTTTTCATTATGACAGTTTACTCTGTAAATGTTTTCCAATGCAAAAAAATCAGATTTTGATGATACGTCTTTAAAATGCTCAAGACAGCACTATATACTATTTGCACAGCCATTTGAAAACTACAGTAAAGTTAGACATCACTACATTTAGTGAAGTATCTGAGTACAAGACACTAAATATGTATGTTTCACAGTTTTACTGCATATGCTCTTTACAATTCTAATTAACAAATAAACACATCCTTATTTTCAACAAACATAAACTTTCTTTAGGTAAAGCTGTGCACAACTGTAAACAATACTGCAGTACATATTGAAACTGAACCTACAACATACACAGGTCTGTAAATCATTCATGAAATTTTCAATTTAGAAGACATTTTCAGAAAAAAAAAAAGATTTAAAGTTTTTAAATAAAATGAGCTTGACAGATTTTGACAACTAGTTCAACATTTTTGTATGTAATGACTAAAGTAATGAAATGAGGACTGTTAGTATTATATGGAATGACTATTCACCATCCACAAGTTTAGTTATTTTTGACTGACATGACATAAGCAAATGATAATGTTACAAACAGCAGAGAGTTGTATGAAAGCAATTGATGCATGTCCAAAAGCGTTTGCTGGAAGGAATGAGAAACTGCTACTATGATGTGCACAAATGACTAATTGTTTTGAGAAATGAATTAATTGTTGTGCAAATGTAAATAGTGTTGTGAGAAATGCATCAAAGCGACTGAGAAAAACTGTAAGATGTTGGATGTTTAATACTCAAAAGTAATAATATCTCAAATCAAATCCTATCTAATACACTGTAAAAAGGGATTAGTTGACTACTTAAAAAAGAGTGTAAACTCTTTGCTTTATAGTTATTAGGTAAACAAACTACCTGCATAATGATAAAAGTTAATTAAGTCAATAGGTTTACTGACTTTTTTAAAGTAAACTAGTTGCTTATAAGGCAATGGGTTAACTCACTTTTTTAAAGTATCTAATTACTTTTTACCTATCTTATGTACCTACGGTAAACCCATATACTACATTAACTATTAATAAGCACCAAATTAGGAGTTTATTGATGAAAAACTCAAAGTTGTGGCGATAATTGTGAGAATTGCACCTTAAAATGAAATGTGTCTGATACAAGATGCTTCCAATGTTGCTACACTGATTACAATCGGAGCCATCTGCTTCAGTCACACACAATGAGGTTTCATGTAAATGCATGGAATTGTTTCTTATCTTTGACTGTGATGCTGATGTTTTATGTCTTTCTCAGCTGGAGTGATTATTGTAGGGAGTCTCAATAGTTTGACAAGCGCAGCTGTGCCTATGGATTCGTATCAAATTGGTGCAATCACAGGAATCATCATCCTTGTACTTCTTGTGCTCATCCTCCTCCTCCTGTTCATCATTTATCGCAAAAAACAGAAAGGCAAAGAATCCACAATGCCTTCGGTCACGTACACACCTACTATGAGGGCCAACACTGATTACGCCATTGCAGGTCAGTGTCCCAATTATTGTGATAATGCCTCTAGTCAACATAACTTTGTCACATTACATTACAATAGTTATACATTTCTTATTATTCTCATGATTAATTGTATAAGTCAGGGTGACTCATATGGCAGAACAGGGTAGTTTCAGAAGTAACGGTGTCTGTTTGTGATGGTTTTTTTTTCCTAGAGTCACTCCCACAAACTGAGGTCCTTCCGAACAGTAACTATTTCTCCAATCCCAGCTACCACACACTGACCCAATGCAGCAGCCCACCTCACGTCAACAACATACCCTATGGAAAGGTGGGTAACATTAGTGTAACACTAGTATATGGTCTAATTCTCACTATTAACTATTCAATTCAATTCAATTTTTCAATTCATCTTTATTTGCGCTTTTACAATGTGGATTGTGTCAAAGTAGCTTCACATAGAATATTATAGTGAATTGAAAGTGTCAGTTCAGTTTGCAGAGTTTAAGTTCAGTTTAGTTCAGTTCAGTTCAGGTCAGTGGGGTTTAATATTCACTGCTGAGAGTCCAAACACAGAAGAGCAATCCATCGATGCGCAGCTCTACTAGTCTCAAACCATGCAAGCCAGTGGCGACAGCGGCGAGGAAAAAACTTCACCAATTGGCGTAAGTGAAGGATAAAAACCTCGAGGCTCAGTTGGGCACGACCATTTCTCCTATGGTCAAATGTCTTGTGCAGAGCCTCGGGATGAGTATCCCCAGGTGGAAATAATGAATAAAGAGAATAATTAGCATAGCTGCTGTTCATAGTGTATATAAACGAGATGCGTGGAGCACATTCATGCATCATACCGCTATGTAATGCATTGAGTGTATGCTTTAATAAAAAGATAGGTCTTTAATCTAGTTTTGAACTGCGAGAGTGTGTCTGAGTTTCGGACATTATCAGGAAGGCTATTCCAGAGTTCAGGAGCCATAAATAAGAAGGCTCAACCTCCTTTACTCGACTTTGCTATTCTAGGTACTACCAGAAGCCCTGAGTTTTGAGATCTTAAAGGGCGGGTTGGATTGTAGTGAGACAGGAGGTTGGTTAGATAAACAGGAGCTAGATTATTTAAAGCTTTATAGGTAGGAAGTAATTTTTTAAATCAATACGAAACTTAACAGGTAGCCAGTGTAAGGAGAATAAAATTGGGGTAATACGATCATATTTTTTAGACCTGGTAAGAACTCTGGCAGCTGCATTTTGTACTAGCTGAAGTTTTTAATAGAGTATTCTGGGCAACCAGTGAACAGAACATACAGTAATCCAGCCTAGAAGTCATAACTAGAGTCTTATTGCCTGCCTATGATCTTATTCTACATCTTTGAACTTCCCCAATACCTAAACCAAACTACTGCCTTATTAACCATTAATAAGGAGCAATTAGAAGTTTGTTGAGCTAAGTCATTTTTAATGGTGTGTTAATAGCATTGTATTGCACCTTAAAGTTTGACCGAATGGTGTTATAGAGTCTTATTTGTTTACTGTACTAACTATGACACAGTGGTGGAGTGCAGAAAAATCATACTCAAGTAAAAGTACAAAAATGTAGTACAAGTAAAGTAAGGCCCAATCCCAATTCTATTTTTGTACCCCTACCCCTTCCCCTTGGCCCTTAAAAATGAGTGTGAATGGGAAGGGCTTTAAAACTTACCCCTAAGAATTGGGACAGCAATTAAAAGTATCTATTCTAAATACTACTCAAAGTATGAGTAAAACATAGCTCTTTTAAAATTACTTAAGTGTAGAGAGTAGTGAGTATCATGCTCAGAAAGTGATTCCACCTTTTACCTCGCAGCTTACATCAGTGACATTTTCATTTAAGGCTTTTTCTATAAGTTAAATTATTTCCCATTCATGGACTATGAATTTATAATGCGAGATTAATACAATTTGAGAACACATTACATTAATATATGCACTTATAGTAAGCCGTCAAGAAGCAGGTGAATGCGTTTACACACTTAAGGGAAATCTGTGTAATCTAAGGGGTAAAAATAGCTGTTGAACCCTGACCAACAAGCTACGAACCAAGTTTGTGAAGCACTGATTTGAACATATATTTGAAAACGTAACATTCTGTAGTGCATTTAGTTGTTTTTTCTAAGGATTTTTAGTGATTTCAGTCATCACCTAGGCATTCTTCAGCTTTTCATCAGAGACATGCAGTCTAAACAGTCTTTCGATCATTACGTGTAATATTTAATATACAGTTGAAGTCAGAATTATTAGCCCCCCTTTGATTTTTTTTCTTTTTCAAATATTTCCCAAATGATGTTTAACAGAGCAAGGAAATTTGTACAGTATGTCTGATAATATTTTTTCCTTCTAAATAAAGTCTTATTTGTTTTATTTCAGCTAGAATAAAAGCAGTTAAAATTTTTTTTTTTAACATTTTAAGGTCAAAATTATTAGCTCCTTTAAGATAGATTTTTTTCGATAGTCTACAGAACAAACCATTGTTATACAATAACTTGCCTAATTACCCTAACCTGCCTAGTTAACCTAATTAACCTAGTTAAGTCTTTTAATATCTGTATAGAAGTGTCTTACAAAATATCTAGTAAAATATTATTTACTGTCATCATGGCAAAGATAAAATTCATTCATTCATTCATTTTCTTTTCGGCTTAGTCCCTTTATTAATCTGGGGTGGCCACAGCAGAATGAACCGCCAACTTAACCAGCATTTGTTTTACGCAGCGGATGCCCTTCCAGCCACAACCCATCTCTGGGAAACATCCATGCACACTCATTTACACACATACACTACGGACAATTTAGCCTACTCAATTCACTTGTATTGCATGTCTTTGGACTGTGGGGGACTGGAGCACCCGAAGGAAACCCATGCAAATGCAGGGAGAACATGCAAACTCCACACAGAAACACCAACTGACTCAGCCGAGGCTCCAACCAGTGACCTTCTCGTTGTGAGGCAACAGCACTACCTACTGCGCCACTGCTTCGCCACAAAGAGAAAATAAATCAGTTATTAGAAATGAGTTATTAAAACTGTTATGTTTAGAAATGTGTTGAAAAAATCTTCTCTCCATTAAACATAAACTGGAAAAAAAATAAACAGGGTGGCTAATAATTCAGGGAGGCTAATAATTCTGACTTCAACTGTACGTTTAAGAGCTCCACAATTTACATGTTTGCTAAGTTTTTTAAGCGTCCGTTTCTAAAAAATTCCTGAGAAAAACTACTCAATTGCAGTAACTTGAGTATTTGTAATTAATTACTTTACACCACTGCTAACTGACATGTTATGCCTGCATTAATCTGGAAACATTTGAAAGCATCTGACACAATAAGGTTGCACTCAATTGCCATTTCATGTAGGTATGCAATTGCCCTTATGCTTTGCTGGAATCTAATTGACAGAGCAAAAAACACTAAGGTTTTGCTGGGCAATAATGTTGCCTTGGGGTGGACAGAAGGCCAAAACATTACACTAAAAATGCAGGGTCATTCATTCATTCAATTCATTCATGTTGTCTCAACACAAATTGATTAAGTTAACTTAACACTTTTAACAAATTTATGTGGACTGAACATAAAAAAATTAAATTGTCCCAATGAAATTTCAAGAATTCTGTTGTTTCAGCTCATTTTAATTAAGTAGTTTGAACAAGTAAAAAAAAAATATTTTTTATGTACTGTAGACCTCTGATTGTTGAATAGTTCTAGGAACACAGGACTAATAATCATGGTGTGTGTGTGGGGGGGTTATTTTACTATATACAATACTGCTTCAGAATAAAGCATTTACACGGATTACTCTGCCTGTGTGTTGTTAGTTTTTAATTTAGTGAAACAAAGTGTGTAATCTCTGCCTTGAAAGATGTCATTTTAAGAAAACCAATTGCAAATTCCTAAGTTAATCAAAATTAACTTCTCTGTAGATATCTGGAATTGAGTTATGTGGAATGTCATAGAAAGGCACTTGCTATAATTGTTTGTTTCCTTTTGCCTTGCAGATGAACAACAACCAGTTGTTTGTGAACCTGAAAAACACTGAGCCAAGGAAGCGGCTTTCCCTCCTGGATCACACAGGAACTCTACCAGCTGACTGGAAACAAGGCGGATCCTTTAGTGAACTTGGTGTGACCTCCAGCAATCACCATCACAACAAATGCTACAGAAAAACATTTCACATGATAATGTTTAATAGAACTATGCTTGCAGAAAGAATACAGTACCTAAACTCAACAATTCAGATTCAGAAGCAGATTAATTGTATTGTTTTGTTAGACAAATATATTTTGCAGTACACTTATATTTTTCAACTAAGGAAAGTTACATTTATCAAGTTAATGAATTCTTTCCCAGTAATGGGTTGCTATTGAAAGAGCATCCTCTGCGTAAAACATATGCCGGAATAGTTGGTGGTTCATTCCGCTGTGATGACCTCTGATAAATAACACTTACAATGAAATTAAATGAATGAATGAATGAATGAATGCAGTTTATGAATTCAAACAATTAATTGAGTAAGAAATTGATGACAATATGGCACACATAAAATAAGGTGTCATGGCTTTTGAATAGTTCATGTTTTGATACATGTAACAATTATATAGTTTAGATTTAGAAAAGAGTTTCTGTTGTATATTAGTTGAAATTGATATGGTTGTTTAGTAGTATAAAGTACTTATTGAGTAATTAAATTACTTTTCAGACAAAGTGATTAGAAAAGTAATTTAAATACATGTTTATGTAATTAGTCATTTATTTCTTTTTCATGTAACTTAATCAACATTGTTTATAACCTCAGTCTACACACATACTGTAACATTTCACACATTTGTTTTACACATAGCACCAGCATGTTTAAATGCATAAATGTTTACCTCTATTGGATTTATTTACAACTGTGAGTTGGGTACCAAACCTTTGACTTCTGTCTTGATTTTTCTCATTAGGAGCTTATGGAGTTGACAGGCGTTACATGGGAAAGTCGCTTCGAGGTAGGAAAGAGGAAAAAGTCTTTAGTAGACGGAAAGAATTATGTTATCATTTACTCTCGTTTGTCTTTATCCAAACATATATGTATTTTTTTAACATGGGAAATGTTCTCCCCATGTTTGCGTGGGTTTCCTCCGGATGCTTCAGTTTCCGCCACAGTCCAAAGACATGCACTATAGGTGAACTGAATAAGCTAAATTGGCCGTAGTGAATGTGTGCAAGAGTGTGTCGTTGTTTCCCATAGTTAGGTTGCGGCTGGAAGAGCATCCGCTGTGTAAAACATGTGCTGGATAAGTTGGCAGTTCATTCCGCTGTGGCGACCCCTGATTAACAAAGGGACTAAGCTGAAAAGATTGAATGAATGAACATCATTATTTATATATTGTTATTGTAACATATTACCCCGCCCTGTGATAAAATACTATAGTACTTGTTTTGTAGGTGTGTACATATTTTTGGACCATACTATAGAAAAGTACTTGAATTTATCTGTTGTAGTAGTTCTGTAGTTGCTATTGTAACACAACAGCTATAGTAATATAAACAATTTATCCAATAATGTAGTTTTGTACAAATATATATGGTATATTCACTGATCAATAATAAAGAATTCTATATAGATCAGTGGGTATATTATACTACAATACATCACAGTTTACTGTAATAAAACTAAAGTATACTACAGTATTTATTACAGTTTATTAGTTAACAATAGTTAATACAACAGTATGCTGTTGCGTTCATTGACAAAGTGTTGTAATATATACAGTATAATACACTTTCTATAGTATGGTTCAAAAACAATACTTACAATATTTTACAGTATTTACTATATAACTACTATATTTTTCATATGGGTACTCTTATTTTATGTTGCAAAAAAAAAGCATTTTGCAAAAAAAAAAAAAAAGAAAGCAAGTTGAATAAATGAGGACAGTGTTGATTTTGAGTGGACTGTCTCCTTTAAAAAGTTTCATGAACGGTTTTGTTTTTATCTCTGTAGATCTTGTGAAGAGTTTGCCCTACCATGCCAGTTCCTGCTCTCTCAATAGCTCAGAGAACCCATACGCCACCATCAAAGACCCTCCTCTGCTGTTGACCAAGAGCACTGAGTGTGGTTATGTGGAAATGAAGTCTCCTGCTCACAGAGATTCGCCATATGCTGAGATACATTCCTCCAGCCCTACCAACAAAAATGTCTATGAAGTTGGTAAGCTGACAAGATGAAATTGAAATGGTTTAAACTACTATAATTTTCTCATAACTATTAAAAAGTTGTAGTTTTTATTATATACCCATGCAACATAACTTGTTTTGTGCATCAGGGTTGCAAAAATTTTGTGATTTGTGGCATAAAAATAATTTGAACTCATACAATGTATTTCATATATATATATATGAAATACATTGTATGAGTTCAAATTATTTTTATGCCACAAATCATTAGAATATTGAGTAAAAATTGTTCCATAAATATATTTTGTCAATTTCCTACTGTAAATATATCAAACCTCAATTTTTGATTAGTAATAAATATAGCTAAGAATGTAATTTGAAAAACTTTTTTCAGTATTTAGTTTTTTTTAACCCCTTAGATTTCATATTTTAAAATAGTTGTATCTTGATCAAATATTGTCCTATCCTCGCAGAGCACACATAAGTGGAAAGCTTATTTATTCAGCTGTCAGATAATGTACAAATTTCAATTTCCAAAAATCTACACTTATGATACTTTCTACACTTACTGTAATTTAAAATTATTTACAGTTATTACACTTATGGTTTTGTGGTCCATGGTCACATTTGCACTTGCTATGCTTCTGTATAGATTAATAGCATTTTCTTAATGGGATTATGGGACATTGACTCTAAATGAATAGTAATAGAGCACAGGTGTGGTGTGTCCTTACAAATTTGAAGGCATCACATCATATTTTTTGACCATCAGGGAACTAGTTATCATGACTAAGTGCTTCTGCTTTATGAGCTGTGTTAAGTGAAGCCGGTTCCTCTTGAGAGCAGCTGTTGTGTTCATGTCATGTTGGCTTGGGAATATGCATGTACAGTACATAATAATCAGGGCTGTCGCAGCTGTCTTTTTTATCAGCCTGCACTCTGTTCCATTTGTCATAGGCTTTACATTAAATTCACCATGCAATCAAAATTGATTAAATTTTTTATGCAATATATTTTTATATATAAATTATTTATTCATTCATTGATTCATTTTCTTTTTGGCTTAGTCCCTTTATTAATCCGGGGTCGCCAGAGCGAAATGAACCGCCAACTTATCCAGCATATGTTTTTACGCAGCGGATGCACTTCCAGCTGCAACCCATCACTGGAAAACACCCACACATTCTCATTCTCACACACACACATATACTATGGACAATTTAGCTTACACAGTTCACCAGTACCGCATGTCTTTGGACTTTTAGGGGAAATCAGAGCACCCGGAGGAAATCTATGTGAACGCAAGGAGGGCATGCAAACTTCTCACAGAAATGCCTTCTCTCACAGAAACTTCTCTCTTGCTGTGAGGCTAGAACGCTTCCCACTACGCCACGGCGTCGCCCATTAAATTATTTATTGATGCCCATAATTTTTTTTTGTGTTCTTATAGCATTTGATTAAACAAAATCCCTTTTCATTGACATTCCTTTATCCGAAGCAAACCACAACACTATAACAGACAATTAATTTTCTTTAGCTGAATCTGTGCTGAACTTGCATTTCTGTCTTCAGGTAAACACAAACTAAGATATTTTAAAGAAAGATGAAAACCTGCAACCACTGACTTCCATGATAGGAAAACCTAATTCTATGAAAGTTAATGGTTACAGGTTTCTAGCTTTTTCAAAATATCTTTTTTGTGGTTAGCAGAAGAAAGAAATTCATAAATGTTTGAAACGAGTAAAGGATGAATAAATGATGATAGAATTTTTATTTTTGAGTGAACTATTTGACATCAGTTACCATTTTATTTACTTTTTATTACAGTTTTTCTCAATCGCTTTGGTGCATTTCTCACAACACTATTTACATTTGCACAACAGTTAATGCATTTCTCTAAACAATTAGAACAAACTTCAAAACCTAGTGGATAACATTCAAAAGTGTGTCACTTGCTCAAAATGGATAGTATTCATGTCAATGAAAGTGTCAGTGTCAAGATGAAAAGTCCTGACACCATTGTTTATGAACAAGATAGTCAAATGGCTTTGTCATGTTTTCATATTGACAGTTTATTCTGTACATTTTTTCCAATGCAAAAAAGTCTTTTTTGACTTCCTGAAAATGTTTAAGACTGCACTATATATTATTTGCACAGCCATTTGAAAACTACAGTAAAGTTAGACATTAGGTAGGTATAGGTATCTGATGAGGTATCTGTATGTTTCACTTTTTTACTGTATTTGCTCTTTACAATTCTAATTTATTCACAGCATTGTGCAAAAGAATAAATACACCCTTATTTACAACAAACTTAAACTCGCTTTGGGTAGAGCTGTGCACAACTGTAAGCAATATTGCAGTACATATCAGAACTGAACCTACAACATAGTTGTTGAACCTACACATTGTTCAATTTAGAAGACATTTTCAGGAAAAAAAAAATTATTTGCTTGACAGATTTTGACAACTAGTTCAACATTTTTGTATGTAATGACTCGAGAAATGAGGACTATTATTTTATATGGAACGACTATTCAGCCTTCACAAGTTTAATTACAGTTTTTCTAAGTCGCTTTGGTGCATTTCTCACAACACTATTAACATTTACACAACAATTAATTCATTTCTCAAAACAATTAGTCATTTGTGCACATCATAGTAGCAGTTTCTCATTCCTTCCAGCAAATTGCAAATGCTTTTGGACATGCATCAATTGCTTTCATACAACTCTCTGCTGTTTGTAACATTATAATTTGCTTATGTCATGTCAGTGAAAATTAACTAAACTTGTGGATGCTGAATAGTCATTCCAAATAAAACTAATAGTCCTCATTTCATTACTTGAGTCATTACATACAAAAATGTTGAACTAGTTGTCAAAATCTGTCAAGCTCATTTTATTTAAAAACTTTAAATCTTTTTTTTTTCTGAAAATGTCTTCTAAATTGAACAGTTTCATGAATGATTTACAGACCTGTGTATGTTGTAGGTTCAATTTCAATATGTACTGCAGTATTGTTTACAGTTGTGCACAGCTCTACCCAAAGAAAGTTTGTTTGTTGTAAATAAGGGTGTATTTATTCTTTTGCAAAATGCTGTGAATAAATTAGAATTGTAAAGAGCATATGCAGTAAAAATGTGAAACATACATATTTAGTGTCTTGTACTCAGATACCTCACTAAATGCAGTGATGTCTAACTTTACTGTAGTTTTCAAATGGCTGTGCAAGTAGTATATAGTGCTGTCTTGAGCATTTTCAGCAAGTGTCACCAAAATCAGACTTTTTTGCATTGGAAAACATTTACAGAGTAAACTGTCATAATGAAAACATGACAAAGCCATTTGACTATCTTGTTCATAAACAATGGTGGCAGAACTTTGCATTTTGATGACACTGACACTTTCATTGACATAAATACTTGCTTTTGAGGAATGAGCTATACATTTTGAGCAAGTGACACGCTTTTGCAGGTTATCAACTAGGTTTTGCAGTCTGTACTAATTGTTTAGAGAAATGCATTAACTGTTGTGCAAATGTAAATAGTGTTGTGAGAAATGCACGAAAGCGACTGAGAAAATCTGTAATTTTGATTGACATGACATAAGCAAATGATAATGTTATAAAACAGCAGAGAGTTGTGTGAAAACAATTGATGCATGTCCAAAAGCATTTGCAATTTGTTAGAAGGAATGAGAAACTGCTACAATGAAGTGCACAAATGAATAATTGTTTTGAGAAATGCATTAACTGTTGTGCAAATGTAAATATTGTTGTGAGAAATGCACCAAAGCCACTGAGATAAACTGTAGTCACCTACAGGGGCGGAACAGTGGCTCAGTGGTTAGTACTGTTGCCTCACAGCAAGAGGATTACTGATTCGAGTGTGACCGGGTCAGTTGGCATTTCTGTGTGGAGTTTGCATGTTCTTCCCATGTACATGTGCATGTTCTTCTCATGTTTGTGTGGGTTTCCTCCGGGTGCTCCGGTTTCCCCCACAATCCAAAGACATGCGGTATAAGTAAATTGGATGAACTAAATTGACCATATGAGTGTGTGTGACAGAAAGAGTGTTTGGGTGTTTTCCAGTACTGGGTTAAGGCTGAAAGGGCTTCCTCTGTGTAAAACATATGGCGGAATAGTTGATGGTTCATTCCGCTGTGGCAACCACTGATAAATAAGGAACTGTACAGGGCTTGTACAGGGCTCTAGTTGGCAGCTGCAGAATTTAAGTGCTGTCTGTTATCTGAATGTTTAAATCAGTATTTAAATGAGAATTTAATTGGAATTTGCACTATTATTTGCAGTAAAGTCCATAAACTTGTCAGTAATTTAATAGTTTTTTTAAATGTCCTCATTTATTTTTGGTATTGCATTGTGGGGGAATTACAGTTAAACACCATATAGAAATCGATATCTTAATTAAAGTTAAAGTTAAAGGGCACCTATGGTGAAAAATCTACTTTTCAAGCAGTTTGGACAGACATATGTGTAGGTATAGTGTATAGATCATCATATTGGGGTGATGTAAACACACCCAGTCCTAATTTTTCAATTTAACAACATAAAAACAGTAGACCATTTGGAGCGGTCCCCCCTGTCAACGGAATTGATTGACAGCTGCGTATTAACATGTCTCCGTAGTAACGTTTATAATCCTATCAACAAGACTGGACATGCGCAAAGCAACCGGGAATAAAAGGTCTGTTTTGCTAGGATCATCAATCATCATCAAATGTGATCAATAGTGAGTTTTACAAGTTTAAAATCTTTTAAAACAGCGCATGTTTGTAATAAATTACAGCGATTTACTTCAGATTTACTTCATCACCACAGCCGCATATCAGTACAATTATAAAAGAAGACACTTCAATCCTGGTTTGTGGACGTTAAATCAGGTTTATTTTGTACATTAACATAACAGATATCAATACAGCAGTGGATATTAACCTGTAGAAACGTCACATTTGCGTGCAAAGCTAAATGCGTTTGTGCTCTAGAGGTGAATTGAAAAAACTAAATTGTCCATAGTGGCGACGCGATGGTGCAGTGGGTAGCACGATCGCCTCACAGCAAGAAGGTTGCTGGTTTGAACCTCGGCTGGGTCAATTGGTGTTTCTGTGTGGAGTTTGCATGTTCTCCCCGTGTTGGCGTGGGTTTCCTCTGGGTGCTCGGATTTCCCCCACAATTTCAAAAATATGTGGGATAGGTCAATTGGGTATGCTAAAATTGACCGAAGTGTATGTGTGTGAATAAGTGTGTATGGCTGTTTCCCAGTCATAGGCTGCAGCTGGAAGAGCATCTGTTGCGTAAAACATATGCTGGAATAGTTGCCGGTTTATTCCGCTGTGGCGATCCATGAAATAGAGACTAAGCCAATGAAAAATGAACGAATGAATGATTAGGAACAACTATTGCATTCCTGAACTGCAAAAAGCAATGAGTTGACTTTACTTTTAAAAAAGTAAGTAAAACCCATATTTTTTAACGTGATTAGTTGACTTTACATAAGAAAACTGAGTAAACCCATTGCCTTAAAATTATCAAGTATGACGGCATGACTGTATAAAAGCACAGTATTACTTGGGTCAGACACTCAGTCATTTCTTATATATCTAGTGTTGGGAAGCTACTTTAAATGTGTGACTTGATGAGCCAAAAGCTACTCTTTAGGAAAAGTATAAGCTATTGTCAAACCACACTTCTTAAAAAATAGCTAGCTACACTGTAAGTCACTTCCTAAAAGTAGCTACATTGAAGCTACTTTTTCCCACAAAGGCTTATATTACAAAAATAAACTTTACTCACTCATTTACTCACTTTCCTTAAGTCTCTGATTTTATCAGAGGTCACCAGAGTGGAATGAACCACCAATTACTCTGGCACATTTTTTACGCAGCAGATGCCCATCCAGCCACAAATCAGCACTGAAAGTAAACTAACTTGTGAACCCTCTGTGCTGGGAAACACCCATACATACATTCTTTTATTCATACACACTCATACACTGTAAAGCAGGGGTCACCAATATCGGTTCTAAAGGGCCGGTGTCCCTGCAGGGCTTAGCTCCAACTTGCCTTAACACACCTGCCTGGGTGTTTTAAGTATACCTAGTAAGACCTCGATTAGCTTGTTCAGGCGTGTTTGATTTGGGTTGGAGCTAAAATCTGCAGGACACCGGCCCTCCAGGAACGAGTTTGGTGACCACAGCTGTAAAGCATGAGTGACACGACAGTGCTAACCACTGAGCCACTGTCCCGTGAATAAACTTTAATTTGAAGTTAAATATTTGGTACTTAAAAAAGTATAATACAATTTTTTATGTCAAAGCTTAATGTTTTATTGCATGTGCATTTCAAAATTCACAGATTGTCAAAAGTCAAAGTACAAAACTGCAAAAAAAAAAAAAGTAGCATTGCAAAAAAAGAAAACAAACATTAAATTTACTGTAACATTTTCTCAGCAAAAAAAAGTGACCTATAACAAATTTTTTGAAGCCCTCGCACAGTGTTAATTGCCAACTGTTAAATACTTTTTGGGTTTAATTGAACTTTTTGTTATTTAAAAAATGTTATTTACAAAACAACAGTAATAAATTAATAATAAAAAAATGACGAGATGTGTGAATTAGCAATAGATGGCTGTAATACGGATGGTACGTTGGCTCAGTGGTTAGCACTGTTGCCTCACAGCAAGTAGTTCAAGCTAGTTCAAGTCTTTGCTGGGCCAGTTGGCATTTCTGTGTGGAGTTTGCATGTTCTTCCCATGTTTGTGTGGGTTTCCTCCATGTGCTCTGTTTTCCCCCACTGTCCAAAGACATGCAGTAGTTAGGTGAATTGAATAAACTAAATTGCCCGTAGTGTATGAGTATGTACGGGTGTTTAAACATATAACATATAAACATATAAACATATGCTGGAATAGTTGGTGGTTCATTCCACTGTGGCGATGTCAGAAATAGAGACTAAGCCGAAGGAGGAAGTGGCTGTAATACGCTATGGCTGTAATATGCTAGATCTTGCTGCACTACATTTTGCTTCAGACATCTACAGGTTTGCTGAATGCAATATAGACAAGCTACAGTACTTGCTACTTGTTTAAAAAAAATAGCTAGCTACTGGAAAAGATACATTGTACAAATTTGTGTATATCACGTCAGTACAAGAAGAGAGGATCCATCCCTTCAACAATACATTCACAGAACAAGCTTCAACTCATATGAATTTAAAACAAAATTGAGTAGGAACAAAACTGCAGCTATTAGTCACTTCTCTGCTATCAACTACAGACACTGATCGTACCATTAAAACTAGAAGAGGGGATTCTATATCAACCCCTTCTGCTATATTCCTACAACAGGATTTTCCTGCTGAACAGGAACTGTTGAGGTCATATTGTCATGAAAATGTTTGGTATTTCAAGTATTTTGAAGTATAATCATATAACTATATATCATGCACATGAGCCTTTCATTGTTTTTAAATATTATTACTTTTTTTGTATTCTTTCCCTTTCTAGAGCCAACCATCAGTTCTGTCCAGGCACTTACAAACAACAACTGCAACGGGCCATTTTGCCAAGATCCATATGACTTACCAAAGAATAGTCACATTCCATGTCATTATGACCTACTGCCTACAAGAGACAGCAGCCCATCACCCACAGAGGACAGCAAATAAACGTGCAAACTTCATTAATGGACCATATGCCTGAGTACTCCACAGCACTCCTTATTACTGCGTTTATTGCTGTCTTTAATGTCATTCAACTTTATAAAAGTTCTTAATTACTTCTGGCTTGCATATTCAAAATGCCATTGTCTTACCCAGTTTTCTGTGAGGAACAAGAGAACAATTGTTTTAGTGGAGGACACTAATAATTGTAATTCATTCAAGCATATCATTCCATTCTTTTATAATGACATATCACACAAATCCCAGACAATCCTCTGTGTTTCTGAAAAAGTATGTCAGATAAGATTTCTGTTTTTTTCTTCCTTATAATATTTAGAAAATTAGTACTGCTTATTGCAATCAGATTGTCCGAAAGCATTTCAGGTTTACCAAAGGTTGACATGCTCTTATAAAGCATCATTAGTGTTGTATTTATATTGACAGTCACCCATTAAAAATAGTTTACAGTCACATATGTCAACATTAACATCATTTTTACATTAAAACGAAGGGCAAATACTTTATAGTGTGTAATACTTTCTAGTTTTTAGTAAGCTAAAGCTAAAGCTGGACTTTTGCGAAGAAAAACATCTTTAAGATGACGAGATGGGTCAGTTTGATATAAATAAATCTCTGGAGTATTTAGGACATACATTCATATGAGTCTTAAAGCACTCTGAGTCTGAACGTTAATTGTATAAAACTGTACATAGTACCAGTTCTTTTATGAATTGCATATATATTTTTTTTCTTTCAAATTTAACATGCTCAAAAATTCTTTTGTGACTTGACCAGTATTGTTTAAAGCAGGACATACAGTGAAGAGTCATCCCGTCCAACTGACTGGACCTATAATATGTTTTCCATAGATTTTTGTTGTTGTTATTATTATTATTATTATTGTTATTATTATTATTATTATTATTATTATTTTACTCTAAATATTCCACACAATCAAATTATTAATAATACTGATCCAAAAGCAGCCAAGTGTGTATGAGTGTTTTATGTATATATATAT
>CAIGQZ010015916.1:188737-218934 GCA_903798205.1 Danio tinwini
TCTCCTAAAAAAAAATATCTCTCTCTATCCTTTACCCAGAAACTTTTATATATATATATATATATATATATATATATATATCTTAAAACTGTATCTTTGTTTTGCTTTTCTTATGATTTTTTAATAAACTTAAAAAAATCTAAAAAGTTGTGCAAAGTGTCATCTCCTTAAAAAAAATTTCTCTGTCTATCCTTTACCCAAAAACTTTAAATGCTATAATTCACACAACTATTCAGTTTTTAAAAATCAATAAATGAAGGTTCTAATGCAGGGGTGTCCAAACCTGGTCCTGGAGGGCCGGTGTCCTGCATAGTTTAGCTCAAACTTCCTCCAACACACCTGCCTGGAAGTCTAGTATACATAGAAAGAGATTGATTAGCTTAGTTTAGGTGTGTTTAATTGGGGTTGGAACTAAAATATGCAGGACTTGGGCCAGGACTAGGCCCCTCCATGACCGAGTTTTGACACCACTGTTCTAATGCATCAAATTAGGTGGAAAAAAAAAACTTTAAATATAGACCTTGTTACCCAAAGAACATTTCAGTTAAAAAAAATTCCCTTGACTATATTAAAATCTAAACTACTTTTAAGCATGGAATTTATTTTAAATGGAAAAGAATTGGATGGTAAAGTTTCTTCATAGAACCATACCTTCCAAGAATTTAGGAAATTATGCCATTAGTTTCCTATTTATAGAGAGTTCAATAAACAAGAAGAGCTTTTCCACCAGGGCCATCTGAAAAGTTGTCGTTAATGAGTGTATATTTCATGCATTAGTACTTTATAATAATACAAGAAACTCATATAGGTTTGGACTTTAGGTCATTTGAGTAATGATAAGTAAATTTCAAGTTTTGGGTGTACTATCCCTTTAAGAACAATGTAATAAATTTATTCGGTAATTTCTGTCATAATACAATGAAACAGAATATTGCTTGTGTGCATGGTAAAACGTTAACTTTACACGCTATGTCTTTTCTCTAGTGTGAGAACAGTTTAGGAAAAAAATATCAAAATGAATGATTCAAGAGAGCCGATTCGCTAAAACGAGTCACTCTTTGTGACTTCCAATGTTATCATCTTGTTTTGCTTTTTTGTTAAACTGTTTTGTGTGGTGTTTCTACAACGTCTAAATAACTTCTAAATTATTTGCTGCAAAGTTATAAAAACTGTAAACTGTTTGGTTAAATCGCACGTCTCAGCTTCAGACGTGGCACTGCGTGACGTCATCAGAGCGCCGCCGTGTTCCGCTGTATTTCGCATTTCAGCTGCTCCTGTTTCAACATTATACTCCGTTTTGATCACATCAGGTAACTATGATTCATTCTTCAGTAGTCGATTAAATTGTGTTGTCTGCACGAAATGCTGTTGCTAAAAGCTAAATTAACAAAGACATTAGATATCTGTGCGGATCACTACCGAATCTTCAATACATTACATCTTGAATGAGGGACCAGTAAATTAATGATCGTAAATAATAGAAGTGAAATGTGACGTGAGTAATTTACGCTCCGTATGTGAGCCGCTGAATATGTCTATACAGTAATCGATATGAATCGGAGAGTGATCAGTTGTGAGTTTATTATCTCGTCTCAACGCGTACTCTTGAGTATTAACGTTACTTTCATAATAAAATTTGGTCCATTACCAGCATTAATAATTGATGATTTATATATTAAGAAGATGTATACACATTAATACTAACATTGTGAATACTACAACGTTTTTAGTCCCTTAAATAATTTAATTGGTAGTCTTATTTATATTATGAATTTTAACGTTTCATCGACTATCATAACAAATTCATTTAAATACCTTTGGGATCGATTGTCTTGATATTTGTTATGAACGTACAGTTCCGGATGTCCTCATTAGACAGTAGGAAACTGCTGATGGCAGAAATGAGTCTCTGTGCAGTGCTTGACTACTTCTGGTTAACACTTTATAACTAATGTGGTTATATTTAAGTACATGTCTCAGAGAAAGGTTTCATGTGGCTGTGTTCCTCACCTTGCAAAATTTGTTTTCTGATTGTTTTCCTGTAAAAAACATTTATACTGTCAAGTTAAGATACCTTTACTTGAGAAACAAAGTAGTATAACGTATCTTGCTTTTGGTAAATGCATCAAAATTAAGTGATTTTTTTTTAATAAAAATATGTGCCCGTGTTTTTAATTAAAAATAAATGTAATACCCTAATTTCTTTATGTACAGTATATTTACTTTACCTGTGCACAACTTGTGCATACTTTATTTTAAAAACGTCTTCACTAGTAAATCTATTTTAATTTAAGGGTTTTTAGATGTTATATTGGGTAAATGGATAGAAATATTAAGAAACTATATCCTTTAGATCATTCAATTTAATAAATTTTGACTTGTATGTTTATTATGCTGCATTTCTACTTGTCATGTTTATTAACACCATATTAAGTTTAAGAATAGATTGTAACACCCTTAATGCATTTCATTTGAACTGTGCAGTTTCTTGATGTTTTAACATCTTCATTACCTGCAGAACAGAGTGAAGATGATGGAAGAGAGTGGTATAGAGAGCACACCACCTGCTACCCCTCCACCTCCATCTACAGTGGTTGCCAGTCCTCCACCACTCACCAGCGGTAATGCCCAATGCTAACATTCTGTTTACTTTGTACTTACTGTCAGTAAAGGCAGTCCTTCATCTGTACACAAACATCTCTTGACTCACTTAATGGAGACTTTCAATGTATAATGTTTATACATGGACATCATGACATGGTTGCAGAAATGTAGTTTGATTAAAAAGTGTGAGTCATACTCAATTATCAATGTAAGCAGAAATGGAGAAAAAATTTGACCTTGTTAACAGAGGCATGCACTTCTTAAGAAGCCATAAAATATATTTTGGTCAGGGTTTTATTATTTTTAACTATTTTAATTTTAAACATTGTCAAACAGGTTAAGACAAAGGTTTACATTTTTAAACTGAATACAAATACAAAAATATTACAAAATAACACAAAAATACAATAATAGTAACACATAAATACTCAAATTGGCGAGGGTTTATTTAATGTGAGTCAATGCAAATCTTGGTACAGTCTATTCAATATGTCATTATTAGATTTAGCTTTATTAGATTAGACTTTATTGTCATTACACATGTACAAGTACAAGGCAACGAGATGCAGTTTAGGTCGAACCAGGAGTTCAATAGCAGCAAGTGCAGGATATGCTGTAGGTATGTTATAAAGTGCAATTATAGAAAAACAATGGGTAATATTTACAGAAAATTATGTAAAAAATAATATTTTTTACTTCTTTGTAATTTGTTGATAATCAAATGAATGACTCGAACTGAAAGTTCTTTATAAAAACACCTCATTTGCCTTGATCCGATGAAGTTTCAGTCAGCATGGAATGGGTATATACCTGAAATAATCTGATAAAATGAAAAGCCAACACAATCAGATTCAAAATAACTTGATATAGGTATGTTTATGTCTTTCACTTTTAAACATTTCTGTGAAGTAATCTTAAATATTTGCCAAAAAGTTATTTAGTGCGTCTTTTTAAATGCATTATAATTGCAAAAATTATACTCCTACTGCAGTGACATTATCAATCTAAATGAGATGATGGGGTAAGGTTAGATTGGAATAGATGCCCTTCCAGCTTCAACCCATCACAGGGAAACACTTGTACACTCTCATTCACTCACATACACTAAGGGCAATTTAGCTTACCCAATTCACCTATAGCGCATGTCTTTAAACTTGTGGGGACAACCGGAGCACCTGGAGGAAACCCACACGAACACTGGGAGAACATGCAAACTCCACACAGAAATGCCAACTGACCCAGCTGAGGCTCGAACCAGCGACCTTCTTGCTGTGAAGCGATCGTGCTACCCACTGCGCCACCATAATGGCCTCCTAAGCAGAACTTACTGGAAGTAAAATTGCATTATTACACTGATGGGAATTAAACTTCTAGTAATAAACTGTCTTGTAACTGTGAATCCCGCAAAAAACGTACTTCGCATCTAAAACCAACAATTTGTTCATAGATTAATAATAAATAGTAAAGAGAATGAGATCTGCATACAAAAAACCCCAAAACAAACTTCATGAAATTAGCCCTAATGTTGGTAAAAGAAACTTCTATACATTTTCCGACTAGTGGGACCAGACTGTTTTACCCGTTGTAGAATCTGTCCCTCCAGGATGACAAACACATTTTTAATACATGGAGAAGATCCTCCCACATTTTATATTTGTAAAAGCACTTTGGAGAATGTTCAGTTGTATTGTGTGGTATTTATTTTATTAAGTTCATTCTTTTGAAACCATATTAACACTGTTAATCCAAATACAATTGTACAGTTTTTAGCAAAAATAAAATGTCCAGTATAAATCTCCAGTGTACTTTTTATCACCATTAAAACGCTCATAGAGACTGGCATAGCGTTAAACCCAAAAACAACAAACTAACTTGAAAATGTGTCTTTACATAACACAGTACTTTAGTCAAATTTGTTGATTTTTAAAAAAATTATTTTTGTGTTTTGGATAACTTTAGATTTGTCAAGAAGATACAACTCAAGAATACATAGTTCTATATGTTTTTTGCAACATATATATGTGCAATCTACCAAGACTAAGATTCAATATTAGGCTATTTACTGTTTCCTTAATATGCAGCACAAGCGTCTTAATATTTCCATGGGGTCACACTGCTTTTTGTCACATATCAGTGTCTCATGCATGCATTTCAAGCTCACTTTTCTTGTTTTTAGGTGCCACTCGTCCTCAAACTGTCCCTAGTCCTTCTGGCATCTCTGCTTTTGCCCCAGGAGATTTTTCCAGTCCTGTTCCTTCAGTGGCTTTGACTTCAACGCTGCCACCCATGCAGTCTTCTGTTCCTCCTCTTCCTCTCAGCTCAATATCATCTCCGCTGGGTCTGAGTGGTCCATATGGCATCTCTAGTACTTCATTTGCCTCCCCGTCCGCCGGTCCTCCACTCAGCACCGCTCCCCCTCTGGGCCCGGTTCTCTCTGCCCCTCCAATGGGCCCTCCCACCACTGGCTTCTCTGTAAGCGGAGGATATGACATAACCCGTGGCCATGCAGGGCGCACACCTCAGACGCCATTAATGCCCAGCTTCTCCAGTGCCTCACCTATGCCAGGTAACACTCAACATTTTAAGCCTGCTCGATTAAATTTTAAGTTCACCCAAAAATGACAATTATGTTATTAATTACTCACACTCATGTTGTTCCAAACCCTGAGACGATCATTTATACTCAAAACACAAATTAACCCATTTGTGCCCACACAGAAATGTAGTTTGATTCAAAAGTGTGAGTCATACTCAATTATCAATGTAAGCAGAAATCTCAAAAAATTGTGGCCTCGTTAACAGAGACATGCACTTCTTAAGAAGCCATAAAATATATTTTGGTCAGGGTTTTATTATTTTACCAATTTTATTTTAAACATTGTCAAACAGGTTAAGACAAAGGTTTACATTTTTAAACTGAATACAAATACAAAAATATTACTAAATAACACAAACATGCAATAATAGTAACACATAAAAACTCAAAATGGCGAAGGTTTATTTAATGTGAGTCAATGCAAATCTTGGTACAGTCTATTCAATATGTCATTATTAGGGTTAACTTTATTAGATTAGACTTTATTGTCATTACACATGTACAAGTACAAGGCAACGAAATGAAGTTTAGGTCTAACCAGGAGTTCAAATAGCAGCAAGCGCAGGATAGAGGTATAAGTTATAAAGTGCAATTATAGAAAAACAATGGGTAATATTTTTCAGAAAATTATGTTTAAAATTATGTTGTTTACTTTGTAATTTGTTGGTAATCAAATGAATGGCTCGGACTGAAAGTTCTTTATATAAACAGTCTCATTTGCCTTGATCAGATGAAGTTTCAGTCAGCATGGAATGGGTATGTACCTGAAATAATCTGATCAAAAGGAAAACCAACACAATCCGATTTAAAAATAACTTGATATAGGTATGTTTATGTCTTTCACTTTTAAACCTCTCTGTGCAGGAATCTTAAATATTTGCTAAAAAGTTATTTAGTGCGTTTTTTTCACTTTAAATCCATTATAGTTGCAAAAATTATACTCATGCTGCAGTGACATTATCTAAATGAGATGATAGGGTAAGTTTAGATTGGAATAGATGCTCTTTCAGATTTAAAAAAATGGTTTCATGCATGTAGCCTTGTAAATAGTGTTCTAAATGAACATGTTTTGCATTTATTTTCTCTAGATTTTTTTTTTTTTTCAAGAAAATTTTGAATATGCGGCAACTATAGTTGCCAGTGGGCAAATATGTTGTAAGAATCCTTCAATGTAAAATTCTAATAAGAAAACATTTAGCATTTTAACTCCTAACATCTTCTTTTAACAGATCTATTCATAAACACATATATTATGATTAAAATTAAACAACAAAAACATGTTTTGTTTGTAAACAAAAACATTTTTTCTCAAGTGACCTGAATATTTCAGTGACCTGATACTGTGTTTTTGTGGAAAAAATCTGCAATTTAGACCATACCAATGTTTGTGTGGACAGCAGGGCCTAAGGTTGTGACTGAATTTGGTGGTAGTTTTGTGTTTTTCTTCAGTGATTCTGCTTTTTAACTGCAGGAGTTTATTATTATCTGTTCACTCAGCACTTTAACTCCGCTTCAGTGTTATTTTAACTAGGAGTGGGACCAGTGGAAGATGTTAATTTTACTCTGAGAATTTAGCTGTGTAACAAATTGTGTATCAAAAAAAGTCTCCTTTTAAGGAAAGATATTACTAAGATGGTTATGTTTAGATGGGGTATTAAGAAAGCAAAAATAATTAAACAAGACCAATAACCTTGATTTATTAACTTATTAACACATTATTCCCTAATTCCCCATGATTTATGTACTTACAAGGTGAAAAAAAAGTTGCCCACTGGAGCATTTGACAAAGTATACAAAAAACTATAGATCTCTTGAAAGATTTGTTTTATTTGGATGAATCTAGAGACCTTTATGATTATGTTGATATACATTTGTGAACAAAAAAACATTTTTAGTATCATGAAAATTACCTTTATGTAGGAGGGTTTGCATCCATTTTGCCTCCTGAAATAAGGGGTAGAAAGTCATGTGACAGGAAGTAAATAAATATTTTTTTTCTTTCTTTAAATCTTTTATTTGGTTGTTTGCTTGCTTGTCATCGAGAAATTAAACAAGGATTAACATGTAGAAAATTACTCATAAAAGGAAAACGGCAACTATGAACTTCAGCAACTATAGTTGCTGGTGGGCTTAAATAAGTTAAGTTATTTCAGATAAAATCTGAGATTTCCTCATCTTTTATAGACAACAACAGACTTTTAGTTATTTAGTGGGAAGAAAACAAAAATGAGTAAGCTAACCTGCATTATTTTTTAGCTCTTGAGTGAACAGGATGTAAACTTCTTGATACATAATTGCACATTTTGGGATTAAACCGATATACCTGATAATCACTAAAGACTGCCATTTCTAAATTGTCTCAAAATAGTGCACTACATAAGGACATGATGGATGATTTCGAGCCCAGATCTAGTCACTTCAGCTTCATTATAGGGATTAAATATCATAATATCAGTGCTGATGAGAAAATGTTTTTACAGGGATTGTTACTAATCCCATGATGCAGCAGCCAGTGTCGGGAGGGTTGGATGTCAGCTCACCCATCACGTTTCCTGAAGATGTTGAAGATCCCAGAGTCACTCCGGACAGCAACGCACCTGGTGGATTATGGGGCTTCATCAAGGTAACTGGACACATGTATTCTTGAGGCTACGTATACGTGAGCTAAACGTTTCCTGATACAGATGTGTTTTAATCTCAGGGTGTAGCTGGAAACCCAATGGTCAAAACCGTCTTGGATAAAACCAAACACTCTGTGGAATCCATGATAACCACGTTGGACCCTGGAATGGCACCTTATATCAGTGAGTACTTATATGTGGGCTTTTATATGCAGATTGTTGATTTTAAAGTGGATTTAATTATTTTTTTCGAATATGGGTAAATGACAGTTTTTAGTTTGATTTTATGTGAATTTTACTTGTGTTTTTATTTGATGATCTATACCAAAAAATCTGCCCACAGCAATATCTACAAAAAACTAAACTTAAAGCATTTCATTTCTATGGTTCTCTTGTTCTGAGTATGTTTACATTGCTGTGTTGAGAAATGCTATAGGAGCAGAATGTTGAAAAAGCACTTATTCATGTTTATATGTCATTATTAAATGGTATATATGTGTGTACTAGAATCTGGAGGAGATGTGGACATCGTTGTGACGTCAGATAAGGAAGTGAAGGTGGCAGCGGTACGGGATGCATTTCAGGAGGTGTTTGGTTTGGCCATGGTGACAGGAGAAGCCGGTCAGTCCAACATCGCTCCACAGCCAGTGGGATATGCTGCAGGGGTCAAGGTGAAAATGCTTCTTCTTAAAGGGATAATTCACCCAAAACTGAAAATGTACTCAGCCTAAAGTTGTTCCAAACCTTTATAGGTTTCTTTATCCTGTTAAACATGAGAAAATATATTTTGAAGAAAGCCAAAATCTTGTAACCGCTGACTTCCATAGTAGGAAAAATAAATACTACAGAATTCGATGGTTTCATGTTTCCAGCTTTGTTGGAAATATCTTCTTTTGTGTTCAGCAGAAGAAAGAAAGTCAAACGGGTTTGTGTTAAGTACAGGGTGACTAAATGATGACTGACCTTTCAGTTTTGGGTGGACTCTCCTTTTAATGTGTCTATCAGCGTCTAAATGTTTACAACTGTAGAAAACACAAAATCATGAGACTAATGATTTCAAAGCACATACTGTATATTAATCTGAAGTTTGCATGTGTGTCTTAGGGAGCTCAGGAGCGAATTGACAGTCTTCGTCGTGCTGCTGTTATTCATGAGAAGCAGCCTGTGGTCTCGGTGGAAAACTTTATTGCTGAACTCTTTCCAGACAAGTAAGAACAGTAAATTTGAGCCAAAACACAAATGCACAAATGTAAAAACATCTCTTAAAACCATGATTCCTACACTTTCATGAAGAGCAGATTCAAGGAGTTTTTAAAGAGCTCCTATTATGGGTTTTTGAAATTGACCTTCTATGTAGTGTGTAACACAGCTCTAAGTGAAGTGAAATATCCAGCTAAAGCTTAAATCTGAAAGTGGCCAGTTTTTAAAACTATTGATTCACCAAAAAAAAAAGAGTCAACTCATAGTGGTTTAAATGAATCGTCTTGATAATGAGTCTTTAGCCGTTACGGCGCGACCTAAATACAAAACATAATGGTTGCGCGCTCAGACCCACAAAATTTAAACCTGCGGCCACGCCCATTAACACAGCAGCAAAGACAAACAGATCCTGAAGTCATGAGTCATGAAGACGCTGTGCTTACCTGGATATTATTGAAAGTGTGAGGGAAAGAAGTGCTTCAGCAATCTACATGCTTACAATGAACTTTCAGTACACAGCTCATGGATTAGTTTCTTTCTCCATTTTGTTTTATAGATACTAGTATTGAACAGTTCATTCCAGTGCATTAATGTAAGAGTATGCTGTAGGAGCGAGTTCAAGCCAAACAGTGAAAACAGTGCCTACTAGGGTCACAGAATTTGGTGTAACACGTGCAAAATAAGGACAATTTATTAGGTACAAATCCAACAAAGGCACGCTGGATTTCGGGCTGGTGCACAGCACTGGAAAGGCGATGGGAGCCCGCAAAGATAGCTTGTCAGACCCCCGGGCTGGGGATGTAATCGTTAGGCAAAGCAGAGTACAGGTAAGCCCTGAGAACATATAACACGCAAGAGATGCCACAGCAGTGATTGCAAATAGAAATGATCTACAGCTGAGAAGGGAGAAAAGCTCCAAAATGAAAGATAATTATTGAAATCTGACCTGGTTCATGACACATTTCATAAGTGTAAGTAAATAGCTGCCCCCTTGTTTTCTCGAGCTTTTAAAGTATGTATTTAATTGTGTTGTTACTTGTAACCGATTGTACTGTATCAGGTTAACTCTTTATGTTCCCGTATCGCGTCTAATGTCACATTGAAAACACTACACGTGCTGCTTTGATTACGGATTTAAATGCGTTTGTGATGTTTAACTGCACTGCTTTCGGGGGTGAGGTGTCTGAATAACACTGTTGAGAACCGCATACTGTTTTTTGTGGTGTTAGTAAGTTTACTTTGAAGCGTATTTCGGGCATCCGCTGCGATCGGATCCAATATCAATGTTGGCGACCCGGGGGCTTGATAAACCGTGCTGGGCATTTTACTGTCTCGCACTGAACGCTGTCGACCATATGGGAGTCGCTGGAATAATTAGGTAAAAATAAATGCATATTATAAGACCATGAAATTGTTTTTTGACCATGCATGCATATCAGCCTGTTGTTGGAGACCCATAAAACCAAAATATGACCCTTTTTAATGCAAAATAGGGGCTCTTTAAAGTATTAATAACTTTAAATTGAGCATCTTTTGTAATTCACACCCTAGAATATATAGCCCATTGAATGTCCTTAAGGTACTGAGCGTTTCACTTACACATAATATTTACATTACAAATATCAGAGTCATTTTCAAAAACGTTCAAACAACTTTAATAAAATGTGTTATATATATTTAATACTGGTAATATTTAAATGCATTTTTTGAAATAGTTATAAAATGTGCATTAATTGTCAGTATTATTGTACAATATATAAATTTAAGATTTTTAATTTAAGAATTTGTCAGGTTTTTTTTGTTCTGTTTTTGACAATTGAGTCCAATCGTTGAAATAACACTATAAGCTAATTTTATTTCAAATTCAAGCATTTTCAAGGACCTGTGTTTGTTTTTAAGTGCTTTCCAGGCATTGAATCTATATGTCTCCATGAATCTATATGACATTCAAGTACTTTCAAAAAGCGCGGGAACCCTGTTAAACAGTGACATTAAAGCTGGATCATGGTGCAATGTATATTATTTTTATTTTTTGCTGCCGTACAAGCTTGTATGCAATTGTTTTTTTGTCTATCGGGAAAAGTTGCACTTAAACCGTTAAAAGGTATGGTGATGGCTTGTACCTTGATAGAAGAATTTACAAGCACAGCCAAGTAGCTCACAAGCTCTAAACATTTTAAACTTTGTGATCAGTCGGCTTGAAGTCTCAAGGTGTGTGTTGTTGAACTTATAGGAGGATAAACTCACTGAACAGCAAGAGCTGTATGAGATGTCAGGGATGATAGTTTATAGTACACTTGGCTTAATAATTCACATAGACTTAGCGATCTGGCATAGGCATGGGACGATAAACGGTTTCAAGGTTTACTGCGGTTTGGAAAAGTCACGGTTATTAAAATCACAAAAATGTTCTGTTATACCATTCCTAAGTTATATATGTTTTTCTTGTTAGTTTTTTTCACTTTTTTACAGTTATTTTGTTTAATTTTTGGGGCAACAGTATCTCTAGCAGAAAATGAACCTCGACATCAAAAGCCCATAATTCAGAAAACATAGGTCAATGATTTATTTTATTTATATAGCCTGATATGTTTACTGTTTCAAAATATTTAAAATGTTTCCTAAAATAAAATCTATTGTGTTCTTTGGGAAAAAATATATATTTTAGAGTAGTAATCACAATACCATCATACGGTTTTTATACCATCAGAATTAATGAAAGCTAATTTTCCTCTGTCCATGTTTGCATGAAGTTCCATCTTTATTGCTTTGGAATTCACCAGGTCATAAAATTGTTTGAATTTTCACATAAACTCACTCATGATGTCTGCATGGACATTTTCCCACCATCAAAAGTCTCCTCTGTGTGTGTCTGCCTTAATGGGCAGTATTTGATTCCTGCAATTGACCTTTATCAAGACACTTCTTATGCTTAACTAAAGGTTAAATGTATTCGTTTTGTCTTTTATGTAACTTGTGTAATAGATAATTGTGGTATTAAATTGAATGTCATATTTTTTGCTACTTGGATAAAAGAAGCTTAGATTATGTATTGCGTAGTTTGTTGCGCAATAGATAATCAAGCATTCACATTGATCATCTAAGCAGCATGAAAAACGTAATGGTAAATAAAACTGAAGAAAAAGAATATGTAGGCAAAGACACTCAGATGACATCTGTGCTTCGTTTTCAGGAGTATCATATCATAGTGCTTTCAAAATATAGAAAATAACCCTGCATGTTTTCCACCAGGTGGTTTGATATAGGCTGTCTGATCTTGGATGATCCCGGATACGGGATTCACATTGAGACATTCACCCAGGCTACACCTGTGGCCCTGGAGCATGTACAGCAGGTAAAACATCATATCTGAATACTGCTCAGGCTAGGTTTCCCGATAATGATGCATCTTGGCTCTTAAGATTGTTCTGTACGCGCAAAGTTACTAACACTCCACGTGCATTTCCTCAAAGTGCACATAACATGACTGTGCAAGAACTCATTCTATGTGCTATTTGGGAGTTACTGTCTTTTTCTAAAGTGCTAAAATATAGCCTCATATGGAGTCGTATACTGAACGTTTAACCCAATAATCATCACCTCATGTTGATTCAATCAAGACAAGTCTATATAAAGCACCTACATGCAGATGAGGCACAAAACCACTGGGAAAAATAAGTTTTAAAAAATTAGGTTTATCCTTGAGCAAAGCCAATACATGGATGGGTGTCTTGCACGTCTTTGCAAGTCAATGACAGATTATTGTTATTTGTATTATTATTTATTTATTTTCCCTAATTTTCACCCGTCCTTCAAGCATTTTATATAAATTCTTTTATTCATTTGATTCAGGGGTCTCAAACTCTCAGCCCTGCACAGTTTAGTTTCAGCCCTGCTTCAACACACTTACCTGTAGGTTTCAAACAAGCCTGAAGGGTTCAATAAGTTTGATCAGGCTTGTTTAATTAGGGTTGAAACTAAACTGTGCAGAGCCTGTGCAGGGCCTCCAGGACATGAGTTTGACACCTGTGATTTAATTGTTCAGTCATTTAATTTAGATGTGTGTTTCTATTTTTGTTGTTTGTTTTCTGCATGGCCGTTTTTAAACTTTTTAAAAGAGTAATATTGTTCAATAAACTACAAATTTAATTATCACACTTTATATAGACATTTGACGATATATACAAATGAAATGACACAAGTTCATGTTTAGATTTCACATGTATACAGTGCATTAAATTAATAATTTCCAGAACAAAACCAGGAAATTAAAGTTACTGTGACCGACGTCCACCACACAATTTTAGTTTTTCCGGAACATGACGTCATTAAACATTGATGTCTTCTTTAATTATTTTGTGCCATATAATGTTATGGGTCAGTCATGGATAAAAACAAACATGTAGCTACAAACATAAATCATATGAAACATCACTGTTCAGTTTACTAACACCACTGACATTCATTTTCAAGTGAAAAAGAATATTTAAATGACTCACTCTGTCTAATCCGTAAGGAGAGCCCACAGTTACCTCTTTAGTCATGTTTTCTAGCTGACTTGAGATCATTTTGCTTCTGTCTCCTGCTATCCTGATCCAGGTCACAGTTTTGGGGAAAAGGACATAACATTTAAGATCAGTCGCATTGGTTTTATGATCTACTTATGCTTGCAATGCTTTTGGGAAACAGCCCAGGCTGATGCCCCTTTTAGGTGTTTGAAGGCACACTAGCTTGTTTATTTTATTTTTTTTTTAGAACCTGGAACTTTTTTTTTTTGCAGTTTTGCAACTGACCCAAACTAATCAATGCCAAATTACCAATGTGGATTTGGTCTGAATGAAAACAAACTTTAGTGTGGTTTGGTTTTAGTGAGAAAGCTAAGTGACCAAGCTCTTTTAAAGGTAATCAAGTTGGATATCAAAGTTGTAAAAAAGAAAGATGCTGCTCGATGAATAGGCATGCGTAATTCCTGTTGCAGTTGGAGTTGATGGAGGGGAAGGGTTTCAGAAAAACTCTCATAGTACACCAGCTTAAAGACATAATATGTATCATTTCTTCATTAAAATATTGCCAAAGCACTAGAACATTTTAATATATTTTTTCTGACTATAGCAAATTGCTCAAATCTTCAAAACAAATCAGGACTAAGTGATTTAACTACAGTAGTAACACAGACCGTGTCCTGTGCCACCATGCTAATGATGTCATACACTCTCGATTTCCTGTTTGGTTTTATAGAAAACAGGCAAACACCCGCACTTTACACATGCTTTAATATGTTGTGCGTTTTATTAGGTTATGCAAAGCAGCATTTTCAGAAACCTTCTTTAATGGAATAAAACAGTACTGCTTATTCCCAGCACAATCACAACCAGAAGTGGCATAAAAGATCTGCTGCTTTTTTATCATCATGAATCAAGTGCAATACGTCAGCATATTTATTTCAGGAGAATGAATGTTTTGTTGTAGACAATTCAGTGATTATCGCGTTCAGTTCAGGTGCAGGTCCCAGACAGTCTTGTGTCCTTGTAGAGCAATGGTTCCAAACCACAGTCCTGGGAACCCACCACCCTGCACATTTTGTCTACACATCAGTTTCAGATCATCAGTTTCTTAGCAGGGACAGCTATGTATATAATATACATATAATATATGTATTATAATAAGAGACACATTGCAGGGCAGAGCTGGGAAATAACAAAATACATGTAATGAACAAGAATGGGTTATGTTGAATGGTTTTAGACGGCTTTGATAAGAGGTTTTGATCAAGTTTAAATGTTAAATAATGTGTTAGTAACTATTTAGTTATAATTACATTTTAAGTGGGTGATAATCAAGTTACATTACAGTTACTGTCATACAAAAATACTTACCAATAATAAATAAATACTAAAGTGATCAATTTGAATTTGAGTATGAAGGTTTTAACCAATAATTAACTGATTCTTCATTTTAAAAAAAACTATGCACAGTCTGTTCATTTAGCAACCTGCATTTGCTGAAAATACAAAGATTTTTTACATATAAATCTGAAAAACGACACAACATATTGATTCTGCAATACTTTTGTGCCATTTGACTCATAAAACAAATCTATTGCATAGTTTTGAGAACTGTGCCATTTGTTTTGGCTACATTTATAACATGTTTGCTTTGTTTGAATCCATTTTCTTTGAATGCAGCATGAAATGGCACAGAAACCATTCATTTCTGTTACTTAGCTTAAGTGTTTAATTTTCTTCCTTCGGCTTAGTGCCTAATTTATCAGGGGTTGCCACAATGGAGTGAACCAGCGACTACTCTGTTTTATGCAGCATATGCCCTTAAGTGTTTCAAAGTGTTCTAACGTAATTAGATAAAGTTACATACCTGAGTAATCTAACAAAATGCATTAAACGGTTAGCAGTAAAGCATGTTTTTTTGCAATCTGAAGTGAAAAGTGAACTTCTCAGCCCTTTTGCAGAGCTATGGGGACTGGAGTTGCGAAGCATTGATGTAGAGGATTCATCCTCTAACAAATGTTATTTGCAGAGAATCAGACGTATCTGCTTGTCTTGTTGTGTAGGCCTGTGTTTTGATCATTTGCAGTGCTGGTCAGTCATCGAGGCTGGATACGGACTAAATTTAAGTGTGAATGATCTTACAGTGGGCATTAAAACAGAGTACTTAAATGTTGAGCAAGCATTCTCGTGGGCTATGCAAAATAAGTAGGGATGATAACAGCTACAATTAAAGTCCCAATATCCTTAAACCACAGAGAACAGTCTGTTATATGTTTTGCTGATGTACAGTTGAAGACAGAATTATTTGTCCCCCCTGTTTATTTTTTTCCCCCCAATTTCTGTTTAACAGAGAGATTTTTTTTAACACATTTCTAAACATAATAGTTTTAATTAACTCATTTCTAATAACTGATTTATTTTATCTTTGCCATGATGACCGTAAATAATATTTTACTAGATATTTTTTCAAGACAATTCTATACAGCTTAAAGTGACATTTAAAGGCATAACTAGGTTAAGTTAACTAGGCAGGTTAGGGTAATTAGGCAAGTTATCGTATAACTATCGGAAAAATATAGCCTAAAGGGGCTAATAATCTTGATCTTAAAATGTTTTTTTTTTAATTAAAAACTGCTTTTATTCTAGCCAAAATAAAACATAAGACTTTCTCCAAAAGAAAAAATATTATCAGACATACTGTGTAAATTTCGTTGCTCTTTTAAACATTGTTTGGGAAATATTAAAAAAAAAAATAATAATAATTCAAAGGGGGTTTAATAATTCTGAATTTAACTGTATGTACTTGCATTATGCCAAATATTTTGAGAAATGTTGAAGTCCAGACAAATAATTAATACTAACTATTGGTCATTGGCTGCATCTGAAATTTCCTACTACTTGAGTAGTTAGTAAAATTGAATTTTAATGTACTTCACAACAGTTAGAAAAGTATGTTCTTTAGAGAATGTATGTGAGTGATATGAATAAAATTGGACCATGTCAGTAGTGTCACCAAAGACGCTTTTAATATGTCTTTCATTTTATTAGATTGCTCGGAGCAACATCATAAGAGAACCCTAAAATGTATTTAGCATGATAGATGACCTGAACAACTTGAAGTGGTCAACTGTGATGAATAATAAAAGCTCCGTTGGTTTCGTGCTGGTGATCTCTCATCAGTAATTGCTTCTACCTAATCTAAAGTGAGGACTATAACTGCTTTAAAATGCCTTATAAATGACAATTAAAGGCTCAGTTAAGTTCTAAACAGGAAAAAAATAACAGCTTCATTAATTTCAAGATACACAAATAAAACCATATCAAATGAGAAAGAAATATTTGCAGTCTTTTCTCAAATAAAATTATTGTAACAGTTTAAACATTGCTTAATAAGATTAACATATTTTACTATAATATATTGTTTAATTATTAAATTGATGTTTTATCCAATTTTATGATAAATTGACACTCCCTGTTATTCAGCAATATTTATATTTTACAGTAATTATATTTTTTAGATAAGATTGCAAAGATTTATTGTTCAATTGCCTTTAATTGTCATTTATAAGAGATTTACAAAGCATAAATGGTCTTTACTAGATTAAGTCACAAAACTGAGTGAGCATTTATTAACATGCAAAGTAACTATTATTATATGCATAAATAATAAGATACAAAAAACATTTTTTAATAGTTTATTAATCATTTACTTGTGCATTATGAATGATCATAATCCACCAACTATTCTTAAACAACTGGTTTGTAAACAATGAAATACTTAATTTGTTAATGATAACATTTTTATTACTAAAGTATGAAAACAATCATTAAGCACATTATACATGTGCTTATAAGTCAAGAGTACAGCATTTGTTTATGTGGTTTTAAACCGCTTACTAACATCTGTTAATGTAGAGTTAATGCTTAGCATATAATGAATTAACTGTTTGCTAATGCTAAATAAATTATTATTATAACTACCCATCAAACCGCATAGTGTTTCACAATTTAGTGCTAAAGCAGTATATAACATTAAAGTGAGATATTTTAGTGCATTGGTTTGTAAAGCACCCTTTAAACTTTCCTTTGTTGTTTTCCCGCAGGCACAGTCACTGACTCCTCCAGATTATAACCTCCGTTGGTCCGGTTTGCTAGTGACCGTTGGGGAAGTTCTGGAGAGAAATGTGCCCAATGTCAGCCGCACAGATTGGCATCAGGCCTTCACGGGAATGTCTCGCCGACAGATGATCTACTCTGCCGCCAAAGCTCTGGCTGGCATGTACAAACTACGTTTGCCCTCCAGGACAGTGTAAATGTCAAATGCCATTAATTACAGACCACAGATTCTTACAACGTCACTGTTCCAGCTCCAGGTGTTCTGTGTTTTTTTCATGTCTTATCATGAGATTTGGCTTCAGGTCTGAAATAAACCAGTTACAGGGCCGAATAACTATAATCTAACTTTTAAATTATTGATTGCATTGAATATTTTTTCTATTGATTGCATTTGAGTTGGATTGGTATTAAAAATTGACAACAATCTCCCAATCAGATGTAAATAGGTGAAAATGAAATCATGTTCATGTCATACAGAGTGACATCTTTTAGAATATTCAAATCTCACCAAGGAAAAGGTGACTTTCTGTTTGCCAATGAATAACACTTTCGTTTAAGTTTACAATCAAATACATATAGGATTTTAAGGATAGCTAAAATTCTTAACATTGTGAATATATTGTTTTGATGTTACGGTTTGGAGTTTACTTTGTAGCATTTCTTTTTAGCTGAACCATCGTTACAGTAGTGTGTCTGCACGTTTGTTTCTTTTATACCTAGGTCCACGTTAGCTAATGTTTACTGCTTTCAGATAAAGAGGATCACCAGCTTTGCTGCATATGTAATCAAACGAATTACTTTAATTGTTGTTACATTAAACAACCTGACTTTATATGTTCTACGGATAGGTGTTTCCAATGATGTGCAACAGGATCATTTACCCAGAGTGACACAGGGCACACCTGAGCATGACCTCTGAGTTGACAGCTGATGTGTAGCACATGAACATATATACTAAATGATTGCTGTCAAAGCCAAAGCTGACATGGACTGAAGTAGTTAATGAAAAGTGTAAACTGCCTTTAACCTGTTTATATGTTTATATTTCTAGAACAGCTGTGGATGATTTTATTTCATGGCATTTTACAGATGTGCCTTTGACCAGCAGATGAGTAAAACATTTTGTAAAGCATCATGTTCTTTTATGTTTGGTGTATGCTTATTTTGTCATTTCATTCATTCATTTTCCTTCGGCTTAGTCCCTTTATTCATCAGGGGTTGCCACAGTGGAATGAACCACCCATCCAGCATATGTTTTTAAACAGTGGATGCCCTTCCAGCTGTAACCCAGTACTATGAAACATCCATACACACTCATTCAGTACGGCCAATTTAGTTTATTTAATTCACCTATAGCGCATGTCTTTGGGGTAAACCGGAGCATTCGAAGGAAACCCATGCGAACACAGGGAGAACATGCAAACTCCAGACAGAAATGGCAACTGACCCAGTCAGACTACAACTGGTAGTCTCCAAGCAGCATCTTTTACTAATGCAAACATGCCAGCAAAATGTTCATGTAAAGAGTTTTGCCTACAAAAGTTGTGTTCTTTTTTTTTTTTTTTTAATTTGTTCTAATGCGTCTTAATTAAGCTTTTTGGAACACATGGCAAAAGGTGTGTATGTGTGCATGTAAAGGTACTGGGTGGACAAGTCAAAGTACATGTAGCAAAGTTCGTTTGTAGGATTGGAAGAAAAAGACACGGTCGGCGATATGAGGTAAATAATAGTTCTTTTTATTTTTTCAATAAAGACGACAACACTGCAGCTCTATGTGTGTGTACGTGTGCTCGCCCTCTTCTCCCGGCTGCTCCTTCTCTTTTCCTTAAGAACGGTCTCTCCGGCCCAATCACTAGAATAAACTATTTATTATTTCTGATTGGCCCCCTGAGCCGCCGGGCTCTGAGCATGTTCTCCCCCTCATTGGGTGTTCGATCATGTTTACCTTTGCACAGTGCATAAATAAGAAATCATAATTAAATAGCACATTAATTAATGCAGATTGTCAATGCAGTTTTTCAGGGATGAAAAGGAAATAATACAAAATAGGTAGATTTCATCATTGCTGATTGGCCGCTGACTAGCCTGGGGATGTTCTCCCCCCTTATTGGGTGTTCAATCATTCTTACCTCTGCACAGTACATAAATAACAAATTTAAATATATATACATACAACATGCATAATAAAAGCATATTAATATAGGTCATAAATATCAAAAACTGAAGTGAATAATAGATAGAACCAAAACCAAGTGGTATGGAATGACAACAACGATAGTAATGTAATGATGGCAATAATTAAAGTAAAAATTGACAACAACAATAATAAATAATGTAATGACAGTAATAATGACTGTAAAAATTATAACAAGAATAATAATAACAACAACTATTACTGCTACTGTTACAGCAACTACTGCTGCAACTACTTCTACTAGTTCGATTACCACTACCACAACTACTACTGTTACTTACAACGACTACTACTACCACAACAACTACTACTACAGCTGTAACTACAACTACTACAACAATTATTATTACTACCACTACTACTGCAACAACAACTACTACTACCACTACTATTTCAGTTCTGAAATATTTTGGTCTGTGTGAGTATCTCAAGTCTGTGCTAGTTGGTCTGTGAGATGTGTAAGACATAGAAAAGTGTATTTCTTCTTTCTTCATTGCCAAATATTTTATGCATAATAACTAGTAGCCAACATGTAGATCTAGATTAATTTATTCAGCACAAAGTGTCTGCTCTCTCTGCTAGAGTGTGTCATGGATTTAAACAGCATTACTCAAATTAAAAATGCATGACACTGCTGCAATAATTCAGAATGAAGGCAAATGGAACTTTGTGTAGGAGTGTAACCTGTTGTAGAATAAAAGGAAAAATTAATATCTATGAAGGACCAAATAGAAGAATGTGAAAGTTACTTAAAAAAGCTCTTGAAATTTGCAATTTATTTTGTAGATTAATTTTTACTACACAGGCTGATGTTCTGATATTAATTTAAATAATTTGTCATGATAATTGATGATAATGACAAATGATAATTTGTTTGTAATCCATAAACATAATCAAGGTAATTTATGTTAAATAAGAGCTTTAATCAAAAGCTATTTATATTGCATTCAATGTATACTTTTAGAATTTGTTTTAATCCATTACAATGTCTAAATCAGATTAGATTTTTATATTATAAGAAAGCCATTACTTTTTTATTTACCTTATTGTACAAGGAATAACGGGAGTGCTTATATCATCAGATTTCTGAGCCTGGAAAACTCTAGCCGCAGCATTTTAGTGTGACAGAATCAGATTAGAGAGGCTGCTAAGCATCTAGCCAAGGTTGAATGACCTTAATCTATTCTTAAGGTCATAAACGCATGAACAAGCAGAGCAATGCTTTTCAATAATGTTGAAAATGTGTATTTTGATTGACAAAGAATTAAATAATAACACACAAATATTTAACTTTAAATTAGAAAATCTTTTAGATAGAAGGAAACTACTGATTAATAATCATTTAGTCTTTAATGTTCATAATTCAATTGGTCTAAACCAGGGGTGTACAAACCTGCTCCCTCAGGCTACTGTCAACTGTTTAGCTCCTACACAAACACATCTGCACCAGCTAATCAGTGTGTGTCTTTCTAGAAAGACCAATTGAAGGGTTTACCCTCTAGAATGAGAATTTAGAAGAAATTAGGGCATAGAGATGATGAGTCCCTCCTTGTGGAACACACTTCAGTCCCCCATGATCCTTTGGCCAGCTAAAATGTACTGTTCAGCAATCATGTTTGTTTTCATTAAGTCTGGTTCCTTTCTATATTTTTTCTTCACTTCCATCAATTGTCAAAGTTTGCTGAAGTACTGTCACCTCTGGCTTGCTTGGCTGGGACTAGTGAAGCTCAATAGTATCTGGATGCAGCCTTGATGATGCAAGCTGAGACTGCATATCTCAGAGATGCAATGTCAGACGCAATGCACTCAATGGAGCTAGTGACGTCACTGTGAGGTTATAAAGGGTGGGATTAGGTGAGTGCATTAAAAAGCAAGGATGCAGCTCAGATTGCACTGCACCAGGTCTGCATCCAGACCCCTCTCGTGGAGTTGCTCATCAGTGAAGTTGCTATTCTGTGCTTTGGCTTTCAGCAGTGACATTTGCATTACACTGAATAAACTGTGACAACTAAACTGCAGCAGTTTTTATTTACTAGAACTTCATCTATTAAGCTGCTTTGAGACAATCTACATTGTAGATTATCATTTTCACCTCACAGCAAGAAAGTTGCTGGATTGACTCAATTCTCCCTGTGTTCCCATGGGTTTCCTCCGAGTGCTCCGTTTTTCCCATGTCAAAAGACATGCTTGATAGGTGAACTGGGTTAAATAAAATTGGCCAGTGTGTGTGTGAATGAGAGAGCATATGGGTGATTCCCAGAGCTGAGTAGCCGCTGGGAGGGCATAGGCTGCATAAAACATATGCCAGAGTAATTGGCGGTTCATTCCACGGTGGTAATAAGCCAAAGGATAGTGAGTGAAATGGTCTATTCCCGATTTGTATTAAAGGCGTGTATCGAGTGTCACTGTCACATGAAAAACATGTTTTACCGTTCTGTCAGGCCATTTTATTTTTATTGAAAGCTGCCTATGTAGCACTAAGGGGCCAACACTTTGCCAATGAGCAAACTCTCAATGGCCCTGCGCTCACAGCCTGCTGGGGACCTTAGGCAAGTCCTATATTGGGACTAGCTAGACCTGAGTCTTGGACCACTCCATAGTTCACTTTTGTTAAAGTAGACAGTTCATCATGTTGTCAAGTCACATTTATACAATGCAGATTGTCAAAGCAGCTTTTCAGGGAGAAAAAGGAATTACAAAATAGGTATGAAAATTTCCTCACTGTGTGAAGTTCAATATAAAGGACATTTTTTTCAGCATAATCCCCCTTGTATTGTAGCTGGTTCAGTGATGTATGAACCATAACATATAACAAAGCGTAAATTCAGTGGGGACAGTATCTGCTGTAGCAGTTTCTAAATCATGAAGTGCTTTATTAGATAGGCCTCTTCGTTATCTGTTTTTGAATCATATCTTAAAACATTTTGACACCTGTTGATATTTTGCTATTTTTTTTATTGTTTTATTAAGTATAAGCTATTTATCATTATATTTTATGTCCTGCTTGTGTTTTAGTCATCTGTACAGCACTGGTTCACTTGGTTTTTTTAAGTGCTTAATATAAATAAAGATTAAATGATTGATTGTCCACACAAAACAAATCTAATATGATAAAAGTAAGTCCTTTATAATGCTGATAGAAACACAACTTTCTATGATTAGGTCTAAATCCTTATTGAAACTCTTTGTAAATATAACCGAATCTTATAAAAATAGCACTGTGAGTTAATTCATTTGTAGGAATTAAGAGCATCTGACTTCACTTAAGCAATTTTGCAATCAAACCAATTGTAACCGTCAGCTTATGGCATTCATCATTTATAAAAATCGATGCTTTTGAACAGTTTCGAACATTAAATGATTCCTAAAAATATTAATTCGCCCTTTACGTTTGGTGGTGTCGAAAAAGGGTTGGATAAAATGAAATGGTAAATGGGTAAAATAATAAAAAAGCCTACAGAAAGGCTACATTTCAACCCAAATGATTCATATAAATGAATCAATACAGAATCATCACTGTGTCAAAGCTTCACTCGCGCACGCACAGCTGAGCTGAGGCGCGACCGTGTGCGCAGCAGCGTCGCGTTCACGCTTCTGCATTAAAGCGGAAGCGTTATTCTTCTAACATTATTTTAAACTAATAACGGTGTGTCTGTCGGTGTCAGCTGCCTGTCCGCGATCTGTGGACTGATGTGGATGTGACGCTAGAATGGGCGAATTCCGCTGGATTTGACCGTAACTGTGGCAATGGATCCCACATTCTCTCAGCTGGGTAACAAAGGTGCGAGTCATATCATAAAATACCATTCACAATCCGATCACCTTTACATTTGATCGATATATGATTTTTTTTTCTTTTAATTCCAGCAGATTGCTGTTTCGGTCGACTCTTGTCATTTCACTTGTTGAACTATATGACACGAACAGATGCCGCATTGAAAAGATTCATTGACTCTTGAATCTTGATTATCAATAACGCTCGTATTTTCGTAAAGACTGATGTATACTATATATGACTGTGTGTGTACTGCAGAAAACCACAGTAGTTCATGTTTACACGATCTGACTGCAGTAAAAAGGGTGTCGCCTCACCCACACTCTTAAGTTCAAATGTCTCCTGTATATAATTTTGCTTGTGTCTTTCCAGATTCTAATTCTCAAAGAATCGCTGTTCACCAGATATGCTCCTAAATGCAATTAAACTTAGGGGATACAGGTAGAACAAATATTTGAGGCTAATGGATATTTCATAATGTAATTAGATTTTCTTGACATGAGTATAGGCATCGTCATCTTCATGCAGCAGCTTTTACAGTGATAGTGTAGGCTATTAATGAAAGCTTATTTGTTTATTGTTTTGGTTAAATGTGAAATAAAATAACCAATAAAATATACCAAATGCATTCTAGAAATTGTGAAATTTTGCATAATTTAAAAAATAATTAATCATAAAATAACATAAATAGCCATCAAAAATTGTCATAAATTTGACAGCAACAGAATTCATAATATAAACTGCACACAATCTCATAAGATGCACATAAATGTGTGTGTGTGTGTGTGTGTGTGTGTGTGTGTGTGTGTGTGTGTGTTCAGTCTGCCTATGATGATAATTTTTCATTGCCTAAATTTCATAAATATTTATAGAAGACACATGAAATTAACTATTCATGTGTCATTATTAGTGCAGTGACTCCTGTGTGAAACACATCTCTCTTTCTCTCCCCTGCCTCTATACTGCAGCAATCTGCATTCATTCACCACTTCCTAAAGGAAACATTAATGCATTGCTTACACATCATCACACAAGCATAACATTCTTCATTTCACTTATAGGCTACTAAAAATTGTGTTAATCTAGAGTTCAGCAGCCGATTTTTTTAGCAGCTGGATGAAAAAAATGTCAGAAGCTGCAGACTACAGTATTTGGTTAGTGCTGTATGTGATGGATAACTGCAGTACATACTGATGCACATGTGCTTAAAGGGATAGTTCATCCCAAAAGTGGAAAATTTACTCACTATTTACTTACCCTCTGTGGTTTCAAACCATCATGAGTTTCTTTCTTCTGTTGAAGACAAAAGAAGATATTTTGAAGAGAGCTGAAGACCTTTAACAATTGACATCCATGTTATTAGTCTGTGTTTAACAGAAGAAATAAACACTTAAAGGTTTGAAAAAGTAAAAGTTGAACAAATAATGACAGAATTTTCATTTTTTAGGTGAACTATTCTTTTAAGATCCTTTGAATTGAACTGTGAAACCTTCTCTTAGGCGGTAAAACCTGTAATGTTTCCATGTTTAAATCCTTGACTCATCTTTAGCTGTCTTGTTGAGTGTCATGCATTTCTTTCTTTTTTCTGAGTGTCCTGCTGTTTTCAACACAAGATGTAAAACATAAAACTAGATGTATCATTATGCCCTTAACTTTTGCCCCGACTGTTTGATTTTGAACTTTGATTAAAAGACATGTTCAACTTAAATGATTGTCAATCTTCAATGCTTTTGGTGCATATATTTAAGCTTGGCCTCATTTTAACAGAGGCAGATGTTAGATTGTAGCTCATAAAGTGAAAAGCTCAAAAAGTTTAATAAAACTAAAGGTATGTGTCTTAAAGTGTATGTAAATATAAAACAATAAATGTATATTTCATTATATTGCATTAAATATGTATTTTACAAACATAAAATCCCAAAATTGTCAGAAAGTCATAGCTATACATTGAAACAAATTACACTTCAAATTAGATGTTGATTCTCAAAAAAAAAAAAGCTTTCAGCAAAACTTTGGGTGCAGTGCCAAACATCACCACCAGAGGGATGCCCCTTTGTTTTGAGGAATATGAATCGTATTTTTTATATTTTTGTAATTATTTGTAAACTAGACGTCAAAATCTATAGTATGTGCAGTTTGGGGGTATTTGATTAGGATTTACTAGCATGTCAAAATACACAATATGGTTTGTAAGTTTTTATAGTATACCTGAACTAAATATATAAAAACCTCTCTCAGTTAGTCAGTGATGAAGAAGCAGGCACTGCCTGTGTGTTGTGTTTTTGGCTTGTAATAATTTCTAATATACTGTCATGCCAAAACAGTAAGGGTCTATAATTGGATATTTAATGTATAATAATTAGGCTCAAGTAGGGAAAGACTTAATTTCCACATAAGATTTGACAAACCTTAACCCTACTGAAACTGTTTGGTATATAAAAAAGAAACTTACCTCAAAGATTTGATCATTCAGTCTGTGTTTGTGTAGATGAGCTCCATGTGGAGGATGTGGGGCCCCTGCGCATGAGGATGCGTGAGCGTCTGCTGTGGGACGAGCCGCTGCAGATCTCCTGGCTAATGGAGACCGAGCCATTCACCTCCTCCCTCCAGACGGGGGGTCCTGTGGCGGGCGCCAACATGACTCTGGAGCAGAAGACCACTTTTGCCTTTGTCATCTTCCTCTTTGTCTTCCTCTGCATGCTGATCGTGCGCTGCTTCCGCATTCTGCTGGACCCCTACCGTAGCATGCCCACCTCCACATGGGCAGATGGTCTGGATGGCCTTGAGAAGGGCCAGTTTGATAACACCCTGGCATAGAGGACAGACAACTCATGCATTTACATGCTGCGATGAAGGCAAACAATCATTTCAGTTGATTGCCAAACATCTCAAAGTGATACGCAAACACATGACACTGTAGATTACATGCATACAGAATAGTAATTTTATATATGAGCAGTTCCATCACAGATTTTAAGTAAGGGATAAAGTACATTCAGGTGGTTGTTATCACAGAATAAAGCCTCACAGGTTTTGTTATGTGAAATAAATGTCTGGATGTATTTTATATTGCTAAGTACATGGCTACATGTCACAAAATGTAAAACTTAGAAACAAAACATTGTTCTGAGCCATAATAGTTTATTAAATCTTTAATTAAAGGCAAAGCTGACAGAAACAGAAACGGCTAAATGGAGCATACACCAATCTACATATTATTCAGTCACAAGATGGCGCCAAACAGACAGACAGTATTCACTGACAGCCAAGATGATTCGTAGTAACCGGATTAACCTGTGTTACTAGTTTCATTGGTTGTTATCTTGGAATAACATTGCTTAGAATGTCGTGACTGACCAATCAGAATCAAGTATTACAGCTGTGTAATAATGATAATTTACATGCACACACACTGCGCTCACTGCCATTCACATATACAAGAGGTTGATTCAGAAAATGATTGTGCAGTGCTTTATTACTGATTGAATGAATCTCAAGCTCCTATTGGCGCTGGGACACAGGGTAGCCCTCTTTATATTCTATAAATACAACCCTTGTTTCCTCATATCTGTGCTGTCGTTAACTGCCAAGTACAAATCTCTCTTTTCGAAGTTTATAAGCACTTCATGAACACTTATGACGCTTTTGTCGAAGTAGCCTTAAAATGTGCACTGTAATCGGCCACTGTCAAAGTTTACATGTTTTATTGCAATTTACTGCAGTGCTTCTGGTCACATTCTGGGCCTTTTTAGAAATCTTTAGGTGATGTTAATAGAGAGTTAGGATGGGCTATTAGATGAGTTGGTAAATCATTGTGTGCACTTCACAGATTCTGTACATTTGAACTATTATTCATAGTAGGGATCGCAGGATTTGTCAGCCTTAGCACAATAAATACTATGGTCTTTGACCACATCTCTACCTGTATTTTCATAGGCTGTAGTTTCGTAAGCCTTAACATGTGAAGCTGCCATCAGGAGAATCGTCATAATGTGAAGCTGACCAACTCATCTGATCCTTTGAGTCGAACGCTAACCTTGAAAATCCATGGTCTTAAGAGATGATCAGGATGAAAATGATTTTGGTGGTACAATGTGAATGCTCCTCTGCCCTGTCGATTTTTATCTCATTGACGATTGTGATTATTTTTGTTGCACTAATTCATCTGTACCTGCTGTCACTGTGAAAGAACCAACAAGCTTACTTAGTAAGGAGACTTAGAAAAGATGTTTTTTATTGTATGTGCCACGACAAAGATTCATAATCATTCACATGCTCACTTGTGTATATGCTGTGTTGAAACACTAAAATATTGGGGTTGGAGTGAACAGACGGTTTTCATTGATTCCCCATTAAGTGCTGCTGCTCTTTAGATGATACAAAGCACTAAACAGCCCTGTCTGTGTGCTTAATGTGTAGAACATTGCAGTATGTGGAGCCTCAAATCAATGACAATTTGTATTTAGACCTTCATACTGTTATACGAAATTCATGTCTGTGCAGTAGAGCAGAGTAATACATCTATAAAACACAAAGCTACAGTATATTACAACACAAATGGTAGAATTATGAGGCTTTGTTTTCATGGTGCCACAATCTCATTTATGTTTTAGAGAGATGAACAATAAAACATTTCTAAAGCAGTTTAAATGTCATTTTCTGCTTTCATGTGTCATCATCTGTACATCTGAAGCTGGGTATTTTTGCAATCATATTATGTATTGCAGATTAGATATAATCTGTTACTACCCATCTCTCTCTCTCTCTCTCTGTGTGTGTGTGAGCATTTATTGGGTAAATTACTTGTCTAAAAAATTAATTACTCAATAAGGAATTTTAATTACTTGGCTCAATAAAGAAATTTAAAGGGATGTTATATTTTGTAAACTAAACTGGAAGTTAATTCTTCAAAAGTAAGTTACATGAAGACTAAAAGAAGAGTATGGAAGAGTAGTAGCTACTGAAAGCGGCAAGATCTGCACACACACATACAAACACACTTGTATATGTGGTTTATGGCAAATAATGAATTTCTCCATAGGCAAAAAACAGCTTATTACATTGCTTTACCATACCCTAAACCTCAAAACCCAAATTTTGAATGGCAAAAGGTATGATTTTTAAGTGTTTTGATTTACGAGGACACAAGGCATTTCTTCATAAACCAACTTAACATTGTCATACCCATGTCATAATCTAAATTTGCAGTTTTTGAAAAAATTGATTCCTTGTAAACCACATAAATTACTAGGCCTACATGCACACACAAGAAACAAAACATTCATCCATTCTCCAAATCTTTTATTTTCTGAAGGGCTGTGGGACCCAATACATTGAAAGAATGACACACAAACCTGCTTACCGGCTTTGTTTTTATTTAGTATTTACATTTTTTGTCAATCAGATTACAAGTAGACAGAGTAGACATTTTTATTTACTGCTGGTATTTTAATTCACCTCAATTTTATTTCTTATTTGATCTTGCAGTCTAGTTTTATGAAATAAACTTTACTTTTAAATGCAGCATTTAATGTCACTTAAGCTGCATTTAATTAGTTTATACATTTTAAATTAACATTTGAACATGAACTTTTGAGGCAGTTTGAACACATTCAGCCACATGCAGATATTTTGAAAATCATTAGTTTTTTTATCCTCGCAAAATGCTCCACACTCCTCTTCCTACTGTCACATTGGTGGTTAGTGAAAAGGTGCACATGAGCATAGCGTGATCTGTAAAATGCAAGGGTGTTAATATAGCATCCATTCCTGTAATGCTCTTAATTTATTTATTTTCATACACCTTTTTACAATTTTAATTTACTTACCCCTTTTTTTGTTTTGTTTTTTTTAGTCTTTTTTCTTTCTGCAGCTAATGTAGTTTGTAATTTTCCTCTTTTGTATCTCTCTTATATTGATCTCCTGATTGTGGTTGTATATTTTTATTCTTGAATAAAAAAATAATAATATATTTATATATAGCATCCATTGGTGGACAATCTCGTGTGAACATAAAATCAATGCGTGAGGCTTTGGTGCCATCACCACTTACCCAGGTGTAGCCTCCCTCTCTTGGATGCATTTGTTTAAAACAATCAGTCAATTTAAAATCATTGATTACATTTTTTTTGTAAATTTGACGTTTTGTCCACTTTAAAATCATCCCCAGCCCCTTTTCTGTCATTTGAAGTTAAAACACAATTAAAATCCCCTGCTAAAATTAGTGGGTCTCAGCCCAACAAGTGGGGCTGCAAATCCTCTAAAAGCTCATATCTATACTTTTTATTCGTAAAACCATACACATTTAAAACAGTAAAATCTTTATCTAAATGCGTCAATTTTATTAAAAATGCCCGACCATCCCTTATAACCCTGCTGCCTTTCACCGTGATATTTTTGTTATTAATTAAAATGGCTACCCCATCATTTTTGTTTTAGTTTGAGCCACTCCATATAGAGTGCTCCGGGGTCCACAAATTTTCCCATTTCCCATAATTAAAAAAAAGGGCAAGCCACATTCTTGTAGTAAAATAATATCTGATTTAAAAGTTTTAAATAAGATAAAATATTGTGTGCTCTAAAATGG
>CAIGQZ010015916.1:219334-230181 GCA_903798205.1 Danio tinwini
AATGATACAATTTCGTCAGTAAAACATCCTCTTTCTCATCACCATCAGGCATTTAAAAACATTCTGCGCCAGAGAGTGCCGAAGGTAATTCCAGTAAACTTTAATGCTCAACAATTGATTAGTCATTTCAAATCTTTTTCCATTTTTGTTAGAAACCCCCATTTTTCCAATGACCCAAACAGTTCCTAAACCTCTTATTGAAAGGATGAATTCTATGTACCTTTTTTTTATATATTTTTTTTAAGATTTTAAAAGTTATTCATTACTGACTTGCGCCTGAATGAAATGTTCAATTAAGTGTGTGTGTGTGTGTGTGTGTGTGTGTGATTAGCATCAAAGTCATAAAATCAAAAAGCTAATGTGCTTATTGTTACTCTTAGTCATATTAACTAACTATAATTAAAATGAACTTGAATAGTGTCACACGATAGTGTCAGTCATAGTACTGGCCATAATAACATTAATCTTGAAATTGTCCATTTTAATCTTACATACCCATGTCACAATATGCCCTTTTTTTGTGCTAAATTCATTTATATTCCTTAGCTTTGTCCATTTTTTTTTTATCAGGGGTCACCACAGCAGAATGAAGCACCATCTTATTCAGCATACATTTAACACAGCAAATGCTCTTCTAGCTGCAACCCAGTATTGGGAAACGTATACCACATGTCTTTGGGCTGTGGAGGAAACCCACGCCAACATGGGGAGACCATGCAAATTTCACACAGAAATGCCAACTGATCTAGCCGGGACTCAAACCAGCAACCTTGCCATGAGGCAACAGTGCTATATATTGCGCCAAAGTAAAATTACAAGAATGACAATAGCATCATAATGCAAGTACACTTAAAAAAAAAAAAACACATTTTATTCTCAAGAACATTTAATATAATCATTGTAATTATAACTATTTAATAATTAGACATTGGAATTAGAATGTAAATGCATATATTCTAAACAAATAAAACCATAATAAATGTTTCTCATGAAGAATCAGATTGTACTTTACGCCCTCTCAACAATAGGCATCACTAGAAGCCCACTCTGCTGGTTATCTCATTGGTAGATCATTCAGGATTGCCTGGAGAGGAAAGGTGTCCACAGCTCATTAGCTAGTCAAAGGGGTTCTGATCTTGGTCCCCTTTCTGTTTAGTCCACATCACCGGGAACTATCATGCAATCAAATGGTTTTGTCACTGTTATGGATCCATCTGTTCATCGTGTGTGTGTGTGTGTGGGAAGTGGGTGTGTTTGTTTGGGTTTGTCTTCACCGCGTGGTGTGTGTGTTTACATTCATCAGCTGGGTAGTCACGTGTCTTGTTACCACTCATATCTCTCAGCTGTTTTCTATCAGTCACAGCTGTCGCGCTTTCCTATCCTGTCGCGCTTTCCTATCCTTCTATCAGTCACTAGCTGTCGCGCCTATATATGTTCACTGTTTTGTAGATCGCGTTATCAGTCTGTTGTTGTTCACTCCTGTGTCTGCTTCCTGTTAGGCGCTCTTGCTCGATCTGGTGGTGGGTCTTTGCCATAAGTCTGTTATATTTGGACCTTATGCACGTCTCCGTTTCATTGATGTTGTTACAACTGCCTGCTCTGCTGACAACGATATCAGTGAGAGACTTCATATCGAATCGCTACTCTGATGAACTTTTACTATGGGGAAACATGACTTTTTCCTTGAGAGTTGCTCCATAGCGCTAACCTTCCCCTTTCCTCGATGTCTGGTGAGAGACTTCTATTCTGCGCTGTTTCTCTGATGAACTTTTACCACTGTTAAGCGCGTTGTATTCCTGGTGTAAGCACCCTTGCTCCACACTATATCTGGTGAGATCAATACCAGTTATGACTCTTTAATAAATCATCTTGCTTTCACTTGCATTTGGGTCTCCTGTGTATATCTTTGTGACCGGTTTCACTTATGTTGATAATGACACACAGCTCTTTTTAAATTTTATCTGGATGACAACGCCAGCTGCAAGGATCTCAAAGATATCCCTGGAGGATAGCTCAGCATGGATAAAAATCCATCACCTACAAATTAATCTGGCAAAAACAGAACTTCTAAAATCAGTTTGGCTATAAATCATTTTCCAAAACAGTTTCATTAAATGTTCCGCGATGGTGGAATGATCTACCCATTGGGCCAGCTGACATTTCTGTGTGAAGTTTGCATGTTCTCCCCATGCTGGTTTGGGTTTCCTCCGGGTTCTCCTGTTCCCCATCCCCCCCATGTGATATAGATGAATTGGATGAACTAAAATTGGTGTGTATGTGCATTCACAGTACTAGGTTGCAGCTGGAAGGGCATTTGCCACAAAACATATGCTGGAATAGTTGGCAGTTCATTCCACTATGACAAATAATTGAAGGAAAATAATAGTATCATTTCAAAATGACAACTAAAACCAAACTTCTGTCATCTCCTGAGGCAATATGGACAAAACTAAGACCCCCTTTTCTCTACCCCACCCCACCCCACCCCACGACAACCCCTGTGACTCACACAGTTGAATGAGCTTGACAAACCAACTGTAAAAAACCCTTTCATCTCTGACACTTTCAATCACAGATGAGTCACAAGAAAGTGGACTTCGTTGCAGCAATGAACAAAACAAAGATCTTTATTGACAGAAACCAAGCCAGTGGTAGGGACAGGATGGCATCAGAATCAACAGCCAGCCAGGAGTATGGAGCAACAGTGAACAACCCGAGCTAAATACTGAGAGAAAGCACTGTAAACTCCAGACTGCCAGGACAGGACTGGAAAAGTATGACATAACAGCTATAAAATAATATAACTTAAATCTAGAAGTCAGTCAAATATAAATCCAAGTAGGGAGGGAGGGAGGGAGGGGGGGTAAGACGGGCAAAATGTATAACAGAAATAGACTTCTGGAATCCTAAAGAGTAAATAAACAATCAGAAAGACGGCTAATAAACTACTATTACAAGACTGAGATTGACAGAAAAATGGAACAAAAATTACTGCAAGAATAAAAGTCAAAGATAGTACAAAATTAACTAAACACCAAAAACAAACAATAAATAAACAAGAGAACAGGCAAGACGCTAAGATACAAAATGATCAAAGACAAACTCAAACAGAACAAACCAGCAATAAAATAAATAAAATTAGAACACGCAGCACAATATATAGAACAAAGCACACGAGAGACAGGTGAAAACAATCAGGATAACCAGGTCTATATAAGTGGGCGGGGTCACTGAAAATGTGGAGGAAAGACAAGAGGAGCATGTGGCTAACACCAATTAAGGCAAGGCCATGTAAAAAAGCACAGGACAGACAAGACTGTCAGGTCAGGGCTATGACACTTGCACCAGTTTTGCATATTTGCACCAGACACATTCTTACAAATAAAATACACTATGCATTTATGAAGCGTGCTTCACACAGGTGAGTGGGCTTGACAAACCCCCAGGAAGATAAATTTTCAAAGATTAATGTTCTTGCAGCAAGGGAACAATCCAGAAGAAACACAAGAGGTTTCATTCTGGTTGCTCAAATGCACCAAAGGGCAGTCCTTCGAGGCCAGTTTATATACAGGCAAACAAACTGAGGATGAAGCATTGTCTCTAATCATTGGTCTAAATAGTTTGTTTGGTAGAATCCTATTGATCATATACTCAACTCTGTCACATTCCAACCATTCAACTGATTAAAAAATGCAGTTGAGTATGTGATTATATCAAGAAGCACATACATTATAACATTAATTTTGGGTTTCTTTCAAAGTATACATGTATAAAAATAATAGAAATAGAATATATGGAAATGAATCTAACACAGTTCATTTGTATAATTATTCGTTTTTGTGTATACTGTCTCATTATTGAATTGTTGAATGCATCCTCAATTGTGAGTCTCTTTAGCGAAAAGTGTCTGCTTAAAGACTAAATATAAATGTAAATGCAAAAAAAAGTGCAAGGTAACAAGAACTAGAAAAAGTAACATGTTTAACAGAGCCATTTTAGATTTTAAAGTGTCACACAAATGCACAGATGCCTCAACAGGCCACATCCTCAACCAGATGTATTTTTTCATTTGTTAGTCACGCACATGAAAATATGATATTGATATTTATTTATAGTAGATACTATAGTGTTTTTAACCATACTGACAGTGACACATCCAGTAGTCATAGACAGACTGCTTAATCAGCTAAAATGTTGCTGACAATGGTTTTTATGTATGACCAATATGCATTTCACCACCAGAAGGTCATGTCCATGTGTTGCACGATAAGACAATATATTGATTATTGCAACATCTGTGTGCTTATGTAGCTGTGACAAATACAGCAGTCCTGGATTAAAGGCTTTGTGGGCCCAAAGTCAGACACTTAACCCTGCTTGCTTTTGGTGGTTTTAAGGTCTTTCTCTTCCAAGACATTATGTAATAAAGCATAAAAATACAATTAAATTTGCTTGGGGTTGGATGTAACATGTTTTATTAATGTTACAACTAACCCAGTCTATTGAAGTTACAACCAATACAGAGCCTTGTAGGTATGAATTAGTTCACCTTACAGCTTACAGCTAAAACATTAGTCATTTTTTTTATTACATCTACACATACACAAAATTAACACAATTTATCTTTAATGAGTTTAACTGATTCAGGCAATGTCTTCACAAAAAGAGATCAAGTTTAGTTTTTCCCTTTGTAACATTTGCTGTGTCTGCCACAGAACTTTTTCATGTGGAACAAGGACTGAACTGAAAATAAATGGTTCAGGTGATAACTAGTTCCTAATAAAAAAAACCCTGAAATGCTAAAACTAATCCTGTTTTTCCATTTTTCTTGGTTTATAAATATATAGGGTGGACATAAATGGTGATGTTTTAACTACTCTACCTGACATAAGTCTTGTCACCTATCCAAGTTGTAGGAACAACAATTAGGCTAATACGTTGAGTTCTAGTTGATCAATTGGAATCAGAAGTGGCTTATATGAAAGGCAAAGCCCTCTAGATTACTCTCTTTATCAACATAAAATCATATCATGCCTTGATTTTTAACGATTTAATTAGGACAGACAGGTCAGACTTTGCTAGGACTAAAGTCGTCACCTCTTTAAAGAATTCACTCAATCACAGAAAATAGAGCGTCACCTGTGACATATACTGTAATTAACACATTCCCGGGTGTGTAGAAGAAAAACCCCAGCACACCAACCTTCGTATGAAATGTATCCTGAACTGACAGCATGCCAAAGATTCAACCACAGACCAAAGTGCTGATCGTCAAGAGCCTGAAGACCAAGGTTTCTCAATATGTGTTCTTAACCGTTCTCATGTAATGTCATCATTAACTGCCGAAGATACGGTTGCGGCCGGAAGTTAATGAGAATTATTTATATTATTTATTAAATTTCCCATTTATTGTATTTTATTAACGTCTACCCCACCCCAACCCTAAACCCAACTGTACTGTAAAATTATTAAGTATTTTTATACAGTGTCATAAAAAATGCTGCTATATTAATGTGCAGATTGCACTTTCCGCCGGCCGCATATCCGATCTAGACTTTACTAAGACGGTTAGAACGGAGAACGCGTGATCCCAGATCCCAGATGTGTTCTTGATATCGAGGATACTGCAATGCAGACTTGAGCCCAAAACTCGCTCGAGAAGTCACAGAAGTCATTGTGGCTGAATAAAGGAGGTGAGAAGCGCAGCATTTTATATAGCCTAAATTTATTATTAAAGTTCAAAGATATAACTTTTCTGTCTCAAGAATTTCCCTAAATGAAACGCATAAACGCATAAAGGGTGTTTATTTGCTGCAATTCATATTAAAATCTGTTTTATTTGTATTATGCAAAGTATATTTGTGATGTTTTTATGCATAGTATATATCGTGAAAAGGAAAAAAAACGTAAAATCATTGTATGAATGCTGTAATGTTTAAACAATTTTCCGTTAAAAACACGTGAAGGTAATGTGTACATCAGGAAGAACGCAGCATCTCAATCTAATAAATCGGCCTTAAGTGGTACGGTACCGTACGGATCGGTTCGGTACGCTTTTATGGCCGTTTCCACTGTCAAAAGCATACCGAACCGATCCGTACCGTACCACTTTTTCGGCACCCTTTCGAAAGGGTACCAAAGATGAGAAAGGGTACTAAAAGGTGGAGCTACACGCGCAGCTGAACGCTGATTGGTTTACAGAGATACGTCACGATCTCGTGGAGCTAGAATCAAAACAATGGAGCCGCCTGAATTCAAAATAACTTGTGATAACGAACTTTCTTTAGACGAACTTACCAAAGCAATGCTGTCTATGAAGAAGGGTAAATCCCCAGGCTCAGATGGGCTAACTATTGAGTTTTATGCATGCTTTTGGGATCTGATCAAGACACCCTTATTTAGAATGTATAATGAATGTATTAGTAAAGAGGAACTAGGTATGTCTATAAAACAGGGTATTATAACCTTAATACCTAAACCAGGTAAAGATCTTCTATCCCTTGATAACTGGAGACCAATCACTTTGCTAAATCTAGATTACAAAATTTTATCATTAGCTCTTGCAAAAAGATTGAAAACAGGATTAGCAGAAATAATTAATGAAACTCAAACTGGATTTATGCCTACAAGACATATAAGTTGTAATATCCAGCTAATTTTGGACCTCATAGATTATGCACACCACATTAAATCTGATGCAATTATATTATTCTTAGATTTCTACAAAGCATTTGACACTATCGAACATAAATTTTTATTTTCTGTCCTAGAATTGTTTGGATTTGGAGAGAAATTCATAAAAATGGTCAAAATGATATATAAGGATATTAACAGTTCAGTTCTTTTACAATTAAACACTTCTAACAGGTTTCCTATAAATAGAGGGGTTAGACAAGGTTGTGGAATCTCACCCTTTTTTAGTAGTGGAATTACTTTCTTTAAAGATTAGAAATGATCCTGATGTTAAAGGTTTGACAATATTTGATCGTCAGATTAGAATCTCTCAACTTGCGGACGATACAACCCTGTTTTTAGAAAACACAAATCAGGTTACTAGAGTCCTTGAAATCATTAATACCTTTTCAGTGGCCTCTGGTCTGAGATTAAATATTCCTAAATGTGAAATTCTTTGTTTATATGATAATCATACAACGGCAGTAAATGATATTCCTATTAAAGAAAATATTAAATATCTGGGCATTCATATTTCTAAAAACAGTTCTTCACGACAAGAGCTAAATTTCCTCCCTAAAATTAAAAAAGCAAAACAAATACTTAATAATTGGCATCAGAGAGATTTAACTTGCCTTGGTAGAGTTCTCTTATTAAAAGCTGAAGGGTTGTCTCATATTATTTATCCTTCTTTTTCTTTATTTGTTTATGACAATACATGCAAAAAAATGAATAGTTTATTTATTTATTTTTTTTTTTGGAAAAACAAACAGCAGCATCTGAAGAAACACGTTCTCTGCGGTAAGAAAGCTGATGGTGGTTTTGACATGATTGATTTTTTTGACATCAATAACACTTTTAAAGTAAATTGGATTAAAAACTGTGTAAATTCCCCAGATTTAATTTGGTACTTTATCCCACATAATATTTATAAAAAGATTGGAGGTCTCAAATTTTTGTTAACTTGTAGCTTTTCTCCATTCAAACTCCCTATAAAACTCTCTAAATTTCATGAACAGGCACTTTTGGCATGGAAATTATGTTTCGTTCATAATTTCTCCCCACACAAAGTGAAGCTATGGAACAACGAAAGCATCTTAGTGAAGAATAAATCGATTTTTTATAAGAATTGGCATGAAAAATATATTAATTATCTTAGTGATTTATTTGATCCACAAGGAAACTTCTATTCATATGGTGATTTTATGGTTAAATATAATTTTCCTATTATTCATAAAGAATTTCATACTGTGGTTAAGGCCATACCTAATGGCCTTGCTCATTTAATGAAATGCCACTTGTCATTTGAAGTGATTGTTAAAAAAGAACCAAAGTTTTTAGTTGAAGACAAATGCATTTACGACCTAAAATGTAGTAATAAAAATATAAGAAATGTATTTCAGTCAAAGAAAAGAATTACTCCGAGGGGAAAATTTCTTTGGAATTCTCTAATAGATCAAATTAATTGGAAAAAAATAATTTTATTACAAATTTTGTGTTCCCAACAAAATTAAAGAATTACATCTAAAAGTGTTACATAATATCTACCCCTCAAATGAGATTGTATCTAAATTTGGTAATCCTAACTCAAGTTGTGTCTTCTGTAACTCAAGCATAGAATCGATTGATCATCTTTTTGTCAAATGCCCACGTTAATGTGTTTTGGTCTGATTTATCTGTTTATTTTTCATCAAAATGTAAGTTTAATATTATGTTTTCCATGTGTGATATAATTTGTTACTTTTCTCATGATAAACATAACATAGAATTTATAGGCAATTTATTTATTTTATTGGGCAAATATTATATTCACAAATGTAAATTTTCTTCATCATTACCTAAGTTGCAGGATTTGCTTTGTGACTTAAATTGTTTAATTACTACTTTACAAAATATTTACAGCAAAAAAAGTGTTAAAATTGTGAAAATGTATAAGGACTTTGTAAATAGTATTTAATTTGATAAGTTGCCTCTGTACTCTGTTTTTTTTATTATCTTATTTTATTACTTTTTAATTTACTTGTTATTATTGTACTTGATGTCATCCATTGTTATGGTTAATATGTTTGTATTGCTAAAACATAATAAAAAAAAAAAAAAAAAAACAATGGAGCCGCCATGTTTTTAAATGCACAGCCGAGACAACTATATGCATTATAATAAGGATACATGGATGACCCGGGCTCAAAACAAACCTTGTCGTTGTCTTGATGAACAGCCACAAAGCCAAGAATCTGTCGTGTCCTGTTGTTGTTTTATGAGGCCGTCTAAAAGTGCGAGCAGTTTTTCGCTTTTCTCCAGGGAGTCCGCGATCGCGTCAAGATTTGATATAATGAACTTCTTGAGCTGACAATAATAACGTGTGTCTGTGATTAATGAAGCATCTTCGACATCTGATCCATTCAGAAAGAAAAGGACAAACGTGAGAGTGAAGCGCGGAAAAAAAGGAGAAGCCCGACAGGATTACAAGGATTCCCGACAGAAGCCAATTGTTTCAGCAACCTGAACAATCTGCCATGTTTATCATCACCTTTTGGACTATTATGAACTCGGAAATCCGTTCTCTGCATTCTTGGAATTGAGAAACAGCCTATGTTTCCTGCAGAGGATCTTAATGTATTTTAACTTCAAGTGGAGAGGATAAAAAAAGATTTGAAGAAGCTGGTGATCTTCATGCAGATCCCATAAGACAACTGCTTAAAAGGACCACTTGTTGGTCTTTTTTCAACTGCAACAAAGCTACATAACAACTGGTCACCAGAAACCCCTGTATCTACAAGAACAGTTTGTCTAATTCTCTTACACTGTGATTTCAATGGCCAAATTAGTGCTCAGAAACCAGCAATAAACAACTAAAAAAATGTGTTGAATTTGCCAAGGCCTACAACTTGTAGGAATGATGGACTGTGGAAATTTGGCAATAGATAGATTTTTCAAATGAATCATCTGATGAACTGTATCCCAATCGTTGCAAATACTGCAAAAGACCTATTGGAACCCACATGGACCCAAGATTCACTCAGAAAACAGTCAGGTTCAGTGGAGGAAAAATAGGTTTTTAAAAGTTTGGGGTTACATTCAGTATAGGAGCGTGCAAGAGATCTGCAGAGTGGATGACAACATTAACAGCCTGAGGTATCAAAACATTCTTGCTACCTTTTACTTTCCAAACCACAGGAGAGGACAAATTCTTCAGCAGGATGGCACTCCTTCTCATACTTCAAACTCCACATCAAAGTTCCTGAAAACAAAGAAGGTCAAGGTGCTTCAGGATTGACCAGCCCAGTCACCAGACATGAACATTATTGAGCATGTCTGGGGTAAGATGAAGAAAGAGACATTGAAGATAAAACCAAAGAATCTTGAACTCTGGGAGTCCTGCAAGAACACTTTTTTTGCCATTTCAGATGACTTTATTAAAAAGTTTTTTGAGTCATTGCCAAGACGTACAGTATTGAAGCAGTCCTCCAAGCTAATGGGAGTAGTTCCCACTGCACCATTACTCAATTTTTTGTAATGTACATTATTTCTGTTAAATGACAGGACTTTTGTCCAAGCAAAGTGTTTTTACAAATTAAGTAACTAATAATCAAGACATGATACAATTTTATTTTGGTAAAATGAGAGTAATCTGGAGGGCTTTGACTTTCATCTACGCCAGTTCTGATTCCTAATGATCAACTAGAATTCCTAATGATCAATTTATCAGGGGATGCCACAACGGAATGCACTGCCAACTACTCCAGCATATGTTTTATGCAGCATGCCCATCCAGCTGCAACCCGGTACTGGGAAACACCCATACACACTCATTCACACACTCATACACTATGGCCAATTTAGTTCATCCAATTCACCTAAAGCGAATGTCTTTGGACTGTGGGGGAAACCGGAGCACCTGGAGGAAACATGGAGAGAACACACAATCCTTGATTACCATCTTTATGCCAAGTAGGATGCGATCCTGGATTACCATCCTGGAACATCAATCCTTTTATAAACCAATAAATAAATATGTAAATATAAACCTCACCTAATCCATACCCTTAAACCTAACTCTAACTGTAAATTAATCTCAGATCTGAAAATTAACAGCTGAATGGACAGATGATGTAATATCACATTACCCTGTAACATTATCCCTTATATCTGATTGGCTGATTGAAGTATTATTT
>CAIGQZ010015916.1:230581-269479 GCA_903798205.1 Danio tinwini
AACAATTAAACAACTATTTACAAAAATAATAATAATTAATTTGAACTCTGCACATGGCCTGCATGTGACAGTGGTCAAAGACTGATCCCTTTTTATTAATTCAGTGATGTAGATTTAGCATTTAAATTGTCATATGTCCTCTGTGTTTTTCAAAAACAGTAGATAATCTGACTCAGAAATTTTATGCGGTGGTGAGCAAAAACATAGACATTCTGGATTCAGGCGATAATAAAAAAAACATAGACTTTAACCCCGGTTAATGTTGCCCCATGAGAAACAATTCAGAGGGGTTTTTTTATTGCCATCATCCACTGTTTTTTTCATTATCCAGTACTCATCTGTTCTGTTGAACCACAACCACAGATTATGTAGTGCTAAATCTTATTGACACTTAATTAGCCATAACAACCATGAGGTCACGAGAGGATGTGTAAATTGCAGCGAAGCAATATAACTGACGTAATATAACAATATAGTTCATATGACAACATGTCAGTTATAGTACATCATAATTGAAAGAAACATGGACTTTGGACAGTAACAGAAGACTGGAAGAACTTTTACAGTTTCAAGTAGTCAAAAACAATACAAAAACGAGTGTAAATATCTAAAACTGTTATTTCCTAATAAAACACTAAAACAACAAATAAACAAATATACAGTGCATCCAGAAAGTATTCATAGTGCTTTACTTTGTCCACATTTTTTTATGATACAGCCTTATTCCAAAATTGAGTAAATTCATTTATTTACTCAAAACTCTACACACAATACCCCATAATAGCAATGTGAAAAAATATTTTTTTTAATTGTTGCTAATTTATTAAAATCAAAAAACCTGAAAAATCACATGTACATAAGTATTCACAGCCTTTGCCGTGAAGCTCTAAATTGAGCTTAGGTACATTCTTTTTCCAGTGATCATTTTTACCTGTCTATATAAGGTCCCAGAGTTGACAGTGCACAAACCAAGCATGAAGACAAAGGAATTGTCTGTAGACGTCCGATACAGGATTGTCTCAAGGCACAAGGCTGAGGAAGGTTACAGAAAAATTTCTGCTGCTATGAAAGTTCTAATAAGCACAGTGGCCTCCATCATCTGTAAGTAGAAGATGTTTCCACCAAGACTCTTCCTAGAGCTGGCCAGCCATCTAAGCTGGGTGATTGGGGCAAAAAGGCCTAAGGACGCACTCACACTATGCTATCCAAACCATGCACAGGCCCAATTCCCGGATCATTTGAGAAGTGTGAGTGCTCTGAAATGGGCTCAGGTGCGGTTCAGTTGGCCGGCCCTGGCGTGGTTTGAAGCGGTGTGCGAGAGCGCGGTTCACTTAGGCTCAGGCGCGGTACGCTTATAGTGTAAGTGCAAAGCACGCCTGAGCCTGAAACGGAAGACGAGACGTGACTTTTAGGGACTGTTTCAAATGGATTTATTAATCATTCTTACTGTTCAATGAACAGAAACTGTCGTAGATTATTAAAGACACAACCCTCACTGCACGACAACTGCACCTTTAGCAATCTTCCTAATTCCTGCAGCACGAGGACTTTATGATTGTTTTTGTGTGTCAACGGTGGCTGATGTGTTTGGCAAAATATTTGACTGCGTGTCACTGCATCCTAAGCGACTAAAACGATAACTAAGGAAATCTCCACTGTGCTGAGCGAGAGAGATTCTTCTGAACAGCACATCATCGATGATGTAAGAGTGCTCAGGCTCGAATGCATTGTGAGTGCGGGCCATCTGCGGAGACGGGAAGGGCACAAGCGTGCTTTGGCCCAGTTCAAGGCAACTGTACATAGTGTAAGTACGCCCTTAGTCAGAGAGGTGATCAATAACCTGATAGTCACTTTGTCTGAGCGTTCTTCTCTGGAGAGAGGAGACCCTTACAGAAGGAAAAACATCTGTGCAGCAATCCACCAATCAGGCCTGTATGTTAGAGTGGCCAGACGGAAGCCACTCCCTGCCTGGAATTTGCCAAAAGGCATCTGAAGGACTCTCAGTACCTAAGAAACAAAATTCTCTGGGCTAATGAGACTAAAATTTAACACTTTGGAGTGAATGCCAGGTGTTACGTTTGGAGAATGCCAGGCAGTGCTCATCACCAGGCTAATACCATCCCTACAGTGAAGCATGGTGGTGGCAGCATCATGCTGTGGGGATGTTTTTCAGCAGCAGGAACCGGAAGACTAGTCAGGATAGAGGAAAAGATGACTGCAGCAATGTACAGAGACATCCTGAATGAAAACCTGCTTTAGAGTGCTCTTGACCAGACTGGGGCTATGGTTTATCTTCCAGCAGAACAATGACCCAAAGCACACAGCCAAAATATCAATGGAGTGGCTTCACAACAACTCAATGAATGTCATTGAGTGGCCCAGCCAGGGCCCAAACCTAAATCCTATTGAACATCTCTGGAGAGATCTAAAAATGACTGTACACCATTGCTTCCCATCCAGCCTGATAGAGCTTGCAAAGAGGAATTCTTGCAAAGAAAAAATTCTCAAAGACCAGTGAGGCAAGCTTGTGGCATCATATTCAAAAATACTTGAGGCTGTAATTGCTGCCAAAGGTGCATCAACAAAGTATTGAGCAAAAGCTGGAAATACTTCGATACATGTGATTTTTCTGTTTTTTTATTTTTAATAAATTTGCAACAATTTACAAAAATATTTTTTTAAATTGTCATGGGGTATTGTGTGTAGAATTTTGAGAAAATACATGAATTTAACCCTATTTGGAATAAGGCTGTAACATGAATACTTACCGGATGCACTGTAACTGTTGAAAAACAAATGTTTTTTTTTTTGTGAAGTAATTAATGTAAGAATTGTCCAAATTGGCAAAGTCTGGAATTGATCTTACAGCATAGAAAAACCCATTACAAGGGTAACCTTTCCTAATCACCTTAGTCCAAGAGTTTTATTGATTACATTTAAACCTCTGCCAACATTTGCATTTGAATGTTAACTTTAACAGCAGGCCATCAACGAGAGACCTTGTAAATTCCAGCCCACTGCTGTTGTGCTTCACAGAGCAGTTTAGGTCAGACTGTGTATCCATCTTGCCTTGCTAAACTTGTATTTGCTGTAACACTTGGAAATGCGTTGCCACACAAAGAGAGAGAAAAAAACGAACCGCATAGAGCTACATTATAACAAATGTTTTTGATGTCTTGATGAATTGATGTTGTCAACATGGAGGAAGACATTGCAAGGAATGGGAATGGATTTAGAACAATTTTTACTCCAGTCTTTCTTTTAAACTGAATAAACTTATGACAGTTACTTTTGAAAGTAATGCATTACAATATTGAGTTACTCTCCAAAAAAGTAACTAGTTGTGTTACTTAGTTACTTTTTATAGAAAAAAATGTGTTACTTTACTTTTGAGTAATTTTTTATTACTTTTTCATAGGCTTGATCTCTTTCAAAACTTGCAGGGTTTTTTATAAATAGAAGAGCTTTGCATTTAACGAAACACTGTATAATCTAAACCTTTACTTACCTTTAAAAAAACTAACATAAGAAATTGAATAATGTTACCTTCTGAGAACTTTCTGATGCTATACAAGCTGTATATACAGATTAATGAAAGTTGAAAGCAATGTGTTTGCTACCTCTGTATTTATGGGTGTCGCAGGCCGCCTCTATGGACGTGCAAGCCCTGCATATGAGCAACCGAGTCTTTTAGTCCTTTCAAAAATTAATACATAAAAAAAAAATACCACATTGTTGGGGTAGCTTGATTGCCTATTCATTAGAAAAAGTAGCTAAGCTACTGTCAAACTACACTTGTAAAAAAGTAGCTAGCTACAAGTTACTTACTAAAAGTTGCTAGTTAGAAAAACACAAATAAACTTAAATTTTAAGCTAAATATTTGGTACTTGACAATTCAATTGTCAAAGAGTAGTTTATTATTGTTTTCAAATTTCAATATTGTTTTTAGACTGTCAAGAGGAAAGTACAAAACTGCAACAAATGTAGCATTGCAATAATAAAATAATTAACTTAGATTAAGCACACAAAATTGCTAGCTACTGGAAAAGTTACATTGTGTCATAGTTGTCTGTCAAGTTACTGGAAACTCTAGCAAAGCTATCTACTTTTAACTAGCTGCTCCCAAACACTGAGCATACATGTTGGACTTAAATGAAGTGGATGCTCATTTTTGCAAATGCACTGCTAAATAAAAATGATAAAATGTACTAAAAAATGTTTTGGTAACACATGTTTAGCCTAGGGCGATGCGGTGGCGCAGTGGGTAGCGCTGTCACCTCACAGCAAGAAGGTCGCTGGTTCGAGTTTGCATGTTCTCCCCGTGTTTGCGTGTTTCATCCGGGTGCTCTGGTTTTCCCCACAAGTTTAAAGACATGTGGTATAGGTGAATTGGGTAAGCTAAAATTGTCACGGTTGTGGATCTTTCTGTTCTTCTTGCATGTGTGTGTGTGTGTGTGTGTGTGTTGTGTATGTGGGAAGGGTGTTTTGTTTGGGTTATCTTCACCGCGGTGTGTGTGTGTTTACATCAGCTGGGTTGTTACGTGTCTTGTTACCTCTCACATCACTCAGGTGTTTTCTATCAGTCACAGCTGTTGCGCCTTCCACACGCTATATATGTTCAGTGTATTGTAGATAGCGTTATCAGTCCATTGTTTGTTCACTCCTGTGTCTGTTCCCTGTTAGACGCTCTCGCTCGTTCTGGTGGAGGGTCTTCGCCATAAGTCCGTTTCATTGATGTTGTTACAACTGCCTGCTCTGATGACCACATTATCTGTGAGAGACTTCATCTCAATCCGCTACTCTGATGAACTTTACCGTGGGTAATTGTGACTATTTCCTTGAGAGCTGCTCCATAACGCTAACCTTTCCCTTCCCTCGATATCTGGTGAGATATCCGTGAGAGACTGCTACGGCGATGTTTCTCGGATGAACTTTTACGGCTGTTTAGCATGTTGTATCTTGGTGTGAGCATCCTTGCTCAACACAATATCTGGTGAGATCAATACCAGTTGTGACTCTTTAATAAATCATCTTGCATTCACTTGCATTTGGGTCTCCTGTGTATATCTTTGTGACAAAAATTGTCCGTAAGTGTGAATGAGTGTGTATGGATGTTTCCTAGTGATGGGTTGCAGCTGGAAGGGCATCCACTGCGAAAAAAAATTAGTTGGATAAGTTGGCGATTCATTCCACTGTGGCGACCCTAAATTAATAAAGGGACTAAGCCGAAAAGAAAATGAATGAATCAATGAATGTTTAGTCTACTTTTAGATATGCTACTTACTGTATGTAAATTTGCAACTACACATGTTAACTAGCAGTCACTGCAACCAATGATTATAAAAAATGGGCATGAAAGGGATGCTTGTAAGCAGCCTTTTGAAAACTATAGTAAAAAAAACATCCTGTTAATGTTTTTGTTGTTGTGTACATAATTGTTTATAATTAATGGTTAAACTGGGATTTTTTATTTGGGGGTGAAGGCTCTGTTGTTTCAGGCTTTCAGTTTAAATATAATATGGATATGAAGACTGCAAGCACTGAACTTTTATATTTTAAAAATGTAGATTTTGGGTTTGTGGCAGGTTTATGTATTTTTTATATTTAGTACATACACAAAACAAATAATCATTCATTCTCCTTTGGCTTAGTCCCTTATTCATCAAGGGTCGCCACAGCGGAATGAACCGCTAACTTTATTCATTCAATCATTTTCCTTCGCCTTAGTCCCTTTATTCACCAGGGGTCGCCACAGCAGAATGAACCACCAACTTATCCAGCATATGTTTTACACAGATGCCAGCTGCAACCCAATACCGTGAAACACTCATACTCAGACACAGTCATACGGCCAATTTAGTTTATTCAATTCACCTATAGCATGTGTTTAGACTGTGGGGGAAACCAGAGCACCTGGAGGAAACCCACACGAACAAGGAGAGAACATGCAAACTTCACACAGAAATGCCAACTGACCTATCCGGGTCTCAAACCAGCGACCTTCTTGCTGTGAGGCGAAAGTGCTAACCACTGAGCCACCATCAGAACAAATATATTTTAAGAAAACATTTTTTTAACAATTATTTTTGCACCTTGATTAAATAAATGCTTTGTTCATCACAAGGAGTGTGGTTTAAGCTACAGCATGAAACACGCAGGATGCTTAAATGGTATGAATACAACTTATATCAAATTTGTCATCTCATGACCCCTTCAAAATTAACTTCAGAAGTCCCTTTATAATATTGTAGATTACACAATTTAAAATTTAAAAAAACAATGCACAAAATACATACTGATCTCTTTGCTAAACATGTTCAACTAATTACATTTTATTGCAAAATGATGTCATCTTCAGTAACTTACACTGGAAAGTTTTCTTTAACAGCTCACTGTTAACATGAGTTCTTGAATGATAAACGAAAACCCTTATAAGTGCTTGCATTTGCAGAACACATCGGTTCTGCAGACAAGTGGTTGTCAATTCAGGACCCACAGCTCTGCACATTCTGAATGTCTGTGTTATCTGACACACTCGGCTAATGGAGCAGATGAGTCGATTCAGGTGGGTTGGATAAGAGAGACATACAAATATCAGGATTAAAAAACTGCTGCCGTAGTCAAATACAGGAGACAAAGTGGATCTTTTTGCATTTGACGGCATGCACAAAATTAAGCTGTGCACAGATAACCTGCATCAACAAACATGACACTTTGTGCCACGAGCCAGGGGTTGATATACAACACATCCAAACAGAAGTCAGAGGAGACATCGACACAAAGGGGAAAAAGTCTAACAGGAAGTGTTGAAGGCCCAAGGGCGATCCTGACTGCTTCATCAAAAGCAGATACTTCAACTGTCAGAGAAGCTTAATGGGAGGTTTTAACAAACAAAATCACAAGACAATCAGCTCAGGTAAATCCTGCACAATAGAGTATTTATACATTAAACACGTGACCGTTGGAAAAAGCATGTGACATAAAAAAAAATGAATGATGTCTTACATAAACAAAAACTGAACAGTGTAATTAATTGAATTAAAAGATTAAATTTCACTCTTATGTGAATTCAATTAACCCTTTTATTTTAGTAAGGTGAACTTTAGAATCAGATTTACATGCTTTGTACCCGACTGTATGAAATTAAAGCATTCAAAATAAAGATACTGTGTGTGCTTTTGCAAGATTAACATAGGGAGACATAAATGTATCTGTAATTTTGGGTTTTACTGAAGTTTCTGTTATGTTTTTATCTAATTTTTGGGGGTTTCCATTGTGGTGAAAAGAAGAGCTGTGGTTGGGTTGAGAATAGGCTGAAGAAGTTGCTACTGACTTAATCATAAAGGTAGTAGTTTATGTGATGTTTACACTAACAAATAGCAAAAATTAGTTTAATCAATTTGAGTTAAATTGTAGTCAGCAATGTGGGACAAAGAGTTGTGAGTGTTAAAGGATTAGTTCACCCAAGAATGAAAACTACACCATAATTTAGTCATCCTCAAGCCATCCTCTGTATATATGACTTTCTTCTGTCATATATGACTTTCTTCTGTTACTTCAGACAAACAGTTGGAGTAGTTTTTAATTCTAGCCTCGCTTTTCCATGCAGCATAAGTTGTAAAAATTGGTGTGTTCTACACAATCAATTTCTGTTGGGAAAACATAAAGGAATTAAGTTAACTTTTTTTTTTTACAAATATAAGTGGATTGAACATAAAACAGTCAAGTTGTTGCAAAAAAAATAATCCTCAATAATTGTTTCATATTTTAGCTCATTTTAAATAAGTAGTTTTACAAAAAGCAAACATAATTTTTGGAGTGTAATGGTGTTGGGTAGTGGCCCTTTTTTAAGCTTCTGTTGTAAAAAAAAAATCTGTTGTAAAACCAACCCATACGCCACCAGGGGGTTAACACATGTCCTATGAAGTGTATTAATGTGTTTTTGTAATAAAAATATTAAAATTTTTAACTCAAATCACTAACGTCTGGTGGCTGCCAACTTCTGACACGACTTAAGTTGCTTGATGTTAGACGTTCAAAGTGGAAGAGTAAGTGTAATATACTGAGTAATATTATATGGTAAGGCCAAGCCAACTGGTTTTCTTGTTCACCATCATCTTCTGTGTGGTAAGTGGTTCCTATGAGACTCTATTCCTAGAATTTCCACTACGATCTTATGTCTTTGGTCATATGTCAAGCCAGAGGTCAGCTGTTGTTTATATAGAACACACATTTGTCAGCCACTAGAAGTCATTGATTTGAGTTTACAATTTAAAATGATTTTAATTAAATCTATATTTTTATTTTAAAAAAACCCACAGTGATCCGCTTTATAAGACATGCATTAACCTCCTTGCGGCCTATGGGGTTTTGGAAGCTTAAAAAAGGGTCACTAACCAACACCATTATACAGCAAGGAAGAGCCAGGATAAGAGATAATGATTCTGACTGTTTTCATCTGACAGAAGAAAGTCATTTACACTGAGGATGGCTTGAGGGTGAGTAAATTATGGGGTAATTTTCTGTTTTGCGTGAACTCTTCCCTTAATGTTAGACACCTGTGTGCTGCCCCACTCATCACAAACATGTTTTTGTAGAACAAAATAAAATCAACTTCTACTAACTTAAAAAAAGGTTTGAGTCGTAATTTGTTTTGAGAAATCTGAATTTATCAGGGTTTACAGTGCACACAAACTCATAATGTAGCAGCAGTAAACAGTCGTCATTATGAGAAAGCTAGTGGTTAGAGCAACTTAAACTGAGACTAAATCAGAACTAAGACCAGAGTGTGTTTGTGTGTTTGTGTGTGTGTGTGTGTGTGTGTGTGCGTGCGAGCGTGCGTGTGTCAAATCACTTATTGAATAAGTCACTGAATTACTTAACCAATTAATTCAAAGCAGCTGGTTCAGTGACAGAAACACTGCTTTGTGTTGCTTAGAAATGAAAAACAGCTTTGCTATGCATTTTCATTGGCAAAACCTAGACCTTAGATCGAGTTTGACTAGCAGTAAGTCAAAAGGTCATGAGTCTTGTTTTCATGATTCATTCATTTTACCTTTTTGGTATCTTTCCTTTAAAAAGTTCTCAATTAAAAAAACTGTTGGTCTGTTGTGTTTTTTAGTTTTTGCTTAAACTGAGTGCAGAACTGTGGAAAAAAATGGTGTTACAACCCAATCAGCAATGAGCACTGATTAACTAAATAGATCAAATACATACATAAACCATAAACTATACAGTAACACAGAATATTTGCATTATGTGTAATAGTTCATCCAGGATCAACAAAGTTTAGAAATTGAGTCATATATCTACTAATTTAAATATTATCAATAATGACATAATAATAATAATAATAATAATAATAATAATAATAATAATAATAATGAGAATGTAATAATTCAACAAATAAAACCATACAAACAAAATTACTTTGGTTTCCACACAGATGTGGTAAAATTCTAGCCACAATCATAATGACATTTGATGATTAAGAACTAACATATTCGAAAAAGAGTTATGAATGGGTTTCAGATCTCAGATCTTGTTGTACAATATTTTCTAAATATATAAATTTTATCACATCTTGAAAGCAGCCATCCTAAGATGGGATGGGGGTGGGGGGGGGGGGGTATTTCCAATGCAGAAGAATATGTAGCCTGGCTAATGATGTAGCAAAAGCAACTGTAATATGTCCAGACAATCCACTAACGTTTGGCAGGAATCCCAAAAGAACAACCAAAGAACAAGGCTAAATATGTTTTTTGTTACTAAGGGAAAACAATTAAAAAACAATAAACAGAAAGCAGTTATAGATGGGGAAGAACAAATTTTTAAGCCTGGGACAGTTCATGCAACTGGTGCATGCAGTTATCGAGACCAAAACCAACATTTCAGGTACAAGACTAAAGACCACATTTATGTTTTATAATCGTTTTCTTTATTATTTGGCCACACACTAATATTTTATACATGTATATTTTAAAATATATTTTTAAATATTATAAAAATAGGTAGCATTTTAGCACTTAGAATTCCAATGTTATATGTGGTGAATTGTGGTCAAGTAAGACCTTTATCCTTTATTTTCATTAACTACATTTAACTTTTTACACCTACTTGTTGAACTAAGCCTTTAAAATTAATAATCTTGTGTTTATTTGTAAAGATTATTATGATGGAGTCTGTTGGTCAAAGATCTTTTTTCTGCAATAATCCAAAAGCCAGTGAAAAACCCTTGAGGGTTTTTATCAGTGGAACCAGGTGGATTCAATTCTATTCAATTTCATTCAATGCATGCTTATTTATAGAGCGCTTTTACAATGTAGATTGTGTCAAAGCTGCTTAACATAGAAGTTCTAGTAAAGTCCAGATTTCAGAGTTGAAGTTCAGTTCAGTGTGGTTTAAATTTCACTGCTGAAAGTTCAAACACTAAAGAGCAAATTCATTGTTTCCCAGCTCCACAAGTCCCAATCCAAACAAGCCAGTAGCAGAAAAAACCCAACTGACGAAGTGAAGGAAAAAAAATGGCACAACCATTTTTCCTCTCGCCAAACTTCCGGTGTGAAGCTTCAGTCTAGGTGCTGGAGGCTGGAAAATGCTGGAAGTCCATCGTGGAGAACTGCAGGTGTGAGAAGGTCACGGGCAGGTGATCAGGCTGGCCCACAGGATCAACGTGGGGACTCGTCTGTCACTGTGGTCTTTCAGGAATCAGTCTCATGCACACCACTCCTCCATGACCGCCGCAGCATCAGCTCAGGATACGGCCTGGTCCATGATTATGGATACCTTGGCATCATTTCTTCACAGGTTGATGCTTGCTTTTAGGTTGGTCAACAAAATGTTTTCACTGCATTGCTGTAAATGTAGCTTTAGGAGGACAGTATCTTTATAGTAAGCCTTATAATTATCATTCAGTCATTTAAAAGCTCTAATATCATTCAAATGTTGCGAACAGCATTATGTGAAATCATTCCCACTTAAATAAGTTTAAAATTGCTGTTTTTCAAGCACTACCTTTTAAGTTTTTTTTACTTGCATATTTGTATACAGTTAAAGTCAGAGTTATTAGCCCTATTTTTATTTATTTATTTATTTTTTTAATATTTCCCAAATGATGTTTAACAGAGCAAGGACATTTTTACAGCATGTCTGATAATATTTTTTCTTTCTGAAAAAGTCTTATTTGTTTATTTCGGTTAGAACAAAAGCAGTTTTAAAGCCTTTAAATGTCACTTCAAGCTGTATAGAAGTGTCTTAAAAAATATCTAGTAAAATATTATTTACTGTCATCATGGCAAAGATAAAATAAATCAGTTATTAGAAATGAGTTATTAAAACTATTATGTTTAGAAATATGTTGAACAAATCTCTCTGTTAAACAGAAACTGGGGAAAAAATAAACAGGGGGGCTAATAATTCAGGGGGGCTAATAATTAATAATTATGACTTCAACTGTACTTATATTTGTATACTTGCATAAAGATTGATTGTGATCAGTTTTTCAAAACATTTGTAGTCATTTATGTTTTTGAAGTAAATGTATCTTAATTTAGGTAAGTTAAGATTTTACTGAAAAACAAGACAAAAATACTATGGGATATACGTATATACGTCTTCGCAGATACCTCAAATAACTTAAATGTATGCTAAAGAGAGCATCCTCTCTCTCCCTCCCTCTCTCTCTCTCTCTCTCTCTCTCTCTCTCTCTCTCTCTCTCTCTCTCTCTCTCTGTCTCTTTGAAATTCTTGTTAAAACCAGATTAAAGACACATCTCTTTGGATTAGCATACACATAAAACACAAATGCTGTTGAAATTCAAATCGTCTAAAGGATTGTAAGTCTGCATTATTTAGGGCAACCGGAGCCGGAAATACTTCGGCATCTGCGCTTATGTTAGTCTTTTTTTTTATTAATCCCGAGGTATCCATAATTCTGGACCAGGCCGTATCCTGAGCAGCTGCTGTGATGGTTATGGAGAAGTGGAGAGCATGAGACAAATCCCTATAAGACCCCAGTGACAGATGTGTCCTCGCATTGATCCTAAAGGGACACTCTGTACACCAGCCGGTGACCACTCCCACCTGGAGCTTTTGCATGATGGACATCCAGCGCTCTACAGTCTCCAGCATCTAGACTGCAGCTCTGCACAAGATGTTTGGTCATAGGAGAAATGGTTGTGCCCAACTGAGCCTAGTTTCTCTCGAGGTTTTTTAATTCTTCACTTTCGCCAATTGGTGGAGTTTTTTCCTTGCCGCTGTCGCCACATGCTTGCATTGTTTGGGACCTGTGGATCTGCGCAAGGATTTGCTGTTCAGTGTTTGAACTCTCAGCAGTGAATATTAATCCATACTGACCTGAACTAAACTGAACTTCAACACTGAAAACTGGACTGACTCTGTTTCAATTTACTATAATCTTCTATGTGAAGCTGCTTTGACACAATCTACACTCTCCGAAATAAAGATACATAAGCTGTCACTGGGGTGGTACCTTTTCAAAAGGTACAAATTTGTACCTACAAGGTCCATATTAATACCTTAAGGGTACATATTAGTACCTAAAAAATAGAAAAATGTTCCTGTTAAAATTTGTAGGTACTAATATATACTTTTGAGGCACCAATATGGACCCTTTAAGGACAAATTTGTACCTTTTGAAAAGGTACCACCCCAGTGACAGCTTGTGTACCTTTATTTTTGAGAGTGTACATTGTAAAAGCGTTATAGAAATAAAGATGAATTGATTTGAATTTTTCTTTCCTCCTTCACGTAATTTAGTTTCAAGCAATTCTTATATTACTCAGTTGGATTCACAGCCACATACAGTTGAAGTCAGAATTATTAGCCCCCATGAACTATTAGCCCCCCTGTTTATTTTTTTCCCCAATTTCTGTTTAACGAAGAGATTTTTTCAACACATTTATAAACATAATAGTTTTAATAACTCATCTCTTATAACTGAATAATTTTATCTTTGCCATAATGACAGTAAATAATATTTTACTAGATATTTTTAAGACACTTCTATACAGCTTAAAGTGACATTTAAAGGCCTAACTAGGATAATTAGGTTAACTAGGCAGGTTAGGGTAATTAGGCACATTATTGTATAACAATGGATTGTTCTATAGACAATCACAAAAAAAAATTGCTTAAAGGGGCTAATAATTTTGACCTTAAAATGGTTCTTCAAAAAATAAAAACTGCTTTTGTTCTAGCCAAAATAAAAGAAATAAGACTTTTTCAGAAAGAAAAATATATTATCAGACATACTGTGAACATTTCCTTGCTCTGTTAAACATCATTTGGGAAATATTTAAAAAAGAAAAAGAAAATTCAAAGGGGGCTAATAATTCTGACTTCAACTGTATGTTTTGCTAGATTGATATCTGGGTAATTTGGAAACTAGGGCAACAGGGGTCATCATATGCACTCAAATATTTGCAGCTATATTCAGGCAATTTACTTCTGCTTATCCCCTGCCTAATTAGGGGTTACCACAGAACAATGAATCGTCAATTACTCTTTATGTTTTACCGGTGGATGCCTTTCTAACACGTGAACCACCAATGTTGGGAATCACTTATTCCCAATTTTAGTTTGTCCAGTTCTCCTATATAACATATGTACAGTATTTGGAATATGGGGGAAACTAGAAAATATTTTAGGCCATCATTACATGTTTTACAGCTGATAAAACAGTCATAAAAATGGCCTTCACATAGTCCAGACCTGAATATTACAAAGGCAGTGGGGGATCACCTGGACAGAAAAGAAAAGATATGACAGCTTAAATATACAGAAGAACTTTGTGAAGTGTGGGCAACACGGTGGCACAGTGGGTAGCGCTGTTGCCTCACAGCAAGAAGGTTGCTGGTTCGAGCTCCGGCTGGGTCAGTTGGCATTTCTGTGTGGAGTTTGCATGTTCTCACCCTGTTCTCTGGCTGGGTTTTCTCTGGGTGCTTTGGTTTCCCCCGCAAGTCCAAAGACAAAGGTGAAATGCGTAAGCTAAATTGGCGGTATGCGTGTGAATAAAAGTGTGTGGGTGTTTCCCAGTGCTGGTTTGTGGCTGGAATGGCATCTGCTGTGTAAAACACATGCTGGATAAGTTGGTGGTTCATTCCGCTGCAGCGACCACTGATTAATAAAGGGACTAAGCTGAAAAGAATATGAATGAATGAACTTTGTGAAGTGATGAAAGATGTCTCATATTTGCACACTATTTCAAAAAATTTCTCGAAAAAAAATCCCTAAGATATGTCAAGTTGTGCTTGGTAAAAAGGGAGGTCAAGTTAAACACAGACTTTTGTTCTGTTTACAGAAAATTGTTTTGAAATGTTGTGTGCATTTTTCCTGTTTGTACAACATTTGCATCTGTTTGTATACCATTTGTATCCACCAAAACTGGTGGCGGCCTTTTGCACGTGTCTGCTGTGTCTGCTATGTCCATGTTTAATTTTTTTTAAATAAATTTGTCGTTATAAATGCCAATAAATAAAGTATTAAAATAGCTATCCTGAGTATAGACTACAGCTTACAGATTTGATAGTACAGACTACAAACATTAATATTCATGAAGAGTTTAGGAGTTAATTAAGAGTTCATGAAGCTATATGTTTGTTAAAATAAAGTTTAACGATCAGTAAGTAGGACTACTGATCTCTATTTTGTCTATTTGGGATGCTCTGTACAGCTGGTCAACAACAAGGTTAGGAAAAAGAAAGTCTTGTAGTATATGCGCAAAAGAAAAAGACAGAAAAAATTATTAGACACCTAAAAGGCTTCGTTATACCAAACAATCGTTTTTGTTGGGAGACTGCTTGGAATTTGAACACTCAGAAACTTCAACTGGTTTGCTGTCTTTTGAAAGGATGACTTTACAAAAAACTGCTTCATAAAACAGATTTTATCCATTTACATTTTATTTTATAATTTATATAAAAGTAGGTAAGAAAGATCGGAGGATATTTTTTTAGATCACATAAGCAATCTTACATAAGCAATCTTTGCTATTAGTTATTGAATTGCATTATTTGTACAATTAAAGACTGTGACAACTAGCACACATACATTTAATATAGATGTATTTATTATAATGTCACTACAATGACAATCTGCTCGTGACTCATTTGACTTCTCATTTGCCTCTGTGTGATCGGGCTGCTAGCCTCCGCCCCTGAACTAGAGAGATGGGGCGATCAAATCTCGCGAGTGCGCTTCCTCTCGCGATGTCACCCAGCATCGCTGTCCTGCTGCAGTGCGCGTATAAAGCAGCAAGACTGGCGGGCACTAGAGGAGGAGTTGCGGCAAGGTCGCGCAGCATCACGCCGCAATTTAGCCAAGGAAAGCTCGATTCATAGAGATTATCTGGGTCTGTAGAGTCCTTGCGTGAGCACACACCGGGCTGTGCGTTGGATGTTTCACTGAGCGTGTTCAACTTGTCAGGAGTTGTTGACTGGACGTGCTGCTGTTCTCCATTTGCATCCGCATGTGCGCGTCGCGCTGCGGGTTCAGAGGGAAGCGCGGCGCGTTATTTTAGTCTTCCTGCAGCATCAGTGACTACGCTCTGTCACATCCATTGGCTCGTTTGCACTTTTATCGGACAGTATCAGCTTTGGGAAGGGGTTTTTGACTCACCATGTCGGCGTCACCTCCACCCTCTGTCTCCCCGGGCGAATATCTCTCTGCGCCCGAACCTGACGCGCTCAAACCCGCCGGTCCGACTCCGAGCCAGAGCCGCTTCCAAGTGGATCTGGTGACAGAGTCCGCAGGGGACGGTGAAACCACTGTCGGCTTCGACTCATCCCCACCCGAGTACGTCGCCGAGCCGCAGCCCGACGGGCTCCGGGATTCTGTATCTGGCGGCGAGGAAGCCAAGGGCCGGTTTCGGGTTGTGAACTTTGCGGCCTCAAGTCCGGACGCCGCGCCGGCGGAAACCGCGCAGAACGGGGATACGGTGATGAGCGAGGGCAGTTTGCACTCCTCCACCGGCGGCCAACAGCACCATCACTACGACACCCACACCAACACCTACTACCTCCGTACGTTCGGACACAACACCATCGACGCCGTGCCCAAGATTGACTTTTACCGGCAGACCGCCGCTCCGCTGGGCGAGAAACTCATTAGACCCACCCTCTCAGAACTGCACGACGAGTTGGACAAGGTACAGCACCGCACACTGACCGCTCACTAGTTTAATGGGTTAGAACACCTCAGACAGACATTGGAGTTTAGAAAGTTAGTATTGAACATTTATGCAGAAGAACAATTATACTGATGTACAGAGCTGATATACATATGTTAGTGAGTTAATTCTGAACATGCATTCTGGAATAGTGCGTTTGTATTGAACACATAATTGAACAGTTAAGTTACTTAACACACAGTTAGTAATAAACCCATTTGCCAGTAACTGATTTAGTGGAAGGATACTAAACACATATGCCAGTCACTAGTTTAGTGGGTTAGTACTAGACACACTAAGTATTTGTGTTCAGTAGCAAATAAACTAGCGTGTCAGACACTGGTTTGCTGTGTTGGTATTAAACACTCATGCTAGAGACAAGTTCAGTGGTTAGTAATTACAAGGCCAAGCTAGGTTAGTACTGAACATGCATCCCTGACACTGGTTTATTGGTTCATGCTAAACACACATCAAACACTATTAGAACTGAACACGCATACCAGATGCTGGTTCATTGGGTAGAAGTACTGAACACGCATCAAACCATAGATCATTTGGTTAGTACTGATCAAACACCCAGTAAGGCTGGACAGTATATTAAATTTGTAAAAATTTATTGGTATATTTTTCTAAATCTGAAAAATAGAGGAAGATACAGAGTAGCTGCTGCCAGCAAAGTGCATTATTCAACCTGTTCTAAACATGATTTAAACTTTATATTAAAGGCTTTAAAATAAATAATAATAGTTAAGAAGTATAGTTTTAAAGCATCAGATGCTTTGTATTTGCAGTTTCATGTGTTTAAGAAGCGGTGTGTAATTTAAACATCACAGGTATGTTAGCAATTTTTAAAAGTTATGAAAAGGTCAAAAAACTTTCATTAAAGTCATAAAATTCATGACTATAAGTAGGGCCAGATGGAATCTGCGGATGTTTTTTGCAATTTCTGCTGAGAATTTTGGAAAAATCTTCGGATTTCTGCTGAATTATTGTTTTGGGAGTATCATAACTAAAACCTTAATGTGAAATAAAAAATACTGTCTTTTTAACTTTTATTTAATGTTTAAAATGCAAATCCAATAAGCTTCACTTTATTTGGTAAACAAAGCAAGTCTCTCATATAATATATCTACTAAAAGACTAAAACATTTGTACTAAAATATTACTGTACAAACTGCATTATACGTAAATCAGATGAATATTTTTATATTAGTCAGTAATATTATAATTAATTTAAAAACTGAATGAATATAGATTTACACACATTTACTCAAGTAAATAAACTGAATCAATGATGGGCTAAAAATCTGCGGAAATTCTGCTGAATTTTGCTCTCGCAGATTCCGTGTGGGCCTACCGATAAGTAAATGTATAGATACTGTTGTGATGGGGTAAACAAAACTATTTTATAAATTTAATTTTTGCTTTAAAAAGCTTTTTTTTGTCTTTAGATTTCATTATATTAGTTTTGACAGTTTTTTAGAGGATGTAAAAATGTAAAAGAAATATAGATTTTTTTTTTAATTCAAACATGGAAAATTTAGAGATATATTCTGTATACTACAATTCAGACCAAAAATGCAGAAATGTGATATTTATTTAATTTTTTGGGCTCATATAGCCCATCCATTCACTCCAGGTGCTGTTTTAGTCAGTTAATACTGAACAAGCATGCCAGACACTGGAGTCGGTTCGTACAAAACATGCATACTGGACACTAGCAAGTTATTACTGAATATATGTATGGACATTTGCTTAGTTGAATAGTACAAAACACAATCACTGGATGCTAATTTAGTGGGTTAGTGTTGAAAATGCATTTCAAAAGGTGGATTAATGAGTTGGTACTGAACACACATCATACACTAGTTCAGTGGGTGAACACTAATTTAGTGAATAAAAATACAATTTACTGTAATTTGAGTTGTGTACTGAACATGCATATAAAGAACATGTATTCTGAAGAGTGAACATTAATTGAATGGGTTAGCCACACATGCTAATTAATACAAATTTAGTGGGTTAGTACTAAAAACACATTAAATGTTGATTTTTAGATATTTGTTGAATCACCTCAAGAATAAGGGTCAGGCAGTAAGACTCATACCGTCAGGTTATTAGATGAGCCAAGTAAACATTGGTTTCATATTAAATGTTTGATTTGGTGGTGATACTTTTATAACACTTAACAGAGTCAACATGAACCATTGTGACCTTTGACCTGTGCACGCAGTGACTGTTGTGCATGGGAGTACAGCGATGATGGGAATTGTTATCTGAAGATCAAACTCTTCATTGTATCGTTGTACATGTAGTTCACTGTTGAGAAAACACAAGGCCAAGCTGTGTTTACATTCTTACACTACAGTCAGATGTGCTAAGAGTGTGCATATCTTTTGGTAGTCTTAGTTTCTCTCATGCAAAGAAAGGCCTGCTGATAATACAGATAAACTGCTTTGTTTGTGCAGCGATTAGTTTTCCATAACAGGGTTAAAACTGTATAAAAACAGGCTGTAGTGAGCAGCAGATGTTGCGTTGTCCACTGTGCTCGCACAGTTCTAAAACACACTCGCTGTTTGCTGTGGACAGCCTGGCATTCTAGTAGTTCGTTTTAGCTAGAGGCATGACGACTAAGGTCTCTGGCGACACTGGTGATTATGACTTGGCAGTTTCTGAGGCTAAGTGTATTTGTTACGAACTCTGATGCCAAGTTTTAGAAAAGTGTCTTTGAGTCAAAGTATATGACGCACACATGTTTTAACAGTAGTTTCCACTCATTTGATCTTCGTACCCATGCCAAACTGAGCTTCTCTGAGTTGAGGACTCATTTAGAGCCACTGAATGATTTTCTTAGTTACATAAAGAGATGAGAAGCAGATAAGTGGTAAGGACTAGACTGTTGTGTACGTGAAATGTAGTGAATGTCAGTGCAACAGTCTGGAGGAAAAGACATTTTCAGTTTGGTTGGATCTGAGACCTGAAACTTGTTTTTCTTCGCAGTAGTAATTGTAATCATGAGACAGAACAAAGTAAGTGAGATGCCTTCTAAAGCAAATCACAGATGTTTTCGAGAGCACTGAAATAACTGATTTAATAAGTAATGTTTGTGAGCTTGGGCATTCTTCGCACTAATGCTCTTAGTTATTTGAAAAAGTCTCAAGCACTGAATACAAAATTTTGAGTATCACTTCACAAGTTATCTCATATCATGAGTCATATAGAAAGGTGTGCTGTTACATTACTGTACTTCTGAAATTAATTGACATTTGATTATGCATGCTTTAGTCAGCACTGCTGCTAGAATGTAAGGCTCACCACTCTCAATGACAATGACTGTCTGACGACCCATCAATTTCATTAGCAGTACTTTGCAATGCAGAAGTGCTCCTGTGAACTGCTTCGTGGTGCATTAGCGCTTTGATATCTGATTGTAGCAGTTGTCTTCACACCTTTTTTTTTTTCTTTTAAACATTTTTGGGAGGAGTCAAATTAACAAGTGGCTTGAACAACCATATCCATTTGGCCATGTCATGTCTGGAATGTGTCTTAAAATGTGTCTGGCAGTGCTTTGAATGTTCAAATTGCATTTTGGAACTCTTTTACATTCACTGTTAGGTAAAAGGATTGGGAAAAGAACGTTTTGTACTTGGCATGGCCTTGTAAGCAGATTTTGGCCATCACTTTTGTAGCTCTTTTAATTGCATTGAGTGTCTGTATGTTGTCTGTTAGTTTGGTGTGTGTTGTTTTGTAGCAGCTGTCAGTAAGTCAACACTGCTATAGTCTAGCGTTTTCCGCTGCTATAAATACATCTGTTCAGCTTATTGTATTGTTGGGAAAAGAGTTAAGCTGGGAAATTTTAGAAAGCAGTTTTCTTCTGATTGTCCATTATTGGTTGTCAATAATTGTCCCTAATCCTTGTCTTAGACAATCAGAGCTGGGGGGTCATGTGAAGTGGCTAATGTTATTCATTTACTTGTCTGCTTCCTATCAAACTAACAAGATTGATGTGATTCTATATGAAAATAAGGACTGTTCTGATGTTACATAAGACTAACACTGTTAAAGTCATGTAAAAGTCTTTCAGATCAAAGCTTTTTTTTCTATTGAAGTTACGCACAGCACGGTACTGTACAACAAATCTATGACTGAATGGAAAGTCTTTTATTGGCTGCTGGCAGTGAATTTAAACAGATATTGATGTGTGGGCCAGTGAGACATTTATGGCTGTCAAACAGACATTTTGACACTCAACATTTGGTTTTCCAGTTGTTGCTTTAACAGTTTCAGTATTTAATTAGGGCAATACGATATGTCACGTACACTAAATTATTCCTGTATTTTGGCTCTGTGGAGAGAAACCGTGAAAGTGCCTACATAGTGTGACTGAAGCCTGATGGGCATAGTGGATAATATTGATCTGTGAGAGAAGTTCTGTCAGCTCTGATTTATTTACAGATTGTTCAAGCAGAATTGCATGACAAGTAAAATCTAAACTAAACTAGTCCAGTGTAGTCGGGGAAAAAAAGATTCATGTGAGATTTGGCTTAAACTGGAATTGCGTAACAAACCATCACACAGAAACGACCAATGCTGTATGGCTGGTACAAATTTAGCCATGGCAACTTTTAAAATTTTGGACAGATGCATCCATCCAAACAACATTTTTATATTTTATATATTCTAATATAATAAATATCTCCCCATGATTGACATTTTAAGATCTTCAATCTCCTTTCCCACAGGTCTCCCTTAATATAGTCAACCTGCTTTCTGCCGTTTTTATTTGAAAGACACCATATGTAAATTTTACACTAGAGAGTGAGTATTCACAATAAACAAAGGCTTAGTTTGGTGAAGCCATGACCATGAGCATGGAATCATGGGAGTCATGGTCTTTCTTCATTACATCCTTCAGGATTCCTGCAGAAGTCATGCTCATCAATGAGCTAAAGTATTCAAAGCTTATCGTAGTAGTATGAAGCAGAATATATAAGACTGGAAAACATTGAAGTGAAAGATGTGGCACAAAAAGCAACAGGGCTTTTCTTATGCCCAAGTCCACCACTTCTGGTTCATCCAGGCATGATCATGTGGTAAAGCGGCAGCGCTGTTTAAAACATATTAAATATATAAATTAAGGAATAACTGATTAATAACACATAATAAAGCTTCTTTGCTGTTTCTTTGGTTTCAACAAAACCAACCCAGAAATTGGGTGTAAATGAGATCATTACTATTGGTCACATAGGACATGGTGTATGTCAATAGTTAAAACTGCTTATTTCTCTGTAATTGAACATTCTTCAAAACATTTGGGTTAATTTAATTACACAAGTTTGCAAAATCCAGAACACTGTTCTAGTGCTTTTTTTTGTATTTTAATAAAAAAACTTGTAATTTATAAATATTTTTTTTTAACAAGAAGGTAAAATGTAGGTGATATCTGTTAAACTGCCAACGATTCTGCTGAAAGGTGAAAGTAGCCACATGTGGAAGGACTTACAGGATCTCAAGTTGCAAAGTCAACTGCAGCCAGAGGAGCTAAACATGTTTGCTCCTGCAATGAAGCATTTCTCTGAACCAGGTGATTTAGTGTTATTTCTAGCCACTAAGAATTGCACATTTTATAAATGAATGAATGAATTCTGGATCAAAACTGAAACTTAACGGTGTCACACTCACGCTCTGATTCGTTGCTAAATAACCAGTCAGATCTAACCCTTCACTGAATCTATACACTCTGAATCGGGCAAATGACAGACAAAAGGTGTTTAAAAACAAAACAAAACTAAGGGGTCGATTACACAGAACGCGCTTTTTCATTCCAAAAACAAGGTTGTTGACAAGGAAAAAAGCAACGCAGTGCACTTTTTATGTCGCTAGACAACAACAGAATCAGCTATGTATTGTGTGCGATTGTTGCTGTTAATATTAATTTTAATATTTAATAATATTGTGAAATTCAATATTTGTGAAGTCATACAGCACCAAAACAGATAAGTCAAAACAGCAACCACAAGTCTCTCATCCATCTTCAAAAGTCTTAACACAACACAAACATTGCAGGCACCTCAGGCGAATAAAACAGACGCGACTGACGTAACTCACATCTTCAGCTCACAGTTGACTTTTTTTTTACTGCGAGCGCAGATCACGCAATTGGCAAAAACGCAAGGCGGTTAGAACATTAGGCGCGTAGGGCACATAAGCAGCACGCAGAACACTCGCGGCCGTTAGTAAATCATTCAAAAAAGACACCTCTCAACACAAAAAGTGTGTTGATATGAACGCCCCTAACTAGCTGGATCGATGCTGACCAATGTACCGACAGAGCTCAACGGCTGATCGTTGACTTGGTGTGTCCCAAACAAAAATGCAATTTGATTTGAAATTCATTCTGTTGGACGCTTGATTTTGAATTAGAACAAATGTCTGTAGTGATAAAAGAGTAATACAAAATGTGCAGAGCGAGTGTTTTCTCATTCAAACACTTGTTCACTTGTAAAGCGAGCACACCAACAACTTATCTTACTTCAAATAGTATTTAGAAACTTCAATGACAATGGATTTTAAAAGTTCTGCCTACAACAGTTGAGGTGATTTACTAGACAAAAACACCTACAGTGGATATTCCTTCTCTAGAGGTCCATCGTCGATAATAGCCTATGCAGCATGCTTTTGCTGCTGGGATATTGTGAGCATTTCTGATGCAAGTTTGAATGACGCAATGCACATTGCTCATGCTAGTGACATGAATAAAACCGTTATTTTATTCAAATGGTGAAAATTAAATTTATAAGATAAAAATAATATAAAGTGATACATCGATTAATAATATTGATGTCAACTAATTATCAGCATTGACTACAATATGTGTGGCAGTCCTAATAAATTATACTGTTATGTTAAACACAACCTATTAAAATAGCAGTTATTTTCAGTTATATTCATTAGAGTTTGGTCACCTAACATCTCTAGAGAGGGCTGGACAGTGGTGCAATGGGTAGCGCCGTCACCTCACATGAAGGAGGTTGCTGGTTTTAGACCCGGCTGGGTTAGTTGAGATTTCTGTGTGGAGTTTGCATGTTCTCCCCATGTTTGTGTTAGTTTCCTCCGTGTGCTCTGGTTTCCCCCACAGTCCAGACATGTGCTAGGTGAATTGGGAAAGCTAAATGTACAAGTCTAACATAAGCTTGTATAATAACAACACTTCATATTTTATTTTATATTTTTTGTTCATTTTTTAATTATTGCTTAATTAATGATTAATAACTTGCTCATAAAATTAATTGTGCAGCTATACATTAAAGGTGCAGTAGATGATTGTCTTCAGAAACATTTTAGTTGTGCTGGTTAAAAGTCTCTTCACATTAACATTGATTAAAGTAAATGAACTAAATGTATTTATATTTATTTTGATGTTCTGGGTAAGCCATAAGACTAAAAAAAAGTTCATCCAATTAAAACATTGTGGGGCGACATCTCCCATAATTCCAATTAGTCTGTCTGTCAGCAAATGCAGATTTGAGCTAGTGCACACCTCTGTTCATGCAGATCCACTGTTTGTGCATACACGTGCTGTGCGTTCATGAGAAAGAGAGACAGAGAGCGAGCTGTAAAAACATGCTGAATCAACTTTTTAAAATCCCGAATCAATATTGGAGTTACTTTTGCACGCTGGAGGAAGGATAACACCATGGCTGAAGGATTTCTTTTTCTGCTGTCATCTTTAGGGTGTGCGCTCTCGTGTTTACTGGAGGCATGGCTTTGGACGGCAGGGGAGAGACTGTGTTTCAGAGATTTATGCTAACCATGCTAACAGGTTAGCATTGTTGCAGATCACCTACTGCACCTTTTAATAAAGGTTAAACAAGTAGTGACAGCAAACAGCTTTAATAACCTAATAAAGCATATAGGTGCCACCACATTTTTTTTCATCATCATTATACTTTACAGGTAAGCCAAGATATTTTTATACAAGCGATTTTTAAATGATGCAAGAGGTGATCTTTCTGTAACTTGTTACAAATTTAGGATTAATCTACAAGTAAAAAAAGGTTAGTTATTAATCCATGGGTTCTGATCTGAACGGATCGCAATGCTGAATCTGAACTGTGATCCGATACACCCCTAATATATAGAAAATCATTTTTTATGTATTTAAACAAAACCATTTTATTAAATAGTTGAGTATATTAAAATAAGTGTTAGAAAGAAATGGAATTAAAAGATAATGCATTAAAATTCAACATTTTGATTTGTTTGATTAGGGTTGAAGAAAAACTGTTCAGAGCTGCAGCCCTCCAGGAAACGAGTTTGAGACCTATGAGTTACAGTTTTGGCTTTGGTACATTGTAAAAAATTATTTTGGTAAACAAAACAACCCCTGTGGTTGCCAATATTTCACAGTTAAATATACAGTAAAAGGTAATATCAAATTCCTTATGGTAAAGCACCATATTTCAGTAATATATAGTGTTAATCATAATGAACATAACCAAACATAAACCATAAGTGTTTCTGTCAGTTTAATCGCTTGTTCTGTACTGAAATGCGTGGCAGTGAAGCACACAAGCACTCTTCACTCACTCAGAGATTGCACTGACACAAAGATTCAGATACAGAAATAGTCTAAGTTTTATAATATTAATGCTAATGTTTATATTAAAAATCACTTTAACATGTGTCTATACCAGCAGCATAAACAGATCATCCTGATTTGTTCCCTTAGGCATCACATGCCAACTCTAAATAATAACTTCAACAAAGTATCTAAAAAATGACATTTATTCAGAGACTATTAAAACATTTATAAACATAAAATTAAATATTTCTAAGGCTTTTTTTATCTCAGAATTGTACAGTTTAAAAGGATGTGTCTTTTTTTTAGGTTTTGGTTAAGCTATCCAAAATTAAAAATATATTGTTTGTTAGTCATTCAAACTATAACAAAAAAAAAAACGTTCATTTCGAAACTATGGGAGTGTGCGAGTCTCTCTGTGGAAAGTGTGTGCTGGAGAGCGTGCAAATCAGACACACATGGTTAAGAAAGTTAGAATACACAAGTTAATGTTATCTGTCTACTTTCCGCTGTTACTCAACAGGATCAATAAACAACTGTCAGTCAGCTTTTAAAAGAAAATGTCCTCTTATTTTTGTCACTTACAATTAAAGTGATACTTACCCAAAAAAAATGCTCTAAATTTAAATAAAAACTAATTTGGTTATTTAAAAATAATTTTATAGCCTATAACAAATGCCATTGCATCTTTTTTGGAAGTTTTTCGAGCACTGTATTAAGGAAACTTACTCTTAACTAGGTTAAAGATTTCTACTGTAGCATGTTTACTTCTTTTTTTTAACCTATATTGTTTAGATCATGATTAGTAATCTGTAATGAATATTTTATATGTAGATTGTTTTCTCCTCTACGGTTTCTCAGACGTGTCATCACATATAACATCTTTCAACTCTATGAAGACCTGAGGGAAAGTGGGGATTAAAGTCCTTAGTCAATCTTGATCAATCGATCCACCATTGCGTAAATATTTGTGCCGTTTATAATGTTGTTTTTTTCACCATAAATAACTGACATGGCACAGGTATATTTTTCAGTTGTAAATGTTATGAAGTCATGCAAACATACCAATTTGCTGTCAGCAGTGGGTGTGTAAACAAGCATTGATGGATGCATGCATGCAAAACAGACAACTTTCAGTAGTAAAATATGCATTTTGTTCATTTTTATAATATTTCTATACTTGTTTGACATTAAATGTGTCTTCTGTAGAATTATAAGCCTACATGTATGTGTATATCTATTAGCCACACTGAATTATTGAAAGTAGATAATTGTTCTGTCCATTTAGCAACTGCAATGGGGATTTCCTGGGTTTCTTCATGGGTATTTGTAGTTTAACAGGGTTTGTTTTTTTTTCGTGAGAGTGCCCTCTGGCCTTGGGAGGAGATTTTCGACTGATCATAGCATGCTTCCATGACAAGATTTGCATGACAGCCATGTTTGGCTATATCCGGAAAGTGAGCTTAGCCTTACCCAGACCATGTTAGTTTCCCATAATATGACGCCACAGGGACTGAGCTTTATCTATGTTAAATTTGCTTTATGGAATCAAATTACTTAACAGAAATTTAGACTAAGTGGAATAAGCTTGGCTTATTTGGTAAACTTGTTTTATGAAACAGGCATTAAGGCATTAGAAGTCAGAAGACATTAATTTATGATTTCATGTCTGTTTGAAAAAAAAAGGATAAAGTTTTCTTTACATTGTATTGCATTAAATCACATTGTGTTGAATTGAAAGAGGATCACACTGCATCATGATGGGGTAAATCTTATCAGTATTTTCTTTATGTGTATTTTAAGTCTTTTAGCCATACATCGAGATTTACATGGTATTGGCCTCGGTTCTGAGATCCACATCCTCAGAATTCGAAGATGCAGTTATATAAAAAAGGCAAACACACTGACCATATTGATGACATTTAGATTTGTATGAGAGCTGCATCTATCTTCTGTATATGTGGTGTGATAAAATTCGATTGAAGCAAGTTTTGACTCATCTAATTGTTTTGACATGGGTCTATCTCTGTTGTGAGATCTTCTCTGGAAGAGGAGCAAACAAAAACAAAGGCAAAACAAGCCCAAACATGTCAAAATGCTGTATTTGGGGCAATAAGATCAGAATGTCCTGGCCACTATACTAATTCCACAAAGTGACATCGTTTGTGAGCCATGTCCAAACAACAAGCCCAAAGAACATAAGTGGTACTTAATGAATATCAGCTTGATTTATTTAGTGATTGTGATGTGATCTCAGCACATGTGACGTACTAGTTGTCCTGGTGTCAGTAGTGCATGGCACTAGATGAGATGAGCATACTGGGACAGGCCAGAAACAACAGATGTAAGAGCACTCGTCCCCAGATACCTACTGTAGCATCTCCATAGTGATTCTCATCTCCTGAGCGATGATGCGCAATGAAGGCAGTGTCTCGGTGGACACACACACATTACCTTTATCACACCTAAGTTCAATATGTAGGTGAGTGAGTTACTCAATGTTACTCATATTCAATTCAATTCATGTTTATTTATATGCTCTCTGCAGCTTTCACTTGGTCGCCCACTGAAGCTAAGCAGGGCTGCACATGGTTAGTTCTTGGATGGGAGACCACATGGGAAAACTAGGTTGCTGTTGTAAGAAGTGTTAGTGAGGCCAACAGTGGGCACTCACCCTATGGTCTGTGTGGGTCTCAATGCCCCATTATAGTGAAGGAGATATACTATACTGTCTGTGAGCTCAATCTTTTGTATGAAACATTAAACTGAGGGCCTGTCTCTCTTTGGTAATTTAAAAATCCCAGGATGTCCTACGAAAAGTGTAGGAGTGTAACCTCAGCATCCTGGCCAAAGTTCCCTACTGGACTCTGTCTATCATGGCCTCTTAACCATTCCCGTATCATAAATAGCTTCACTCTGTTTTCTCTTCTCCAATAAGCTGATCTGTCTTTTCACACACATTAGACTCACAAAGTACAACTTAAAATGCATCTCTGTCTGCCTATTTGTTAAGTATTATGATTATTTAGGCCAGTGGTTCTCAACCGGTGGGGCGCGCCCCCCTGGGGGAACGCGGACACTCTCACGGAGGGGGGGCACGAGTAGGCTACAGAAAGGGAGAAAAAAAACCTGGAAATTATTATTATTATTATTATTTTTTTTTTGCAAAGTTGTTGTCTTTGTTTGGATTCATCTGCATATCGGTCAACCCTCCCGTTTTTCCCAGGATTCGCCTGTATTTTACAATTCTATCCTGATATCATTCTGTAAAGGTTTTTATCCGTATTTCTCTCGTATTTTCAGTCTTTCACTGAAGCGTGGCAAATAAACATTAAAGAGCAGAGCCTCCCTATACGCAACCCATACCGCCGAACCACCAGGGGCCTCCCCTTGCTCTTAAAATTGAGGCTGTTCTGTGCTTTCGCTTTAAGGCAGGATTGTACGGCGGGATTCCCTTTCCTTTTTATTAAAGGTGCCCTCTCCCCTTCATATGCAATCCTCAAAACAGTCATATAGCGGTGCACGACTATCAGCTGACGCGATCTATAGTGATAAATAGATGCTGTTTCCCAAACCAAGCGGAGGCTGGGTTTTGGGTGCATGTTTAAACAGACATATACACATAATTATTAATAACAATATCTAAAGATGTAGATCTTGGTGGGAGTTTTTTCAAACACACCTAATTTTGTCCTAATGAGCATAAAATGTTAAGAAAGCAATTGAATGTTTTCTTTATAATGTTAGATGGTTGCATTTTTAAAGTGACCCATGTTATTTAATGTAATCAAACGAAAAAAATCTAAATAAATAAGAGATTCATTCGTTGCTCTTTAATCAGAATGTGTAAGTTATACAGTGAAGAAAAGGTTAATGAGATTTGATAACATTATATTTTCAACATTATACTATTTCATTATAATAGCTATTAATTTTATTAAACTGAACCGTTAACACTGTTGTACACTATTTGTTGTATACTATTTATTTTTTCTTTTGTAAATGATAATAATAAAACATATTACTGACCATTTAACTGTTTATTTACAATGAAACCGCTCAAAATGAACATATTGAGTAATTTGGGGATTTTTAAAAGGGGGGTCGGGGTAATCCCTTATTATAGTGGGCATATCCCTTATTTTCACATCCCAATGTTGACAGGTATGTTCATTGGATCTATTTTCGCTGCTAAAATAGACCAAAACAGTCATTATTTCATCAAAAATATAAGTGACTTAATATTATTAATTTGTTTGTTGAACTGTCATATGAAATCAGTGTCACATGTTCAATCGTGAGGTGATGGTAAATAAAGTGATGGTCAATTGTCAGCTCTTTTCGTCATCAGGTCGTGTGATATGTTGCTGAACTGTATTCAAATGTTATAAATATAAAAACACCACATTTTGAAATGTAACTGCAGTATGTCAGTTTAGTTTATTTGTGTGTACTGTGCTCATAGACTCGGAGCTCATTTGTTTGATTTCTCTTTGAGAAGCTGCACAAGCCTCAAAACTTTGTTGAGAACCCCTGATTTAGGCTATACATTACTACATCCACAACACGACTCAGGAGCAGTTATGTGCAAATAGCTCAATATTATATACTGTTAATATCAGGGCATCAGTAAAAGCCATACATGTACGAATCCCCAGCTAGATGAGCGTGTGAGTTTGGCATGGTTTGTGAGCACTTGAGTATGTTTGCTGTGGCTCTGAGCACTGCAGTATGGTGGCTGTCATGTGTGCTGCTGGTGGCTGTCTGACGGCTGTCACAGAGTTTCTGTAGGCGACATCATCAGTGAGGTCACACGTCTGTCAGCTCAATGTCTTCATCTGACTGCTCCAAATGCACTGCAGCTTTCCCATCACACCTACACTGTGCATGCGTCTCTGCGGCAGTGTCCACATGAAGTGCACCATCATTGAAAATGCACACTTATGCATAAAAAATGCTTGTGTTCCTGTGCACGTAGTCATTTAATAAATGAATGATACATAGTACATAGCATTAATGCATACACCATTTGAACATATATTTTTTTTTCTCTATTAGAGTTGGAAGTTTTAATTAGTTTTTAGAGGTAGATTTACACTTTTATTATTTTGAAATTGCTTTGTTTTAGTTTAGTTGTTATTAATTTGTGTTAGTAAGTTTTTATTATTTTTATTTATTTATTTTTGTAAATTAGGATATTTGTTAGGTGCAAGGTTAATAATCATCAGGATAAATATTGTATAATAAAAACTCAACCAAAATTACATTTCTGAAACGTATTCAGAGGACACATGACCACTATCATCTACAACTACCATTTACCCATTCTCAAATTCAAATACAACAGCCCACAAGATAGCAGCCCTAAGTGTGCAATGCTGCTTCCGAGGTTAGATATATACAGTAGTGATGAAGTTCTGATCTTTTCCACGAACCAAATCTTGCGTGACAATCTGTTAGGACTCAACATATCAAAAATATGTAGTCAACAATCATAATTTCAGTCAGTTAAAACATCACATCTGAAAAGTTTCTTACAGTTAAGTTTTGCAAAGCAACTGTAGCATGATTCACTTATTTAAAATTCGTTACGACTTTCTGTTATAAAATAAACTTATGTTTCGCCAGATCCTCTCAAGTCCTTGGTTTACCCGCTGCAGTTTGATCAGTTGTCCAAGTTTAGTTCAGTCACAGATGTAAGTTTTTTGTGGATAACTGCTTACTGGATGTGGATTGTTTCAAACGATTCAGTTCGATTGGATTCTAGTTCAAACGGTTCGCTTAGAAGAAAAAAGAATGCTTCATTCACGATCAGCATCAGTAATGCAGAAATAAAACCCATTATTGGGCACAAATGTGTTAAATTAATACTTTTAGGTGTCTGCTCCGGTCCTATTTAATATTGTCACTGTGCCGCCATCATGTCCACTTATTGTTTTTGTCGCGGTAGCAACAGTGAGGACTGACTGGAGGACTCGCTTGATCTGGCCAATGGCATCAAGATTACAGACTCCGAGGTTCTTTATGGTCAAATACCTTTACTGCTAAAAGCCTTATGTATTTAATACATTTACAAGGATGAAAACAAAGGGCATTTTTGCTATAATTTTAATTAGTTTCAGTTAGTTCTATTTAAAAAAAATAATAATAATCATTTTTATTTTTATTTCAGTTAGCAAATGTTTTTCAATTCTAGTTTTTGTTTTTTCATTCGTTCGTTTTCATTATCTATAATAACCTTGTCATTAAACATTCAAACATTTTGCTGAAATTTTAGGGTTGTTGAAATGAATACCTGTTTTTTTTTGTGAATGAATACATCCTTATAATTGAGTTGATCTGAAGTTTTCCCAAGAGTATTCGTTTTGTTATTTAAATGGGTACTTTCATTTGCCGTTTTTCTGCTTGGCTCCTAGAAATAGTGTATTTCCTGTAGAGCATTTTTATACACTTTGTTACGCTTAATTTAAATTTTATTATTTGTTCATTTCATAAAATTATTTGCAAAAGTACTTTTTAAAATCTTCCCATATTTATATTGTATAAGTGAAAAGCACTTCAAAACACTGAAGCAAATCTTAAGTTGAAGGGAACAGCAAAATGCATTACAAGCTGTAAACAAAGTGCATCTTGCATCTAAGAGTGCTTTAACTGTCTGAATGTTTCCAGACAAATGCAGTGATGTTTTTTTTTTCTGCATACATTATAGCTGTTTGGTTTGTTACTGACGAGATCATACAGTGCCAGGTCTAATACTTTGCATTCATACTAATGCTTGGATGTTAACATTTGAGATATTTTGTCCTGTTAAGGTATAAATGACTGCACACATTAAATAAAAATTTTCACAGCATAAAATATTTTGACAGGCAAGATCATTTGACTGATTACATGGAGTTCTGCACCACCGCATGACAGAAATGTCCTTTAGAACAAACACACAAACTGCATGCGAGCATTTGAAAGCAGCTGTCTGTCAATAACAGAGCTTCATATGTTCTGCATTCCAAACGGCATAAACAAACGGCATTTTGTAGTGCATTTGAAAGGTAAAGCACTCGTCTACCGGCATGTTAAAAAGTACATTTGTCAAGCAAAGCACACATTTCTCAAACTGCATATCCACTGCGGAGAAGCCCCTGATTGCTCTTGTATTTTGTTGTGGTGCACTGATCTTAATTTTTCATGGCCGATTTCGATTGCAGATTTTTTTTTTCAAGTCTAATTGGCTAAGAAAAAAATGTATATGAACTAGTTGTTTATTTACTTTATCGCAGGCTGAATCTGCAGTGATTAATAACACTAACAATCACTGCTCCGTAATCACAATTCACACAAAAATGTAAACATTAACTTGGGCTGGCAGTGATTTAAATTTGGATTACATTTTCAAATGATCCTTAGTAAAAACATAATGATTCTAACTTTAGCTTTGTAAAATTATACAAGCTAGAACATAAATTTGTACAAAACCAAAACAATAGATGTTCTGAATAGAAATTAAAGTTCGCTGCATTTAGGTAGTGGTTATTAGAGCAGCAAGATTAACTATGGTTCCTTAAATATTATATATAAATGCAAACAAAAATATGCTATTGCATTACTTTACTTGAATGTTTTAGATTTATAATTTATAAAAAAAGCTGAATGCATTCTACAAACTAAGATGACACATTCATTTTTTTTTTTGTTATATTTGTTTGATTCGAAACATTAGATTAGGTACATTTATAAATTGATCGTTTATTAGGACTATAAATAAGTGTAATTCTCTATATGGAAAAGGTTGGTTTGTTGATTTTAAATACATCAAATCACACTAAATCTGTTGTGTTAAAGATGGAGCGGTAGTGGAGCGTCTACATGTCTAGATGTTGCAAGTTATAAAATGTGCTCTGTGTGCAAGATGGAAGCTACAGTAGGCACTGCATAATATCGTTGTGGCAGCAAAACTCCTTGATGATTACACTGGAATCAGAGTAGTTCCTAGACACATCAGCCTAGAAAATAACAACTTTTTCAGTTTTCATCTTGTAAAACCAGTCTATTTCCAAAAAAGTGGAGGAATGTATATTTTAGAGACTTTTTTTTTCTTTGTAAACATTGTTTTTGTACTTGTTTGGTGGGTGTACTGAGCATTTTACAGGTGTCACTTTTGTTATGTTGCTATACTTTGATTAACACCGTATGTTCACAAATTAAGTGACTATACCAAAGTAAATTTTCATAACAATGCTTTTAATAACTTTACAGTCACTGGTACTGGTTAGTGAGTTATATTCTTTAAGTAATTTTTGTCATTGTAAAGCTGCTTCCCAGCCCTCTTAAATATGCCACATTGTCGTTGGAACCTATGATTCCATCTGGCTTTTAAGATATCTCTTACTGAAATGCAATGCTTAATTTTTTTTCCATCTCTCATGAATGAATACTAGGAGAGATGGGCCCTGGTGCTTAATGCGGCGTGCTGAATGAGCTGAAATGTGCGCTGTGGGTTTGCTGGGGGCTTTTCAATCGTTTTCAGTTACAGTTGTGATCGGGCCTGAGTAGATCCAGCAACAATGAGCTGCTTTGTTGAATGAGATGAGCTCACCTCGCATGGCACTGAACTCCCTCATTCACATTTATGCATCCAGCCACTTTAAAGGTGGAAAGACTTTTACAATCATTCTCTGTGCTATGAGTAATCATTTTTCAATGTTTGCATTTTGTGAAATTAGGCTTTTTTATATATATATATATTTTTTTTTTCTCAGAGACTAGGGTTGCAAAATTCAAGAATTTTGTTTTAAGCAGGAAACTTTCCATGGGAATTAATTGGAATATATGGGACCTAATAAAAATTAAAGGGAAAAAAACTGGGAATGTACGAAAAAAACAGATTATACAGGGAATGTAATTGTATATAGTTAAAATATATCTTGCAGGGTAATCTTGGTAAAAGTGAATTGTCTACCCTGCACATTCATCAATCACATGCACTCAGGAGGAGGGGGATTCTCTGTTTTCAAGGCTGTGATTACCACAATACTTAATAATAAAGCCACATTTCTGCATTTGAGTTCAAACAATAAATTAATTTAAGTAGTTTTTGATATTACATTTTGATATTTTATATCACTAGGTGTGATAATATTCCCCTACCATTATATTGGTATAAAATAATTATATTATATTTTGTTTAAAGTCTGCTTAGATTTTATTTTTTCCATTTCATCAAATTTGTAATGGCCCATCTGATTTATAGTGAGAACACAGAAAAAAGTAGCTCCATTTTACTTAAAGTATTTACACAGAACACAATACACTACACTATACTGAAATTTGTATGCAAAGGAATTATATTTTTATAATAGTATAAATGACTAGTACAGCTTAGAATGCATATAAATATAATTTATTGCTCTTAAATCTCCCAATTATCTTGTCTTTAGATGCAGATATTTTGCAAATATTGCTGCAAATATTGAGAAAAGACACCATGAAATATGTTATTTTAGAATAAATGTTTTTGCAAGCTTTTTCTGCTTTATTATTTTTTTATATTCATATACACCTCCGAAACGGACGAGGCTTTTATACTTGACGTATTCGCCGATGAGATTTTTTTTTTAACGACAGGGGGTGGTCAAAAGAACACACTGTAAAATTACACAAACAAAAACATAAAAGTAGGACGTTTCCGGAACTACGTCATATCATTAATATCATTCAAGATTTTTTAACTAATTATTTTTATAAATTAGTTTAATGATTAAAAATATTTTTGTAACCGTTCAAGATGTTTTTTCAATCAAACTTTGATGCATCACTTGCTTTTGTTCATATCTCAGACCGTTCTACCTATTAAAGCTTATTAAAATATTAATGACAACAGAACATGGGTTGCTCTCCAAATATTTTTTATTATGGCAAGAATAAAAGCAAAAAAACTACACTTACTAAAAAAATACAGATTTTTATTTGTATTTTATTTTTATTTTTTTAAGATTTAGCCCACTCCACAATTCACACATTACTGTCTAGCTAGTTTGTGTCCTCTACTTATATGCTAAAAAGGCAATAATGGTCCAACATTCCTGACCATTATCACCAATAAAGCATAGAAAAACATGGCATCAGTAAATTGTAAACCGGTAGGTTCAAATATTCTTTTCCAGTTATCAAAGAAATAATTTATTTCATTTTAGTTTTGTAACTGTTAAATTGTTTTAAATTCAAAATTGCAATATAGATTAGTGTAAAACCTATGAATGGTGGATAAACATTCTCTCTACTTTTGCGGCCTCTCTTTTTGGTTTTAACAAACGTAAGTTTTTCTAAACTTAAAAAAAAATCTTTCTTCCTTTCCCACAGCTGTTGCAATTTCTAGCCAAATTATTGGTCATCTGGTTTTCCCTATGATCATGCATGGATGGATCATAAATATGTCTCTACAGGCATACCTGTTTCAGACAAAATTTCTACAGAGTGATTAATATTCAACTCAAATGAAATGCTGCGTGAACTGTTTGCTCGAGTCTCAAAAGAGCACCCAAAGCAAACCTCTGCAAACACCGTGATGAGGTCACATTCCAAGGCCTAAATACATTAATTTTCAGCTGCAACACCAATCTCCTTTTACAGCTGTTTCAATGGAAACCAGAGGATGCAGTCATAACCTCTAAGGACAGAGACGAAACCTGTGCAACAACTGGAGGACACAATATGTGATGGAATGTGCTGTGATGTCTTTTCTCCTGTCAAAATCAATGATTTTGAGCACTAGTTCCACATTAAACTCAAGTCATTGGATGAGATGGAAGCTGTGGCCACTAAAACCATTTCATGTATTTTTTAGCAGATGCATTTATCTAAAGCAGCTTACAAATGAGAAACTTAAGGAGCACTTTGTTTGGCTGATTAGATTGTCAGTAAATGAAGAATTTCATTAGGGCTATGTTTATCTTAACTGTAAAATTTTAACCATATTATATACTTCAAGATTTTTTGTGTGTGTGGCGTGAGAGTAAATTGATGTTGAATTAAAGTCATCATCAATGATTTACAGTCCATGAAAATGTCAGCTGATAACAATTGAGAGATGCTTAAGACCTGAACAACCAGATGTTCTGCTGTGAACTACTACAGCAATGTCACACAAGCGTCAAGGTCTATGATACACCGCCCCCAAGAAAGTATGTGGTAGTTGCTTGGTAAATAAACATGCACAGGAAGTCATACACGTTTCCCAAAGCTTACAGATGTGGCAGATCTGAGAGTATACTGCTGCTGTTGTGCTTTTATGTGACGTTAACTTGATTCTGATCATTTACTGCAGGTGTTGTATGCTTGTGTGACGTATTTGTGTATTCGCAGAGGCTGCTAACAGAGCACAAGTCTCGCTCTGTTCCTCTGTAGAACCTGAACTCTTCTGTACGGCTGTTTGCCAGATCCCGAACAGCAGCCTTGCTCCTTCAGGGGGTGACCAAAGTGCTCACTTCCTGTTTAGAGTGGGTTCTTGCTCGTTTCCATGTCACGCCAAAACTAAATGTGCAATTTTTATGCTGTGAAGAAATGGGCAACAAAGTCGCTCATTCACCATGTCCTAATTGAATCTGTGGTTGGATTGTTTTCCATGATGCATTAGGAGTCGCATGGGTCAAATTTGGCTTCTGTTTACCCATACTAATTATGTTATTTACTTTTTAAAGATCAGTATTCCGCCAATCAACACTTTTTTTTTTTTTACTTTAGAACACATTGCATACAAAACAGTACCGTGTTACAATTCTTTATTTGTATGTTCTGGCATCTACAAAAAATTATATAATAAACCAATCACACATTGAGAAATACAGTACAGCAACTTTGTTTTTTCAAATGGAGGCATGTGGTTTGTGTGCTCATATTGGGAGCAACACACTTACGCTTTCCAGCCGCACCTAATTTAAAACATTTGAACTTTTCAGAATAAAGAGCTTTGAAAATGGTGAAAAAGGCAACATGCTTGCCCTTTCCCTGCGCTTTTAGACACTATATATGAATGGCCCGCAGCTCAGTTTTCTCTGAAGAAGCACCTGAAGTCGGCAGTTTGGGGATTATTTTGGGTACACAAAGAATGACCAGGGAGTCATTTAAGATGACGGATCACCCTTTTGCAAAATGTGCCGTTAAAAAGGTTGCTGCTAAAGGACTAAACACATCTAATTTCATGCAGCACCTGCAGGATCACCATCCTGCCTTTCACGCTCAAGTTATGGTAATTAAGTTAAATTCCATGACATGACTTGAATGAAATGCGTTATTAGGGAATTAAATATGAATGGTGTCGGAATCAACGCTGTAGTGGTGAGTTGTGCGTGGCTTTCAGTGCAACAAAAACAAACGATGTGTTAGACAAATTATTGCAAATTATTAAAATGATTATGTGTGTATGATAATAGCAGTTTATTTAAGTTAATACTAGTCTTTTATATTGATAAGAATGACATTAATATTATTATAAATTATAGGAATACATTTATTTTCTCTGTACTGTATTATTCATTTTCAAAAAGAAGCTATATTGTTTTTTAGCTTTTTCAATTACACTTTTTCTACTGTAATCCAAAAAGAAAAAAATGATAAATGTTTTGATAACTTTTAGGATAAAGGTTACACTGTCTCCACATTAATGATTTGTGTTTTTAAACATGGCTCTTGGTAAATTAGAATAATGATTTGACATTTCAGATCTTGCAATGTGTCTATTGTGGATGTGCACATTACAATATCAATGTCAAAACTATATATTGTGCACCCACACAATGTATATGGCATTTTTTTCCTTTTTAAAACCAGAAATAAATGAATTTTACTAAAAGACAACTGCAGTAAATTCCAGTTGCAATAAGTTACACATATGCCACAATACAAATCTCTCGGTCACATTGCAATTGTTTGTAAATTGTTAAAAAATTTTTCTGTGCACTTAAAGCAACCAAATGTTTTTTTTTTTGTTTTTTATTTCACCCAATTTGCAACGTTGTTTTTTAAAGAAACTATCTGTTTTTTTTCCAAACTATCAGAAATTGTAGATGAATACCTGGAGAAATTCAGGTCTTGTTAAATTATTATAAGTTGGGTCTTTAATTAGAAGTAAGAGAGAACTTCAACCATAATATTGATGCATTATACTCCAGCATAACTTGTATTAAAATGGTCTGTTAAAGTTGAAGTGCAGAGAGCATGTCCAGTAACTGAGAATGTAGCCAAGTTTTACATCATTAAGGGTTTGCGTAATGCCAACTGCAGGATTTTATCCCTGATTTTGACTCGCCGACAGGTTTTGAGAAATCACTGATAAATGCTGGAAATCACAGGTAAATCGATGCTCGTTCACCCGAGAAACAATTACACAGTATAAACCATCAAAGACGCGATCTGAGAGAATCACTGTTGATTCAAATCATGCTGTGTGAAATGAGTTTTGACTCAAAATAACATCGGCGATCACCTACAGCCAATGAGTGAGCCGCATCCAGTAGTATGGGTACCTGCAGGCCAGCGGGAGGTTGGGGGAGAAGTTAAAAGTGCTTTTTCTCATTTTATCTGGACCCAAGAAATGGAGTTAAAGCTAGTGTAAATTTGGCATGAGCACCTGTGTCTGTTTGACATGTCATCTGAGCTATATCAAGACCGGGTTGAAAAAGAAAAAAGTTGAGGAGAAATTGCTAATTCCTTTTAAAATTCAGGTGAGCAAAAGAAGTACATTTTCTACCCCACTGAAGGCATATTTCTTATTATGTAGATAATAACAAAAGATATACTACGTTTGCGTTGTTTCCATGTTAATTCTCGTATGTGTTTGGTTGTGAAAGCGTAGTTTTTGGACCGAGACAAAGTTGTTGACGATTTTTCCTACTGTAAAGTCATGCAGTGGGAAACCACCTGTCGCAGATTTATCCTACAGTGTAAACAAAACAGCGATGAAACACTACCACAGATAGACATGCAGTGTGAAAACATCTGTGACGCGACTACTTTGAAAATCGTGCAGTCTGAACTTGACAAGACTGAAAAATCTTATATAAATGCCATCTGCCCTTTTCCTATGTCTGATTTGGGCTTCTGTGTTTAAGCAGGTCTGGGGTTGCTTTTTATCACATTG
>CAIGQZ010015916.1:269489-283604 GCA_903798205.1 Danio tinwini
GGGCAGAAGGAAGAGATTTCGGTGTGGTGGAATAATGTGTGGCTGTGAGCTGTTGTCATGAGATGTGTATGTGTTCCCTGTTGTTTTAGTTTTGTGCCTGATTGCAGACACCACAGCCACAATGGAGCCAATACATAGTGATGTCAGCAAACTCTGTGTCAGCCAAATAAATAATCATTGACAATTTTATTCAAACACTTCACCTTTAAAAAAAACAACAACAAAAAACATACTTCTAGGGCTGCATGATTAATTAAAGGTGATTTTATTTTTTATTTTTTTCTTCTTTATTTACATTTTGTCAGGAAAGCTGATTGTGTACTGAGTTCCATCTGAAAGCAGGTTCTGAAGATTTAATCCTGAGTTTACAACACACAGTCATAGTTCACTGGCAAGTTATTCAAAAATCAAGGATTATTTATTCGTCACAATCCTGAAATCAAAGATAATAATTATCTTAAATGACAGCTGTTTGGTTGCCTCTTAAGGCCGGTACACATCAAGCCGACGTCAAACAACTAGCACCAACTGAACTCAATCGTGTTTTTATCTCACGTTGATGTGCATCTGGTTCCAGCCATTAATGAACTTTAGCTATGTGTTACTGCTACATCTGAAAGCATGTGAATATATGCCACAAGTCACCTCATAACTTCAGTCAGGTTTTTATAAATCTGTGAAATGATTCCAGTGTTATGTGTTTATTAGTCACATTGATGAATAGAAGCAGTTAAATCTACTTCCTGTGTCTCTTCTTTTCTTTGTAATGTATTTTTAGTTTCTGCATGAGAGGTGCCTTTTGGAAAAGATTTTCCTGTATTTCCCTGACAAGATGTGCATAAGAATAGCAGCTTTTGCTGAATTGTTTTTCATTAATTTCATTTTGATGTAATCTTTTAGCCCTACAGACTTATGACGGTAACTTAAAGAATACAATTTTGTCATTAAACTTTAAATAACAGTATAACACTGAATGCCGCAAAATTTGGCACTGCTTTGTAAAATAAATGAAAATTGATATAAACTAGAAATTTAAACGTGCACTGAACTGACAATCTACATGCAAATCGTGTTTTTTGAGTTTGGTTTCCTATGCATTGTGAAATAATAGTGACAGCTCAAAGGCCTGTGCTATTATTATTACACTGGTAGATCTTAAGAGCAAAAATGTATATTAAAAATAATAATCTGTAGTTTCAGCACATGCATGAATCAGTCTATATTGAGATGTTTGAAAACTAATTGAGTGGGTATGTTTTCTTAGAGGGCATAGCTTGTGCGTGTGCTTGTTGTCTAGACTTTCATGTGCCCCCTAACTGAGCCTTGCTGATTCATGACGAGCTGTTGAAAAGCTCTAAAGCTCAAACAAAGCAGCGGTTTAATTTCCTGCCCGTATCCCCATATAAAACCCTATGTTGCTGCTGCTGGACTCTACACACTTGTTGATGGATGGCTAAAGTGTCACAGTGCCCTTGCCACATGCCACGAGTACCATGCTTGTGTATAATTGATGCATACCTTCTGTTCGGAGTCAGATATAATAATCAACTAAAAAGTGCTTTGACTTTCTCCTTGCCCTTCGTCAGGAAATGGTACAAAACTTAAAAAAATACTTCATTTCAGAATTTGTAGAGTTAGAATTACTTGCCACTGTTGCCTTTTTGGTAATGTACTTTTCAGTATAGTCTTGATTATAGGGCTGCACAATATATCGTTATAGCATCAATATCACAATGTGTGAATCTGCAGTGGTCGCATTGCAAGATCTGCAGTGTTGTGTTTGGATTCTGTAACTAAAAGACTCTGCATGTGCACTGCAAAAAATGCTTTTCTTACTGAGATTTTTTTGTCTTGTTTCTAGTCCAAATATCTAAAAATTCTTAAATCAAAAATTATTTTCTAGACAAGCAAAACATGTTGTCTTGTTTTAAGAAATAATTTGCCAAATTGAAGTGAGTTTTTCCCCTCAAACAAGCAAAATTATCTGCCAATGGGGTAAGCAAAATAATTTTATGTCAAAAGGGAAAAACAAGATTATTTTGCTCACCCCATTGGCAGATTATTTTGCTTGTTTCAAGGAAAAACTGACTTGATATTGGCATATTATTTCTTAAAAAAAGACAATATGTTTTGCGTGTCTAGAAAATTGTTCTTGATTTAAGAATTTTTAGATATTTGGACTAGAAACAAGACAAAAAATCTAAGCAAGAAAAGCATTTTTTGCAGTGTGACTATGTAAGACTTCAAGCTAATTTAAACCATTTGGGCACTAGAAATTATCAAATGTGTAGTTTTAACAAAAGATAATTGCAATAAATTATTTCTATAAAGAAGACCATAGTAGTCAACATCTGAAGTGGATAACAAAAGCTTTTTAAAATTGTCCTGAGACAAGAATGGATATTGGTAATTAGTTTTAGGACAACTTTGATGAAGGATTATTTTCCATTTGATCTTTTAATTCTGTGCCTCAATACTTGTTATACTCTTCAAAAAAACGTAAAGCACCGTTTAATTAATTTGTATCAATTTAATTTTTTTTTATCTTTATTCTTGTAATATGTTTAATATTATTTACGCAAATTCACTGGCCTACAAATGCATCACAATCAGTATAAAACTATGAATTCTTTCCAAATAGAGTTATAAGTCATATTGTGAAATTCTATTCACATTGCAATTTATACCGCAGAAGAAGAAAATATCGCAATGTCATTTGTATTCAACTTGTATCAGTTATTTTGTTTTTGCTGTTTACGTTTTGTATAAACAAACTATTACAGAAAGGAATTTCTTATCTAGGAGAAAAGTCATAAAAAATAGAGCCTTTATTTGAATAGATATTTAACAAGATTTTGATGTTTTCCCCAATTATTTTCCAAGAAATCCTCGTCATCCCCCCTTTTTTTCTTTTTGGATGGTTCTAAGTCTGTAATCTTATATTCTGAGTCTGTAATATGAGTCTTATGTTCATTCAACCTTTTATTAAAATGTATACTTAACTTAGTTTGTAGCTGCATTTATAGATATGTAGTAAACTTTCCTTTCCTTTTATAGATATAAATAAACTTTTCTATTCATATCTTGGGTCATTGTGCTATGTTAAGATAAAGAGAGATAGAGATGTAAAAAAAAAAAAGTAGCAAATATTTATTTTTTTGCTTTTATTATGCAATAACAAATGATAATAGGAGCAGAAAACACTAGAACTTGTTTAACACTAGAATATGCATGTCATTACCAAATGGTTTTGACAGACATTCTTCTGCTTCGTCTCATTAATACTGTGCTTTGGACAAGTTTTAATAAACTAATAAAATGTGTGTATAAGTGATGGCAAATAATTTCTGATTGATAATGTTATCTTTCATCGCAAAGTTTGTGGCCACTGCATGTGGACTTGAATATTAGTAAAGTCCTGCAAATTCATTAAACGTGTAATACAGTATGTCCTTAGGCTATGGGCCATCAATAAACGCCACTCAATGTCACCAATATGAATCCCATCAACACTCACTCATTTGGTCAAGGACACATAAGAGGACGTAAGCTTCACGTGCCTGTTTAGCGGGAATGGATATCCCGAAGAAATATGTGGGTGTGGAGTGAAGAGAGGCCCGAATGCCACATCTGATCATTCTGCAGGATTTTTTTTATCATCGCTGAGGATATAAGAGATTCTCCTTGTACTTTTGTGCTCAACATGTTACACTCATATTGAACCGCTTGGAACCACCGTCAATACGGCCCCCGGCTTCTGCATTTGCATCGAACCACAGTATTTTTTTTTCCGCGGTCAAAACCAAAGCTTTATATTTGTTAGCTCTGTGTACTAGGACAGGATGTTATAAACTTGACACATTGTCATTGTAATGTCTCTTCCCCTCTGTGTGGATGTCCAGACAGGGTCATTTATATCCCAGGAGCTGTAATGGGGCTGCTGCCTTCGTCATGGCATTGTTTCTATGGAGGAAGGGCACTTCCTGTGTTTGACCTTTCAAAAACGCCAAAAGTAACTGTGTGGCTTAAAATGCGTTATGGTTTATAAAGTCTTCAAGTCGCCTTAGTGCTGCCTTTGCATCATGTTGGTGTCGAATCTCTCATCGTATCTACAGCATTAGCCTCTCTGATTCTGGTACTAAAATGTTACAGTACTTTAAAGTCTGTTATCTCAGTTTTACAATTTGAAACAAACTGTGATGATGGCCTTGGTTTTACAAGCAAATGTATCACTGTTAGGGGTGTTTTCATCCCGAACCGTCATGGTACAGGCATCACAGTTCAGTTAATGTACTCAAATAAATACAGTTAGTCCAGATGTGCCAGTCACTGGAGTTAGGAAAAAAAAAGACCACAGCAGTGCAACAACCTAGGATTCACACAGAAAGCATCTTTGCAAGGAAATGTTTATTAAAAAAGCGCCTCAGGAGCTCCAAAAACTTGCCCTGCTTTAGAACTGTTCTGATTGGTCCACTGCTTTGAAACTGACATTTATGAGTGGCACTCCATGTAAAAGTTACAGTTCTTAAGTTAATAGTGTCTACAAAACAGGAGGCTCTACAAAAGATGTGATTTGTATAATAGTACAAGTATCTGTCAAGCACATGTTTTCATATAAAACAGTCTCATGCACTGATAAGCCAGTTTGTGTCCCTTATCTATATACACGCACATAAGCAGTGATTTAAACACAAGTTGTCCACTGCACCCGCTGTTGCATACAACAGATGGATAGACCTCCTGTGGTAGTATTTTCATTAAAAGAGATTTCAGTTTTAAGGTTGGGCTTAACCTTTGAAAGTTTAATATGCAGTCTCCTAATTTATATATATATATATATATATATATATATATATATATATATATATATATATATATATATATTTTTATTTTTTTTTTTTCATTATTAATTTCTTTTGTACTTTTGTATCACAAAAAGTTTTTACTTTTATGTTTTAGAATTAAAAAAAGCTGTAGCTGATTGGGATAACACTTTTGCATGTAAGCACAGGGGATTTGTTGCTTGATTCTGATGTACTTAACTGAACCATTATCAAACCATTACCCCAAAATGAAGTTCTACACCAAGCATGACTTCTGTGTACTATAACACCCTTAATTATTGTGTATTTATCTGTGATTTGCAGGAGCCATTTGAGGACGGGTTTGCTAACGGTGAGGAGTTGACCCCTGCCGAGGAGTCTGCAGCTAAAGATGTATCAGAGTCTAAAGGAGTGGTGAAGTTCGGATGGATCAAGGGCGTGCTGGTAAGAACTTGCCATAAAATGTGTTAACAAATGATCAGCGATTCAAACCATGGCGCAGTTGAAGTTATGTTTGAAACTCTGAATGGAGTGTCATTTGTGTGGCTGCTACACAAATTCAAACATGGGAATGAATATAATGTGGACAATGAGTGACACTTTTCTGCTACGGGTGATAATTGATCTTCGTATTAGTTTGCTATGTCTGCTGCCTGTTGAGACTCATATTAGAGGCTGAATGTTAAATTGTTGTGCTGTTGTAATGTTTAATATGCTAATGCTCTCAACAAGCCGTGGCTTTGGTCAGTACAGGCTCTTCTGCTCTCTGTTATTCGAATCCTGTAAAAGCTTTACGGTTCGCAGATCAGCTCTGCTTCTTGTCTCTTGGTCAATATTTTGACAGGCCTTCCTCGTCCTTAAAATTGCCCTCATTTTCACCTTCCCAGTCTTAACATTTGACACCAAACAGCTTCTCATAGTGTCGAAGTGAAAATTCATTTTCATACAAAGTGTTTTTTAAACCATGACAGGAATTCAATCAAAGTTTGAAACCATTATGTGTTCAAATGTGTTTCAAGTCAGCAGTCAATTTCAGCCATGTCCATTGCTTTCAGAATTTTTTAAAACTCTTCTCTGTTAAATAAAACCAAAATCTGATGTTTAGGCTGGTTAATAAAGCTTACAATACACTCTGTTTATTATTGCCAGAAGGCCATGTATGTTGTTTACATGAGAATAGTGTGAAAAATTACTGGGTTAAGAAGTACTTATTGTGTGAAGTGCTGTGTAAAGATGTAACTTTCCTGTTATTACCACCTAAAGCTGGTAAACCAATAAACTTTTGGCAGCTCACCCACAGGAATTACAGCAGTAATAAAAAAAAAACAGGGGTTGTATCTTTGTATTTTTTTAGACTATTTACAGCTCGAAAAAGTTAAACAAAAAAAGCAATATTGCCATTTTAAACCCTCTGGAGCTCTGGGATGGTTTTTTTCTCTTATAAGGGTGTTACATTAACAATGGTAATTCTTTTCTGTTGTAATGGACATGATGCCATTTTAACCGCTGCATTTCTTCAAACACTGATTAGTTCCTGTCCAGCGGTCATTGGTGCCGGTGAATGTCGGCGTTGAGCAGTGGCTAGGTTTGAGAAACGGCTTTGGTCCTTGATGTTTTTGTCAGCATGAGTCTAAACTGCATCCTTCCTCTGTGCAGGTGCGCTGCATGCTAAACATATGGGGTGTGATGCTCTTCATTCGAATGACATGGATCGTGGGCCAGGCTGGAATTGGTAGGTTTGACCTTGGTTGGCCGTGTGAATTAGCACTTCAATTCACAAGCAAACTCTTGTGTTTTCCATCGAGCTGCAGTCATTTGTCATGCACATGCTGAATGTTGCTGTGAGGCGCTATGAGCAGTCAACTGTCATTTAGCAGGACCTCAGTGACCGCTTGAATACTGTAGAAGAACCCTGGAAATGTATATTGGATTTTTGCCATCCGCAAATGGCTAGTGTTTAGTGCTGTCCTACATGATGTCGGTTGAGATGTTAACTGTCATCTCACATTTTTATTTCCACAGCTTATTCCTGTATCATTGTTATTATGGCAACTGTTGTGACAACCATCACAGGCTGCTCGACCTCTGCGATTGCAACTAATGGCTTTGTACGAGGAGGTAATAAAAAAAAATATATCACCTTTTTTTTAATATGATATTTAATATATTTAATATTTAGTTTGGTATATGTACTTGATTTTGTTTTAAATTTGCACTGCATTCCAAATGGCCTAAAGGAATAGTTCACCCAAAAATAAAAATGTACAATACTCACCCTTCATTTTTACGAAAACAGTTTGAGTTACTTTTTTTCATTGAACAAATAAAGATATTGACTGACTTTTTTATAGCAGCATAAAATGCAATGGAAGTCTATGGGCCGGGACTCACCAAACCAAAAACCTTAAACTGTTTTAGATTTTTATCTTCTATATTATCATTATTATTATTTATGTATTTTACCTTTTATATTATATTATTTAGTGCTGTTGATTACTTTTAATTGTTAGAATATTTTTATAATTATAGAAAAGTGGTATTTATAAAATGAGGTAAACTTGATCTGTTTTTTTGCCATGACATAGCCATAGAAGCTGAAATGGCAATAAAATTAAAACTTTCTCTCTCTTACCAAACCAATGGTGAGCCGTTGGGCTTCATTGATCAAGGGTACGTTTTCGAAAACCATCGTTATCCAACTAAGGTCTCAAGTTTCGTTGTTACGAACATGGTTCCTTGATTTAGTGTTTCTAAAATCCATTGTACTAACGAACATTTGCAAACTGTCAGAAACTTGTACTGTATGCTTGCAACTACACCTCTCATAGTTTTTGGCTGTGTTCTATTCCCAGTTATCCCCCTTAAGCTCTATTCATTTAGAACATTGCAAAAAACATTAAAGTCATCTCTCTTATGTGTATTCAAAGTATTTTTTTTACTGTTTATTTTGAGTGATCTTCATATTGACATTTGCGCTCCCTTCGCAGTGCACTTTGAATTCATTTACGCCAATTTGAACGCAGCTGTGGCTTATGACGAAAGCTATAGGTGACCTATGGGAAGCGGAATTTACTTATATATATATATATAATTTTTATTATTATAAATGTTTTATTATTATAAATGTTTTATTATTAAGTAGGATATTGTCTTTCTTATTTCTTAATAAACAGCTTACTACAAAATAAAACCATTAATTTGAGGATTTATATATGAGATTAGAATACATGTTAGCTTTTTGTAAGTGGTTTGGAATATTCTCAATAATATTAGTAAAGGAAACATAAACAGTATGTGTGCCGTTTACAAATATTTTAATTAATATGCTAATGAGGGCATGTTTTTTACTAAAACTAATATAAGGTAAAAAAAAAACTAATTTGCACAAAAAAATTGTAGGGATTTTCTTGAAGTTGTTACTCCACCCTGTTAAGAGCGTCATTATAAACGTTTTACATTAAAACTAAGGTGGTTCAAACGATGCATCTGTGACAGAGAAACTACAGTGTTGGTAAACACTCATCACTACATTGTTATTTACCTCTAAACGATGCATCGTACTATGATAGTTTAGCCACGAGTTATGTCGTTGTTTGGAAACGCAGCCCAGGATAGTTTTGCTGTGTTCAACACAACGGCGCTCTTCGGGGTAACGTAGGAGCTTGTTGGCCCAATTTACCGTCTTGAATCTGTGACATAGTGAAGCGACATAGCAAGTAGGTCATTCCAGCCAAGAAGGATCACAAAGAGATCAGCTGTAATTTTTTACATTTCTCGAATATTTGCAAACGATACAGATTATTAGATTATCAGACATATTTGCAGGAGCGAATCCCTCCTTGATGAGTGACAATTACTATGATAACGGTACTAAATGCTGCTTTGTTTACACTTGTCTGTGTGCGTCAGAAGTTCAGTTTCCTTTTGTTGGTCCAAACATGCTCCAACGCGAAGTAACAACACACAAATTTAGTTTTTTGCTAGTTGTTTGGCATTGGCTTGGTGTGTCCTGGCGTTATTGTTACTGATTTCCAGCTTTCTTCAACAGAAGGAAGAAACTAAAAACAGTCAGAGTAGCTGTTAGCAGTATCAGTTTGAGCCTGATTCAGACAGAAAATAAAGAGAACACCGCTAAACCTCATGCATGCTCTTTTAATTAAATGTGACAAGTGTCTTTCATATATATATGTGACTTCATTAACCTGGATGTATTTTTTTGTAGTCCCCAAACTTTGTTTGCTGTAGGCTTTGCAAAGCTAAATCTGTAAAAGCCAAAGTCTCCCTTTGCATTAAACTTTGAGCGTATTACATTCAGAGATTGTTCATGTTCACAAAGCTACATTACACATGAGCTAAAGTTTAAAATATGATATTGTAGTATCATATTAATAGTAAATTTAAACTACTAACTTTTTAGTCATGACAAACATATGAACATTTCACAAATCTGAGGTACAATATTTCTAATGAGAAATCTTTCTTTAAAATTTTAAACCTTTTTGCAGCCTTTACCCTTTACAAATGTTAATGCAGAGCTTATTTAATTAGTCCCTGCATGTTCAAATAAGTGGCATCAAATAATTAAACAGTTTTTTTAGGCATGGTGCACATGTAAATTTATGTTCAGTAAAACAATAGCATCTGTAAAAACTGTATTTAAATATTCTGACTTTAATGATATTTTTTTGTATTAGACCATTTAATAAAATTAATTTACATGCCACTCATAGGTAAAACCATGCATATAGCACCTCATTGTCACATTACAATGTAACTCGTTCTTTTTGGAGCTGGTCACGTGATTAATTCAACACCTTTCTGCATGTAAGCAAACCAGCTTGTACAAATGGACAAACAATCTCTGTAGGACTAACAAATGAAGTACCTGTTACACAGAATTAATCTTATTGAGCACATTGGTCATGAGGGAACTTTTTTATTTTTATTTTTTTTTGTTATGCTCTAATAGACTGTCTTTGAACTCCTGGTTAATTTTCTTTTGATCTAATAATAAGACTCTCCTTTTCTGAGGGCATGATTGTGATGACACATCTAACTGTTCTGCCGTTAAACTAATGACTGATGAAGGTGCAGTAAAGTTCTCAGCATTATGCTCTCAGTTCTCACAGCTTGTGGGGGATTGCTTAGTGTTTTGAGATCTCTCTGAGAAGTTCATTGGTAGTTTGGATGTAAGAAAAGGATAGTTGACCCTCTCTGTAGGCCTTCATTTGAAAGACCGGGTGATTGCACTACAAAAATGTTGTTTCAGTATGGGGAAAAAAATCTATATTTCTTTTCCACGAGCACCTCAGTTGGTAAGTCAATCCTGGAGGGTGTGTATGTGTAGGATCAAATTTTTTTGAGATGGATATTTAGCTGTTACCCCCACACCTTTCTGATAACACATTTTTTCCACACACATCAGGATACTACAGTGTCTGTTTTTGTTATCAGCATTGCACTGAAATGTTTTGTGTATATTTGATATTGACATTTGTAGTGTGTAATCTGAGATTAGACCTAATCTTTCTTGGCATTTCAATCCTTTATTAAATGCCCTCTACCAACCCACACCCCATTAATAATAATTATAATAATAAAAAGATCTACTGTAGAATTAAAATAATAATAAAACATGATTTAGTTTGGAAACTTTTTAAAAAGAATTTAACAATGTAAAAAAACGTCTGGCCTAAATATGGTAAAAAGCAAAGCTAACAGTACTGCAGTGTTATTGGTAACTTAACCCAATATGATCTTATCCACAGGGGTTCCTCAGAGTTTAATGCTGTGCCCCTTTCTCTTCTCAGTATATACTACATCACTTGGACTTATTTGGGTTTACTACAGCTATGAATGCTCATTTTGTTCCTGCTGGCCAATAGTAAAATTACCCTGAATCAAATGTTTATTCAGACTACTCTTACAATGCAGTTACCATAAAGAAATAACAAAAGGGAGAATTAGGATATAATTAATTGAGTTCTGTGGAAATTGCTATCCTTTAATAATTGGCTGCAAAATCTGTATCAAATGAAACCTTTTTTTTCTTGAATTTTGGTTTGTTTTTATTTCTGTTGTTCAGGTGGAGCATATTACTTAATATCTCGAAGTCTGGGTCCAGAGTTTGGCGGCTCCATTGGTCTCATTTTTGCCTTTGCCAATGCTGTTGCTGTAGCCATGTATGTTGTGGGTTTTGCCGAAACTGTTGTTGAGCTACTCATGGTAAGAGACCAAATTATATTCTCATAGGTTGTGCATAATAAATATTTTATGCTTATAATTTTTTGTTTTAGGATCATGGTGTGTACAATAGTAGATTATACTATTTATTATATGTTTGTTTCTTTAGGATTCTGGTCTATTAATGATCGATCAAACAAATGACATCAGAGTCATTGGGACCATTACAGTAATTCTGCTTCTCGGTATTTCAGTGGCTGGAATGGAGTGGGAAGCCAAGGCAAGAGATTTATTAAAAATATTTTTGCTTTGAGCATTAGCCAGGGTTGAATTATTTTTGTTTGTGGTTTTTCATAATAATTTTGTTTCACAGGCCCAGATATTTCTATTGGTCATATTGATTACTGCAATTTTCAACTACTTCATTGGGTCCTTCATTACGGTTGACTCAAAGAAGAAATTTGGCTTCTTCAGTTATGATGGTAAGAATTCAGCAATTAAATTTAAAGAGACCTGCATTTTTTTTATTCAGTCGAATTGTGTTTCATGTAATCCACAACATGATTATCTAACCTCTTGTTTTTATAGCTGGCATCTTGGCGGAAAATTTTGGTCCAGACTTTCGAGGACAGACGTTTTTCTCAGTTTTTTCCATCTTCTTCCCAGCAGCCACAGGCATTTTGGCTGGTGCCAACATCTCAGGAGATCTAGCAGTGAGTGTTGGCAATCAGTTCCTCACCACATACAGTAGTTATTCTTCATTCCATCATTCGCAAAGCTTCTCTGTAAACGTTTAATTTCTCCTAGGACCCTCAAATGGCCATCCCAAAAGGAACGCTTTTGGCTATTCTCATAACAGGCATTGTGTACGTGGGTGTGGCCATTTCTGCAGGTAGACATAGTTAGATTTGCATATCATGTTAAATTTTAGCTCATCACTTTTTCTGATTTAATGGATTTTTTTTCCAAAGGTGCTTGCATCGTGCGTGATGCTACAGGAATCGAAAGTAACTTTACTCTCATTTCAAACTGTACTGATGCAACCTGTAAGTATGGCTATGACTTCAGTTCCTGCAGACCTGTGGTTGAAGGAGAAGCATCTTCCTGCAAGTTTGGTCTTCACAATGATTTCCAGGTACATCAACAAAGTATATAGAAATGTAAATTATCACTCTGTTTTTCCAAGTCCTAGTGCGATTCTTAACTAGATTTTGTAGGAATCATAACTTCTTTATTCCAAAATTAAATGTCAATTTGTTCTACTACAAGAAGAGAAAGCGGAGCAGTAACATGATTAGATTTTAATGTTTTACTCTAGGCCTTACTTTGAATTCGTTTCCACAGTGTGATACTGCTTTTGTTTGTTATAGTTAACATGCTAATGTCAAACAAACAGCATGTCTTTTTGATCAATTAAATGGACAGTTCACCCAACAATTCTAATTTACTTCCTATTTACTGTCCCTCAAGTGGTTCCAGACCTGAGTTTTTTTCTTTTGTTGAACACTAAAGAAGAAATTTTAAAGAAATCTGATAACTTATAACCTGTAGTAAGAGAAGCATAAAAAATGGAAGTCAATTGTTACAGGTTACAGTTTTCTTCAAAATATCTAAATCTTTTTGTGTTCAATAGATGAGTCAAATGAAATTGGAACAAGTAAAGGGTGAGTAAATCATAACAATTTTCAGTTTTGGGTGAACTCTCCCTTTGTTTTTTCAAAATCCCTTTATTTTTAGGATTTTTAATAATTTTAATAATAATATTATTATTATTGTTATTATTATTATTATTATTATTATGCTGTTGTTTTATTATTATTATGTTGTTTTTTGTTTTCCAATCCAAAATGGGATAAATTATGAAAAGTCTTTGTCACCATTGTATCCACATGTCTGTGAGTCTCTTTGAAATGGATTAATTAATGACATGGCTTTTGCAGAAGTGAATAAAAAAAGAAAAAAAAAGTAGTTCATTTAAACAGCAGATTCATTCATTATGAAACTCCTTTGTCGCACATAGAAACAGCTGTTCTGCTTGGTTTGTAATCTTTTTATTTTGTGCACAATTCACAATATTATTCTCTCAAAATCAACTTTTATATAGTTGTTAAAAAAATTTTAAGTTGTTCTGATATTAGGGAAAATACACTCTTTCACTTGGACTATATTAAGAAATTTCTAATAACCATAACAGTCCAAATATAAACAAACGTTAAGGTTCAACACATAAAGATGAGAAATTCTCACTAAATCCCAATAAAGGAAGAAAGACTGTGTAGGAGTTGTGTAGAAGAAAGATTGTGTAGGAGTGATTTGTGACTGAATGTCTTGTGTTGAAGGTTATGAGCGTGGTGTCAGGCTTCAGTCCCCTCATCAGTGCTGGGATTTTCTCTGCCACACTCTCCTCTGCCCTGGCATCTCTCGTCAGTGCCCCAAAAGTGTTCCAGGTAGATATCTGCTTCAACCGTTTTGAGTTAAAGAGCTCCTATTATGGGTTTTTGAAAATGACCTTCCATGTAGTGTGTAACACAGCTTTAAGTGAAGTGAAATTTCAAGCTAAGGCTTAAATCTGAAAGTGCACAGTGTTTAAAACTATTGATTCAGTTATAAAAGAGTGGACTCATAGTGCTTCAAATGAATCGTCTTGATAACGAGTCTTTAGCCGTTTCGGCATGACGTCATACGAAACATAAGCCCTGCCCAATTGTTGCGCGCGCAAACCCGGAAAAATTGAAACCTGTGGCCCCGTCCACAAACACAGTAGCAAAGAAAAAGAGGAAGACAAACACTGTAGCAGACGCCGGTTGAGTGAAGTCGTGTAGACGCTGTGCTCAGCTGGATTTTACTGGAACTGTGAGGGAAAGTTAGTGTTATTTTCTCTCTCTCCAAAGATGAAACTGTGAAAAGTCAGCAGTTGAGGTTAGAGCTGCACGATTCTGGCTAAAATGAAAATCGCGAATTTTATTTATTTATTATAATTTTTTTTTTGCTTAAAATAAAGATCACAATTTTCTTACGATTCTGTAAATGTAAAATAAAGGTTAATAGGTAAAGGTAGCCTATTATTATTATTATTATTATTATTATTATTATTATTATTATTATTATT
>CAIGQZ010015916.1:283614-298411 GCA_903798205.1 Danio tinwini
TTATTATTATTATTATTATTATTATTATTATTATTATTATTATTATTGTTATTTCAGAATACAACTATTCATAATTCGGAGGTTGAATTATTATGTTTGAGACATGTGCTTGCAATCTGTCATTGACAACATTGTTAGACCATTTTTTTCTACTGGTAAAATGAAACATTTGTCATTATCATTATATTATAACATTATAAAGGCTAGAGTAGTTATACTGACACTGTTATACATTTATTCTAATGCACAACCCTTTGTGTTCACTATGAAAGAAAAACATATTAAATGCTTGTCGTAATCATTACTCTAAAACAGGGCTTAAAAACGAAAAAAAAATCCAATCGGTTCACTCCGAGCAGAATTGATATTTTTTTCGTTTTTGTTTTGTAATGTATTTTATTAATGGATTGTTTATAAGGACTAAGCTATTAATTACTGCAATTCTCCGAATAGAAAATGCTTAGGTGGTTTGATAATATATCATATTATTGTTTTTTTGCGTTATTATGTTTTATATTTTATGATCTGCTACACATCCTTCAATATTACAGATTGATTTATCAGATGATTTGTCATAAGGGAAATATTAACAAAAGGATTTTCTTTATGGAGACCCATCTAAAAACAATCAATTCAATTAGTATAAATACAAGTTTTAATAACAATAACTTAAACCGAAATATCTTTGTACATGAAAGAGCAGGTTCGGTAACCTTTAAGACAAGTTTGTTGCATCAGAAAGGACTCTCGCTTATGATGTCTGCTTCGTGGGCATTTCACGTTGTATGCGTCACCTTTGCATTTGTTCATGTGCTTTAAATTAATGATTTTTGTCTCTCAAATTCATATAATAAAGAGAACAATAAAATAACGTTATTAACCGTTATTAACCGGTTAACTGTAAATGTTCCTGTTCAGGACGATTAAAGTTTATCTTTTTTTCGTTTCTGTTCCTGCAAAATCCCATTCGTTTCCATTTTTCGTTTCCGTTCAATAAACCGGTTCAGAGCCCTGCTCTAAAATGCGATATGATTATTTAAATGACGTGCCCGCTTTCAGTTTCATTTTTAAGTGCGGTTCATACTTCCCACGCAGCTCCCAAACAATCGATCTGTGCCACAAACTGAATGTTATTTACAACATTATTAGCTGTTATTCACAACCTATGCAAGTTCTGTTTACTAAAGTAGGCATCATTCACATGCGCGCACCCGCCCTCTCTGTGGTAACAGCCAGATAACAGCTCACGGTCAGCTCACGTCACGTGTTTTTTCGCGGCCATGAATACATCATTACATATAGACAGACATGACATTTTTATGTGAATTGTACCCTATAAATACAGTATGTGACTTTTAACACCCTTTGGCGCTGTCTGTTGCTGAACATTGTATGTAAAACAACGTGAAGACTTGTGCGGCTGCCTTTGCTTCTCTCCTGAACTTGAAAATATGATTGGCAGAATCGTATAAATGCTGGATTAAGATAGTCTAGGGGGTCGAATCGAGATTGCAATCTTTTTACGATTAATTGTGCAGCTCTAGTTGAGATTATTTTTGCAAAAATACCTCAGCATTATAGCCCAGCCTTGTGCTGTTCCTGTCATTTTTCTGAGGAGTGCTTCAGCAATCTACACGCTTACAACGGGAGATTCATCGGTCGTTTGTTAAAGGAAGGATCAGAAAAGACTATTATGTATGGGACTTTGTCAGAGCTTGACAGGAACTTTATCAGTTCATGGATCAGTGGATCATGAATCAGTTTCTTTCCTCCTTTTAAGTAAGTGCGATTTAAAATGGTTGCATCCTTGTTTTCTCTAGCTTGCAAATTATGTGTTTAATTGTTTTGTTACTTGTAACTGCTTGCACTGTATCTGGTTAACTTTATATTCTCATATTGAGTCTAATGCCACGTTGAAAAGTCGATGCATGCTGCTTTGTTTACAGATTTAAATGCGTTTGTGAGCTCGCGTTGCACTGCAGTTTGTCGTTGCTATGACCACCTTCAGCTGTTCGTGCACACGGTCAAGGTTCAAGATAGTTCAGCTTTGCCACTGTGTGGATTTATACTGAATGTGTGTCATGGTTAAGAATAGAGCAATATGCTGGTGTTTAACTGCATTGCTTTTAATGCATTCCTGCTTTGGGTTTTGGGCGGCCGCTGCGATCGGATCCTATACCAATGGCGACCTGGGGGTTTCACAGTCCGTACCAAAATGCGGTGGGGTTTGGTTGAAATTACGTGAGTTTTCCCGGATAAATAACAAAATGTTGTTGGAGACCCTTACAATCAAAATATAACCCTTTTTAATTTATAATAGGGGCTCTTTAACTGTATTGTGCTTTACCATTGAGTGTGGTTACACTTCAGTGCTTGTAGGAGCTCAGTAATGTTGGAACAGGTCTTGCTGGTTTGATGCGTTCTTCCATTTCCTCAGGCTTTATGCAAAGACAATATCTATCCTGGAATTGCAATTTTTGGAAAGGGCTATGGCAAGAACAACGAGCCCCTGCGAGGATATTTCCTTACCTTTGGCATTGCGTTAGCTTTCATTCTAATTGGTAAGTGCTGATCAAATTATTTTATTTAACAAAGATGAGGTCAACTCACTGACACATACTTGTTTTTCATTTCTTCAGCGGAGTTGAACATCATCGCCCCAATCATTTCCAACTTTTTCCTGGCTTCATACGCTCTCATCAACTTCTCAGTGTTTCACGCTTCACTGGCCAATTCCCCTGGTAAGGCATTCTCCCACTTCTCTGAACTGGTTGAGCTGTGATGGATTCATGTTGTAAACGAGCTGGGTCATGTCTCAAAAGACACCAGAGTGCTCAAATATCATTGATGTCATTTATATATAAAATTAGAAATTAGTTATTTAAACTAATTAGTTAATTAATATTTATTGATTAGATTAGTTTTTTATCCATATAATTGCATTGATATACACACAAACAAACAAACAAACACTCCAAAAAAACTTAAACCATATGGAGAAATAATTAATTGCAGTTTATAGTAGCATTATTAATTTTGTAGATATTGTCTAGGTGCAAAGTCCAAAGCATGGCGCAAAAGCATTAAGGGTGTGTCAGAATCCACTTTTGCTATTTTAAGGATGGAAAATTATACTTGGTCTAACAGCGCTGAGTGCTTCACTAGCGAGAAAACCATCTGCAGCATGAGAGAATGAGCCTCCTCATTCTTTACTTTCACTTTCACTGTCTTCCGTGGATAAGGAAGCATGTTGTACGCACAGACATCCATTAGCCTACATAATTAATTTAGTTTGTTAAGCGCAAGAATTTTTTTCAAAACTATTTCTAAATTCAGTTCTAATTTCCAGCAAACGAATAAATAATAATAATAATAATAAAAATAATAATTTTTGTAATATTTTAATCCTTTAATTTTTTTCATTTGTAAAGATATTTGTGCATTGCTTTACATCCTGTGAATTAAGCAATGTTTAAGCAAGGCGCACATCTAACGCGCTCTGCGCTCGACTTTAGACCTCCTTTCAGCTGGTCTATTGTGCAGTCTATTTTAGTTCCTCAAAATAGCTACGCGCCAGCAAAGTGCCTTAACACACCTCATTTTTTAGACCAGAACACCTATGGGTTGACATAGCAAATGCATTTGCTATTTAAACAGCGTGGTGAAAAACGTCAAAACGACACTTGCGTCGAGCTGAAACTAGCAAACAACAATTGCGCTGCATTGCGCTGGGTGTATGATGGGGCCCAAAGTGTTAAATTTAGGCCCTGCCCATTATTAAATTTGTAGGTATTTTTTCATTCCTAAATCCCTAGTAGGATAAAAACTAATGTGACCATGTTTAAATAATGATAATAATAATAATAATAAAACAGTAACCTTAGCAGTAGCAGAATGGGTAGCTGGATGAATACAGTCATCACTACAATTTGCAGGAAAATGGAGAGAATGTAGTAAGGATATTGTATTTAATGATGATACAGTAGTTGACATTTGAAGTGGATCATCACCTTCAATCAAATTTATCTTAAAACTATTGAACACCCATTCTTGTCTTAAAACAATTTTAAAAAACATTTTTGATTCACTTCACTTTATAGGCATCCTACAGAAATCTGAAAGCTTGTTGTACTATAGACATTTTCTCTTATTACAGGTCTCTTTGAAAGCTATTTTATTTAATTAAATGTGAGTCTTTAACTTTTGCCATCTTGTTATTGCCTGTTTTTCTTATTTTTTGAAGTTATAATTTTACACGTTTCTTTATTCTTTGTGTAAAGAGGTTTGTTTTTCCCTCAATACCAAAGCTCTAGAGGACCAACAGGTAGATATCTACACTTCTGACACTTTATATAGTCTCTGCACAATTACATGAACATAAAGGGTACTTGTAGCTTTCCCATGTATGTTTCATTGATGCAGTTTAAGATGCTGTACCCTTTATGTCATGTAGTTTCTGTAGCATTCCAAGGTAACCGTGACTCCACTAAATCCCATTACTCTAGTAAATGTCCTGTGTTCAAGAAGCCTTCCTAGTATTGGTAACTGCTCATAAGTATCCTAACTTGTGCTAACTTCATTTAATCAAATCTTTTTTCATGCTTTTATAAAACTGTGATGTTCCAGCTTTGTAAACTGTCATTGATGTAAATTATTTGTGTTGTAAAGACTACTACAACATTGTCAAGCTCTGACACATTTAACAACCTTATATGAAATGTCTTGAGCGGATTCCATGTCTTTGTGAGCGTTACTGCAGCCGGTAGTTTCTGGACTGTGTTCAGAGAGACATGGTGTCCCTTCCCCACTTTCACTAGCAGGTATCAGTTTTCAGCTGGTGTTCTATCACACACCCGCGTGCCATTGTTTGTGTCCTATATTGTTACGTAACGTAGCAGAATGGCACAGTTTGCACTTTCGGACCACAAAGAACTATTGTTGTTTTTAACCCAACAAATTTAGTTGCTCCGTTCCAATATGTTGGCTCCAGTTGACTTGTGTAATTGGGGCATTTTGATCTTTTACTACACTGCCATTTCCTAACCCATAATACTGCAGGTCCTCTGGTTTCTGACTGGAGATCTCTAAATGTTTGTTGCATGTTTTTTGGGTAGGATGGAGGCCAAGCTTCAAGTACTACAACATGTGGGTGTCTCTGGCGGGGGCAATCCTATGTTGTGTTGTCATGTTTATCATCAACTGGTGGGCAGCGCTTTTGACCAACGTCATTGTCTTATCTCTTTACATCTATGTCAGCTACAAAAAACCAGGTAAGCTTTGCAGAAGATTTTGGTGTAGCCTTACTAATGGGATTTGGTTTTGTGAAATTGTCTCGATCCATTTTTGTGTGGTCTCGCAGATGTGAATTGGGGTTCGTCCACTCAAGCTCTGACCTATCATCAGGCCTTAACGCACAGTTTACAGCTGTGCGGAGTAGCTGACCACATTAAAACCTTCAGGTAACATAGCATCTATAAGTGCATGTGTTTCATGTTTGTTCAACATGAAATTTGTTAAAAAACAAAGGTCTAAAACTCTTGTGTACTTATCAAATTTACTACCCTTTTGTTATGGTTGTTGCAATTTTTGCCCCATTGGCTTGCATTATAAATAATGACATTTATTGCAAAGCTACGGCAGCATATAATCATACATTCTTGATTGTTGGTGGTTTTCCATCTTGGGAATCGGTAAAATGTGTCATTTTTACTGTTGATCATCATTTGGCAGCATTAACCCTTTAGGTAGGCCTGTGCAAAAAAGAAAATTCACACACTCAAATTTTTTTTTTTTGCACTGTAACTGGTGATCAACAGTAAAAAAAAAAAAAAAAAAAAAAAAAACTTTTCCCAACAGGGAAATCCAGCAACAATTAAAAATACATGAGTATATGTGTCATGGCTTTGCAATCAAAAAATGTCATTATAATGGAAGTCAATGGGGCAAAAACTGCCACAAATATAACAAAAAAAATATATATATATTAAATATATATAATAGTATATTTGCCTAGAGTGTATTGTTATTTTTCAGAACTGTCAAATGATTTTAACCAAAATATGTGTCAAAATAAGATGTCAAAAATCATTCCATTTGCTGAAATGCACAAAGCCAAATTAAGACTCAAAATCACCCCAGAGTTGATGGAAACATTTCTGACATCAAACATTCTGGTTTGGTTTAATAGAAAAAAGATAAACAACCTTAATGTCATTCTCATCTCTTATCAGCAATTGCTTTAGTGCTCTCATTTTAATACTTATTATTGAAATACTACCAGGATAATACATTTTGAAAACTTTAGCTCATCTATGAATGTGATTTCTGCAGGAGTCCCATAGGAAGTAACAATAACTCCCATGACATTACACTCTTTGTTGTGAATACGCACCCTTTAGCTGTGAAAATTACATACTGTGCCTTTTAACTCGAAAAATCACTTCAAGTGTTACAGGAGTAGTTCACCCAAACATTAAAATTTACTCGCTATTTACTCTTAACAGGTTGCATACCTTTATAAGATTCCATTTTTTCTGTTGAACACAAAATGAGGTGTTTTTCAAAATAACTTCCCTTGTGTTCAACAGAAGAAAAAAAAAAAGTAAAACAGGTTTGTGACTAGTGAAGATTGAGTAAATGGTGACAATTTTAAGTTTTGGGTGAACTGTACCTTTAAAATAAGGGCTGTTTTAATTAAACGGGTCCTTTCCTTAAATGCAAATGAAAATGGTAATAGTGTTCATTCAGTACTCACCCTACTGTGGTGTATACTTACAGTAGCTAGATATAAACTGAAGCTAAACACTGAAACAACATCAACAAAATGTTTCTAGAACAGAAGTAAACATAGGTCAAAGGTTACTTAATACACCATCCAGAGTCTGACCAACTTGTGTAATTTAAATGTGTTAAACTTGTTTGAAAGGAAGTTTCTAATATATTAGAAGTTGGTCTACCCCATATGGCTGCATTAAATAATGCATGTTTAATTTGAAGTCAAGTATGTGTATAATTTTATGTATTTATTGCTTTTTATTATTAGTTTTAACATATTTGATTTTAGTTTGCACATTAATGTCATTTATGTTAACTCTCAAGCATGTACTTCTTGATTGGTTCATGTTTGACTAGCCATTTTTAATTTAAATAATCTTGAGTGTTTTTCCATTCTTTTTTTTGGATGCAGTCCAAACATGGAACATATTTGGGCGACTAAGAAGTAGAATTGAATTAGGATTAGAAAAAATAAATTTGATGTAATAGTCTCTTGTTTCTTTATTAGTGCTCTAGATTTTTGTAAGGACTTTGATCTTCAGGGTAACGTCTTTTGCACTGACACCAGATGAAGGTGATTTTTGCCTGTGTGCTCATACTGAAATCTTTAGAGGAAGTGCCTCTAGATCCTCCTGGGTCAGAGATTACTGTGTTTCTGACAGTACCTTCAAATCAACCGCTTCACACACTGCATAATCCTGTTTTATTCTTAACATTTTTGCTTTGAAGCTCTCTAATCTCAGTCTTCTGCCCTGACTGAACCAGTGACACAAGAGGTCATGAGAATGTAATGCACGCACACAGTGTGCTGCTTTTGCTTGACATCATCATTTATTATACCTTGTTACATTTCTGTTTGTACATGAGTTTATCGTTCTCAGGATCCCACGAGTGTTTGTTCAGTTAATGTGATTCTGTCATGTCTCCTCTAGGCCACAGTGTCTGGTGATGACTGGGGCTCCAAACTCACGTCCAGCTATTCTTCATCTGGTTCATGCCTTCACCAAAAATGTGGGACTGATGTTATGTGGGCATGTGCGTATTGTGAGTATCTGAACCATTCATCCCAGTGTTGCAACCAACATTTTAGAGCACTGTGCTGGATCAACACATCGTAGCACCAGCACTTAATTTGGTTGCACATTCATTCATTAATTTTCTTTTCGGCTTAGTCCCTTTATTAAGCTAAGGTCGCCACAGCGGAATGAGCCACCAACGTATCCAGCATATGTTTTACGCATGCAGCGGATGTCCTTCCAGATGCAACCCAGTACTGGGAAACATCCATACACACTCATTTACACACATACACTACGGACAATTTAGCTTACCCAATTCACCTATACTACATGTTTTTGGACTTGTGGTGGAAACCGGAGCACCCGGAGGAAAACCCACGCGAACACGGGGAGAACATGCAAACTCCACACAGAAACGCCAACTGACCAGCGACCTTCTTGCTGTGGGGCAATTGTGCTACCCACTGGGCTACAGTGCTGCCCTGCACCGCACATGTATTGTTAATTGGTTTTGTGTCTTAGTAATGCACATTTGAAAGTAGCTTGAATTAAGGGTAGCAGTAAAATGAAATTGGATCCAGATAGTAATATAATAATACTAATAATATAAATAGAATAAAAATAACCATCTTCAAAAATTGTAATAGTCACATTTTGACAATTTTGAACATCACAATAACCACAAGGACCATATGCTACCTTAATTTTCTAGTTAAGTGTTGTTGCTCATGTGTTCTAACTGTTTTACATGTCTTTGTTGTGGGGAATGACGGAACTCTTCCATTTGGCTTTAAAGTTTGATTTGTGGTCTGTCAGTGAGCACTAATAAAATATAACACTTTTCTCTGGATTAGTGGTCTGTTCAGTTGTTATAAACGAGAAGTGAAATGCATGCTTTAGCTCATTCAGTCTTTTCCTTTGAACAGAGCTAAAATTGTAACGTGTCATACACTGTATGATTTCATTGCTTATCTGTTCGATAAATCAATAGTGCAAACTTCTACAAAAAATTTCCCTTCGTCTGATTTTCCTAATGTAACATTTTAAACTTGTCAATACACAGAGAACAAGTTGTGTGTGTGTGTGTGTGTGTGTTTGGAGCAAGTAAAATGTTGTGCAATCCATGCTTGAATGGATTGTTTATGGCAGCTCTTGTTGCTATTGGAACATGTTCTTGGAATAATAAAACTTGCTTTAACTCTGTCTTATTTGGGGGTCTTTGTGGAGCGTGTTAATTAGAAGTTTATTTTTTGTACAGAAGCCCCTATGGCACTTAATTCAGCTTATGGTTAGCTCATGGAATTATTCTTTTTTCTTGTTTCTGTACTCATTTAGAGTTCTCGACGGCCCAACTTCAAAGAGCTAAACAGTGACATGTTACGTTACCAGAGGTGGCTCCTTAACAACAACTCCAAGGCCTTTTACACGTCTGTTGTGGCTGAAGACCTCCGTCAAGGAACCCAGTACATGCTGCAGGTATGTGTGTGTGATCTGTTTTTAAATTGATAATTTTAATTGTCCAATTCATAAAAGCTGTAATGCCTAGATGTTTTTCACTGGTTAATTTGGAAATATGTTTGCTCTTCCTGTAAGTTTTGTTCAATCCTTTCCAAAATTGGCTCACATAATCTTCATGACAATCTTTGCAAAGTTACTGGAATTTCAAAGGCTCCTTTGCACCATTCAGCCTAACACAAGGCTTTTCTTCCCTTTTGATTCTTTACTTGCTGCTTAGTGTGAGGTGTGCACGTGACCCATAATCTGCTCACAGCTGAGTTCTGTTTCAGCCTATTTTGAAACATTTAATTCTGGTATGTGCATGTTGATTTGACCTACATTGATGTGGACAAAATTGGCCTCACAATTACTCGCTAAATTATTGGTCATGCTAAATATCGCTTTAATACAAAAGGACTAAATAAACATAAAATGTTTTATGAAAATACAACACTTTCTAGTAGGGTATGGAATGAGTTCAGTAAAAAACTTTACGGCTTTGGAAAGTCTGATGAAAGAAGTTTGGTTAACACTATAATAACTACACACTATGAAACATTTATTAAGCATTAGCAAATAGTAAATTCATTATCTGTTAAGCATTAACTCTACATTAATAAACGTTAGTAAGCAGTTTATAACTGAAGCTACAAATGCTGTATTCTTGACTTAAAAGCACATGTATAATGCGCTTAATAATTGTACTTTCATAATTTGTTAATTTATTTTTCATTACTAAATTAAGTATTGCATCATTTACAAAGCTGTTATTTAAGCATAGTTGAGTTATGATTAAAGATAAATAAACTATTAAAATTAACATTTATAATTATTATTATTCAGGCATATACTAATAGTAAATATGTATGGTAATAAATGCTTTATTAACTCATCTTCATGCAATTTTGTGACCTAATCTAAAGTGAGGACTATTTATGCTTTATAAATCCCTTATAAATGACAATTAAAGGCTCACTTATTGTATAATTTAAACAGGAGAAAAGAACACAAACTACATTATTTATTTCTATTTGTTTGAAGATACAAAAATGAAACTGAATCAAATGAAAAATTAATTTTTGCAACCCTAACTAAAATCAAATTACTGTACAGTTTAAACATTGCATCCTATTATATTGTATAATAATATTGCTGTTTTATCCAATTCTCTTGTTATTCAGCAAAAGTTTAAACTTTACAGGAATTTTACTTTTTAGATAAGATTCAAAGATTGTTCATTTGAAAGCCTTTAATTGTCATAATAATAATAAAGCATTTATTAACATAAACAGTAACCATTACTATATGCCTGTATAATAAGATATATAAATGTTGATTTCAATAGTTTATTAATCATTTACTAACTCATTCTGAATGATCTTAAAAACCTCAAACTACAACAAATACAAACGGTTTGTAAATAATGCAATCTTTAATTTAGTAATGAAAAATCAATTATTAACAAATTATGAAAGTACAATTAAGCACATTATAAATGTGGTTGTAAGTCAAGAATAGAATATTTGTAGCTGCAGTTATAAACTGCTTACTAACGCTTATTAATGTAGCGTTAATACTAAACAAATATTGAATTCACTAGATGCTAATGCTTAATAAATGATCCATAGTGTGTAGTTATAATAAAGTGTTACCGAAGTTTGTATTTAATCAGGTGTGTGTGTGTGTGTGTGTGTGTGTGTGTTTGTGTTTTTACAGGCTGCTGGACTGGGTAGATTGAGGCCCAATACTCTGGTTATTGGTTTCAAAAATGACTGGCGCATTGGAGATATAAAGGAAGTTGAGACCTACATAAACCTAATACAGTATGTTGAATTTTCTGTTTGAAATCAATCCACTATTAATACATATAATCCTAAATTAGTGTACATTAAGTTTTGTTGTGCTGTTAGGTATATACACTCACCGTCCACTTTATTAGGTACCTTACTAGTTGGACGGGTTGGACTCCCGTTTGCCTTCAGAACTGTCTTAATCCTTCATGGCATTAAATAAAAAAGGTACTGGAAATATTCCTCAAATATTTTGGTCCATATTCACATAATGGCATCACGCAGTTGTGGTTCCACCACATCTCAAAGGTGCTCTATTGGATTGAGATCTGGTTACTGGGGAGTCCAGTTGAGTACTGTTAACTCATTGTCTTGTTTAAGAAAAAAGTCTGAGATGATTCACGCTTTGACATGGTGCGTTATCCTCATGGAAGTAGCCATCAGAAGATGGGGGCACTGTGGTCCTAAAGGGATGGATATGGTCAGCAACAATACTCGGGTAGGCTGTGGCGTTGACACAATGCTCAAAAGGTACTAATGGGCCCAAAGTGTGCCAAGAAAATATCCCCTACACCACTAGCCAGCCAGAACTGTTGATACAAGGCAGGATAGATCCATGCTTTCATGTTGTTGATGCCAAATTCTGACCCTACCATCCGAATGTCGCAGCAGAAATTGAAACTCATCAGACCAGGTAACGTTTTTTCAATCTTCTATTGTCCAATTTGGTGAGCCTGTGCAAATTGTAGCCTCAGTTTCCTGTTCTTAGCTGACAGGAGTGACACCCAGTGTGATCTTCTGCTGCTGTAGCCCATCCGCCTATTTGACGTGTTGTGCGTTCAGAGATGCTCTTCTGCATACCTCAATTGTTATGAGTGGGTATTTGAGTTACTGTTGCTTTTCGATCAGCTTGAACCAGTCTGGCCATTCTCCTCTAACCTCTGGCATCAACAAGGCATGTGCCCACAGAACTGCTACTCACTGGATATTTTCTCTTTCGGGTCATTCTCTGTAAACCCTTCAGATGATTGTCTGTTAAAATCTTAGTAGATCTGCAGTTTCTGAAATACTCAGATCAGCATGTCTGGCACCAACAACCATGCCACATTCAAAGTCACTTAAATCACCTTTCTTCCCCATTCTGATGCTCGATTTGAACTGCAACAGATTGTCTAAACCATGCTGCGTCCGAAACCGCCTACTACTCAGTAGGTACTGCATTTGAATTTAAACATACTACTTGGCCGTTAGAAAAGTACCTTCTATACAGTATGAATGTGAGAAGTATGAATGGAATTCGGACATACTACATCCGCCATTTTGTCATGGTCATGTGACCTACCTGCGTCAGTTACGTCAATTTACTCTCATTCATGAATTCTCTCGCGGGGCATCATGGGATAGCGCAGCGTGCATGGGATGCGCACTTCAGAATCTCGCCGGAAGTAGCAAGTCATTCGGGTGCTTCTCGCATACTGATTTTCAAATTCTAAGAATTCGGACATACTACTCAGCTCGCATACTGATTTTAGCGTACTGTATAGTATGGAGGGTTTCGGACGCAGCCCATGTCTATATGCCTAAATGCATTGAGTTGCTGCCGTGTGATTGGCTGATTAGAAATTTGCGTTAACGAGCAGTTGGACATGTGTACCCAATAAAGTGGCTGGTGATTGTAGGTTGTAGGTGATTGTATTTGCCTGAAATCTGGTATTCGTATATGAAACACGATATTCCAGGTAAAACTTGGACAAAACGATCAGAACAACATGCTATATGCTTTCAGGAAAAAGAAAAAAAAACAACTACTTGTTGGTAGGGCTGCAGCGCCATCAAATAGTTATGGTCTTAAAAAATGTACATGCTCTCAATGGTAAATAATTGTTCCTTCATCTAAAGGTTTTTTTTAATTTTTTTTCTAGACATATTTTTTTAAATCTTTAAAGGGCACCTCGGTTACCACTTTTTCCAGATTTAATATAAGTCTTTTGTGTCTCCAGAATGTGTCTGTAAAGTTTCATCTCAAAACACCCATCAGATTTTTTATTATACCTGTCAAAAAGTTTCAATTTTGTAGCATTTAGCATCAGCTAAAGATTTTTGTGTACTGCACCTTTAAGGCTAGTCCTTCACGCCCACCGTTTCCACGTGCATGGCAGCGGCTCCCTCGGCTGCGTCAGACAACAGACAAACATGAAGGAATAAGATCTCATGTAACGTTTGTGAGGAAAAACAACAGTAAGAACTTTACCAATGAGTATTTGATGCATGTTGTGGAGTTGCAAGGATGAGTCACACACAATGTCATTACAAAGTTCACACACACACACGCACACACACACGCGCGCGCACACACACACACACAGACAGACAGCGCGCGTTTAGCTTTGCACTGTTTTTGCACGCAAATGTGACAGGATACAAGTTAATCTCCACTGCTGTATGGATACCTGTTATGTCAATGTACAAAATAAACCTGATTTAACGTCCACAAACCGGGATTTAAGCGTCTTTTATAATTGTTCTGACACGCGGCTGTGTTGATGAAGTAAATCTGAAGTAAATCGCTGTAATTCGTTACAAACATGCACTGTTTTAAAAATTTTTTAACTCACTCTTGATCACATTTGATGATGATTAATGATCTTAGCAAACTGAACAGACTTTTATTTACGGTTGCTTAGTGTGCGCACGTCCTGGTCCTGTGTCTGGTTGATATGATTATACACGTTACTACGGAGACATGTTAATACGCAGCTGTCAATCAATTCGGGGGGGACCGCACTCCTACGTCAAGTTGCGGTCGGTCTGAAAACCGCTCCAATTGGTCCACTGTTTTTATGTTGTTAATTTGAAAAAAAAGGACTGGGTGTGTTTATATCACCCCAATATGACAGTCTATACACTATACCTACACATATGTCTGTCCAAACAGCTTAAAAAGTAGATTTTTCACCATAGGTGCCCTTTTAAGTCATAAATGTGGTGTTCTGATCTGGTGTTTTTTAATATTGATTTTAACAGAAAAATATATATTGATGTTTATGCTCAAATAAAAAAATACAACTTGTATAATTATATACTTTTATGCTTATATACAACTTATACATGCTTACTTGTGTAAATTGCAACTAATGCTTCTTTGTTTGTTTGTGTGTTTTTAGTGATGCATTTGATTTTCAGTATGGTGTTGTCATTCTCCGACTGCGAGAGGGACTTGATATTTCTCACATTCAAGGTCAAGGTACAGTGCTGTACATTTAACTTCAGCATGAGCCAAAAAATAAAGAGTTTAACAAATGCATCTGCTTAGTGCAACCCTGCAGCCTAGCTTCAGGTGAAAATCTTTGTCTCAGCAGGTAGAAATTTGACTCTGTTTGTGTGAGAGAGAATTTAGAGCAAAGTATGTGAACTCTTTTAAGCCTTTTTAGATGGAAAACATGATGCTCATAGCTGGACATGCGTGATTCCTTCAATGTTTAGGCAGAATAAATAGTCCATGTAATTAGGTCATTTTCTGTTAACTGGCCTTGCCTTTCATGCTAGATCTGAATTTGACTTGACCTCAAAGTAATGCTTAACTTTCCATTGTCTCTAAAGATGATTCTTCAGGTATGAAGGATGTGGTGGTTTCAGTGGACATGAGCAAAGACTCGGACGGAGACTCATCCAAACCCTCCTCCAAGGCCACCAGTGTTCAGAACAGCCCAGCGGTCC